>JAIXND010000621.1:12463024-12632897 GCA_023646645.1 Varanus salvator macromaculatus
ACTTTTGGCATGCATGCAAAGTATGTGGCTCTTCCCCAGCAGGAGGAGATGTGTAGAAACATGCCAGATCCTGCTAAACCTCTCCACCTCTCCAAACTGGTCTCCCATCACACATCAAGCAGCTTGACTCTGAGTAAGACCATCAGTCTGTGTAGTCCAGGGCTGCAGAACCTGAGGCCCAGAATTCCAGTCCAGCCTGCTGAGGTTCTAACTTGTCTGTGCTTCCTTTTCTCCAACCTCAGATAATTTGATGGTGTTCCAACTTTTATATCACTGCTCCGAAAGGCTGAAAGGCCTGCCTAAGGCTTAGTTACAGTCAGAAGAGTTGTAAGCTTCAATATGCTGGTACTTTTCATCGCACACTTTCTGTCTTCTGCCTTCTTCAAGCTTCATTGAAATAGAACCTAGCCCTTAGCATGATCTGGCCCTCCATGATCTAGCTCAACACCACCTGATTCATGGTGGCTCTCCAGGGGCCTTCCTTGAGTAGCTTTTTCTGCCCAGCCCATCATTTCTGTCCATTCTAAACACATTCCAACCATCAAAATCATACCAGGACACCTCGTTTTTATTTCCAACTTGGCTTTTTTAAGTGGAATTTGAGCCCTATATTAGGGTTAAAGGTGTGCACCAGGGAATGGTTAGGGTTACAAAAACGAGGTGTCCTGGCATGATTTTGATGGCTGGAAAGTGCTTAGAATGGACAGAAATGATGGGCTGGGCAGAAAAAGCTACTCAAGGAAGGCCCCTGGAGAGCCACCATGAATCAGGTGGTGTTGAGCTAGATCATGGAGGGCCAGATCATGCTAAGGGCTAGGTTCTATTTCAATGAAGCTTGAAGAAGGCAGAAGACAGAAAGTGTGCGATGAAAAGTACCAGCATATTGAAGCTTACAACTCTTCTGACTGTAACTAAGCCTTAGGCAGGCCTTTCAGCCTTTCGGAGCAGTGATATAAAAGTTGGAACACCATCAAATTATCTGAGGTTGGAGAAAAGGAAGCACAGACAAGTTAGAACCTCAGCAGGCTGGACTGGAATTCTGGGCCTCAGGTTCTGCAGCCCTGGACTACACAGACTGATGGTCTTACTCAGAGTCAAGCTGCTTGATGTGTGATGGGAGACCAGTTTGGAGAGGTGGAGAGGTTTAGCAGGATCTGGCATGTTTCTACACATCTCCTCCTGCTGGGGAAGAGCCACATACTTTGCATGCATGCCAAAAGTCTCAGTTCATGGGGTCTCCAGGCAGAGCTGGGAACAACCCCTGCCTGAAACACTGGAGAGCTGCTCCCAACCCACGTAAGCAATTCTGAGTTAGATGGACCAGTCAATTTGGTAGAAGACAGCTATCAGTGCTGTCTGAACTGTGCCCTACTAGGCTTGGAGCATCAACCTGCAAAATTACCTTCTTAAGCCACAGCCTAGAATTCATCCCATTCACCTTTGTTGGTTTAGATACTCTGCAACAGCCAAGCATTTGACCCATGAAAGAAAAACTGAAATAAGTGTATATCCCAGAAAAAATGGGAACACAGCAAAGGAAGAGTGGAAAGGGCACCATGTGTGTGTTCATAACACATGAACATGCATGCAAGAGCATTAGTGTATTTGCATCCACGAATGGGGAAAAGAATTATGGCCGTGTTGGATTGATTATATGTCATTTGCTGGTTGGCTGAAAATAGCAATATATGTTCACACAGTGCTGAAATATACAGTTTGGCTACCCAAAGATAGGAAATGTGTAAATCTTCCATTGGCTCAGAGCAAAGACAAGCCCCTCTGGTGGAATTCTGGCAACGAATGGCAGACACATCCTTCCAAGAGATAATCAGCCATGAAAGAGCATTTGACAACTTGAGTCTAACCAACTCCAGCAGCAGCAGCAAAACAGAGGCCTGCAAGCAATCACTTTCGAGAGGCCATCTGCAGTGCTCTGGATGCCTGCAAGAGAGGCAGCCGAGGAACAGAGCACCGAGGGATGCTTCCCAAGGTGCCACAAGAAATGGAACCAGACACAACACCTTCTGCTGGGCTGGAACAAGCTGCTCTGCCGCAGCCCTTTATCTCCAGGTAGTTTCCTGAGAGGCCAGAGTGGCATTCCTGAGGGGCCTGTTGCCACATCCTGGCAGCCCGAGATGAGCGGCGCTGCGGTTTGTCTATTATTGTCAGCATTGCCAGCTGACTTGGGTCCAGCTCCTGTGCGTATGCAGACAGTTTTAATTCCAGGATATTTGGGGGGGGGGAGGCTTGGAAAGGATCCTCAGTGCCCCCCCCCCCAGCAACTTGGAAAACATGGAACATGAAAACCAAATAAACTTTCACAATAATGTGGCTTTTCTTTCACCACACAGGCATAAGTGGAGTGGTTCAGTTCCGCTCCAAATTGTTTTGGCAGATCGCAGAAAGAATTTATACTGAATCGGCTCCACCTAAACTCCAGACTGGAAACTCATCAATGGGAGCAGAGGGAGGGGGTTGCCTGAGGGATGCTTCAAGAATGTGATCTTTGTGAATTCCAGTATGATCTGACCTGAAGTGCACTTCCTTATGTGGATCAAAATATAATCAATCACCCTTTGGATTTTGCACTTCTTCAAATGCTGCTACACATTTCTTAGTTTTAAAAAAACACATCAAAATGCATTTGAAATGTGTAGTTTTGAGCAAAAACATGGTTTTGATAATGCATGGTTTGGGAGAAAAGAAATTTAGAAATGCATATTTAAGTATTATATAAAACTTTCATGGGGATTTAAAAAAAAAAAAGATTAATGTGGCAAGATGCAGAATGGACCAATGAACAAATACATTAATTAGTAGTAGCAGTACTGTATGAAAGTTATATTCCACTTAACTTAATAAAATCTCTATGTAATTCACAAGCAAATGCATTTTTGCAATATAAAAATAACCAATTACAGAAAAAGTATGAGAAATTGCATAACAGAAAACAATTACAGCAAAGGCAAAAAAACAGGGAAGTGGCATCATGGAAGCAACTGACAAGATTTAGTATTTGTAAAGCACCCGGAGAGCCCATGCGTTATAGGGCGATGGATAAATGTAATAAAAATAAATAAAAAGAGCATCACTGATCTCTCCATCCCCCGCTTATGGCTTTCTCAGCCTTCTGATTTCTGCTATTCAGCACATGCACACACAAGCCACAGGGTTCCAAACACATGTGTGCAGCAGTAAATACAGGGGGAGAAAAAATGTTTGGCAAGGAAAATGGGCAGGTAGGCCAAGGTTTAGAAACACTCTTTCTCTGACCTCACTTTCCGCTTCCCCGAATGGCTCTCTTGCGTTACAGAACAAAAAACGGGTTTGGGTTGCAGATAACATGAACTAGATTCTAGTTCAACTTGTTACCCTCTGAATGTTTTAACCTGTGACCCCCTCTAGCCTTCATAGCCAATGGTGAGGGGATCCATAGGCAAAAAACACTGAGGGGCTCCAAGAGACCCATCTCTGCACTGAAGCATTCACTCCAGGATGCTTGGTTCCCCCCGATCCTCCCAGGTCCCTCATGTCTTAAGAAGTTCCAACGACTCACCCAAAACATGGAGCTCGATATAGAAGTAAGTCACCCTGATCTCCCCGTCTTCCTCGTACATTGCCTGGCACATGAAGCGCCCCTCTGCTGCCCTTTGGAGCTTCTCTATCAGCACGGTGCTGTTCTTCAGAGTCACATCTCCAAGAACGGCAGAGGCCTTCTCCACCTTGGACTCTATGCCATTGCTGATGGCAACGGCCCTGGGCACGAGTGAGCCTTGCTTGGTGAAACTCCAGAAGACAACCATGGGGAAGACCACATCACCGCATGTCAGCAGCACCGACTGATCACGCACGCCTTTGACCACGTGCTCCTCATAGTGTGCATCTTCCAAAGGGAGCAGCTGTCCTGGAGGTGGGAAGGAAAAAGCCGAGCACTTAAGTTTCCCAAGGCTCTCCTTGCAAATTTGATGAAGGGCAGAATTTGAACGGTTCTTGCATATCTCTCACTCAAGGTCTCGTTCCCCTCCTGCTCATGTGAACGTGACTGAGAGTCCATAAAACACTCTGGACATGCTCTCTTCTCCCTAGTCAGCCTTAACGTCTACCCTACAGGTGTAATTTAGGGAATTCTGTTGCTGCAAATTAAACTGTTGAGCGCTCGATGTTACACCCTCACCGAATCCAAGCAGGTCTGGAATGCTGACACCTTCCAGGGTTGTAAAATGACGCCATAGTGCCTGTTCTTTAGGTGTGAGTGATGTGTGCAAGCGGAAAGGAATTGCCCTCCGATCTCTTATCCACAGTTCAAACGAAGCTCAGCAGCATGATGGATGCAGTACATGAGGCGCCGCTTTCTTCCAGAACCTTTGCCAGGTGCCTTGGCCACAGAACCGCCATGGCTCCCCTTAACTGAAGACAGGTGGGACAGCACCTGGCTTGCAAGAAATCACTGCCAGTGTTTGTCCAGCGAAGACAGCTTAGGAAAAGCTACTTGGCCACCCTGCCCTAGCCTGGTGCCCTCCGGAGGCTTTGGACTTCAGCTCTCATTGGCCCCATCCAGCCAGGCCAATGGTCAGGAATCCTGGGAGCTCTGGTCCAGGCCATATCCAGGATGGAAGAGCTAGGCACCCTGAGAGACGTGAGCAACTGGTACACTACTGAACACTGTGCAGGATCACACCAAAGGCCCATCGAGTCTTATCCTCTTGTTCCTAGAGTGACCATCCAGAAGCACATGGAACACTCACAAGGAGGACATGATCCCACTTCTGCTCATCTTCTCCATCAACTGATATGTGGGTTGACTGCTGGGGGCAGCATCCAGCCCTCAAGACCTGTAGCTGCTGTTAGCTTTCCCCTCCACTGATTTGACTAATTCCTTTCTAAAGCCACCCAAGTGGCCATCATTACATCTTATTGCAGCTAACGCCATAATTTAACTCTGATCATCTTTAACCACATGCTTGGTGAAGAAGGTTCTCCGTTTGTCTATCCTGAAGCTCCTACTGTTCAGCTTCAAGAGAAGGGAAAACATCCCTATCAACTTTCTCCTCACCAGTATATAGGGCATTGTAAACAGCACATTGCCCTTACTTTACACACACACACACACACACACAGTTTTGCTCAACAGCTGGCCTAGCAAGATTGGGCTTGCATATTACTCACCATAAGCCACGGTTGGGAGGATGTAGATGATTTTCAGCAGGGTCCTAAATGGTAGCTTCCTTGCCAATCCATAATCCATTGCTCCATGTCATGGCATGAGAAAGGAGCCAGAACCCATTTGCTGTTAGCTCCTTCCAACCAAGCACATCTCTAGCCTGTGTGGAAGAGCTTGCAGTCCTGATGCACCCTTCTCCACTTCCTGCCTATTCCGCAGACTTCTCTAACCTCTGTGACGTGGAAGGCAGGCCTCTCCATCTCCTCTTTCAGTCACTCATCCATCAAAATGCAGCCCTCGTCAGTCTCCGGTTGCACCAAATCACCCCCAATTAATCTTCAATTATTCATCCCTTCTCCTTAAACTCATTTCCTCAATCTATTATGCAGGAGCTTCTTTAGAGAAAGGGCAGAAATAGGAGTCAACTTTCTTTGGTTTTTGCATCTTGGACTTGGTGGTTTCTCTGGTGGAAGATAAGGATCCGGTCTAATAAATTCTCCATAGGAAAATCTAAGTCTTGGTGGTTCACAACAAGAAAGCTATCAAGGAGACCCATCTCTTTGAATAGTGTTTTCACCAACAGAAGCATGGCTGCTTGTGTTCAGGCATGCTCAGGGCTGAAGCCAACCAGAGCCTAAGCAGGTGGCTGAGTGAACCTTCCTGGAATAATGATGCACCCCACTGAAGCTTCCCCCCCCCCCCCCCCTTAGGGCCTTTCATCTTCTAACAACCCCATATTCAGCCCACAAAAATGCTAGAACATAGGGTATGAAAAATGTTGGTGCAGAGGACAAACTGTCACAGGGGATGCTGGCCCAGCTCTTTTTGATTAGCAGGGGCACCCACATCATCTGCCACCCTTCAGAATTTCCTGTTTCCTCACTGGTGGAATGAATTTTCCCAGCAGCCAAATATATTGCTCTCATTTGTAATGCAAAACATTTGGTCAGATCTCTTGGCATCGCAAAAGCTCTGTGCTTGGTGAAGAGGAGAACAGCTAGAACTAATTAGTTGATCAGAATCAACACTGCTGCCTGAATTTTCACACAAACACACACCTGGCTGTGGCCATTGCCCATGATGAGCACCAGCCTGCACTCTGAAATTTGCAACCACATCACTTGGCAGAACACAGATCAAGCTCTAGTGGCAGAAATTTGTGTGATTTGCTGTAGTTTTACAAGATTCCTGACTCCCAATTGCTGAACTTTAGCAACAGAAAAAGACTCCTCCACCCAACACCTGAATGAAGAGTGCTTCAGATAACCCTAAATAGATATTGGTGCAGAAGGGCTGTGAACAAAAAAGAGATCTCTGGGCTCAGAATTATTTGATTAGAAGCATCTGGTGGGTTTCGGGTTTCTAATAAAATTAGTATATTTTAATATATGTTTAAAAAACAAACAAAAAGAAAGCCAAGCAGGGTTATTGGGTTGGACCAGGCTCAGGAAATCCAGTGTCTAATCCACACTCAGCTATGAAGCTCAGTGGGTACTTTTGGGATAGCCACTGACTCAGCCTTGGAGCAGCTGCTGTGATAGCAACAGAGAGAGGAGGAGAAGGATTCTGTAGGCTGCCTTGGGTTCCTTGCAAGAGGGAAATATAAATATAATGAATAAATATAGTCGCCTCACCCACTTTGCCTTTAGCCCCATCCTGCATTGGAATGCAGCCCACAACATTTGCCCCAAGATAGGGCTCAGCCTCTGGGCTGAAAGATGTCTTGTGCCACCTGGAGTAAATCCAGCACAGCACCTTCCATTCAATGCCGTTGGAATGGAGCAAAACCCACCCACTCCAGTCCAAGCATAACCACCAGCACCAGCACCACTCATTTTGGGATACTGTACATGGGCGATTTGTACTTCCTGGTGTCTCCATGATGTCTGATGGCTCTTTTCTTAGAATGCCCATATAATGGCATCCGTATGTGTCCATGATCACACAAGTGGCGCTGTTGCAAATCATAGTACACCATGCCAGCAACAGAAGGAGGTTCTCTTGATTATGAATAGCTGAGGTTCCTGGGAAAGATTTCTTCCTAGTCAGCTACTGAAATAAGACCCCATGCTTTTGTTGAGCATAGAAACCGTGGGTCTGTCATCCCCATCAGAGTGGTGCGTTATTTATTCATTACAGAGTGATCGGTGGTTTTAGTTTTCATCGAGGCTTTTACTGGGATGAAGAGCACGGTCACCTTCCCCCACCGAGTGGTCCTCAAGATCAGCACGTATGTCAACTGCAGACACCATCCGGTTTGCCAAGGTCTTCATTTGCAACTGGATGGCTGGCTGCCTTTGGGCAGGCTCCAGCAGCGTTCTCCAAAGCTTTTGATCACTGCACTGGTGTCAGATTCATCAGCACCGCATACCAGAAATATAAGCCATTACCCAGGGAGACGGTCAGTAGCAGATATATGGATGCCCAAGGAGCCCCGGGCAGATAACCTCCAACATCACTCTGGCTGGGAATCTGACACAGCTGTGTTTTCCCATGCAATGGTCACAGTTTGCTGCAGCCACTAACAGACACTCTCAGGGGTAACACCCCTTCTCCCTTGGCCTTGAAAGGAAACGTCTTTTAAAAGTTCACTGCTTTACTAGTCAAATCCAGTGAAAGCCTCAGCCGTAATGGGGTCCCAGGGTATGAGCTGAAGGCACATGAAGCAGCCCTCTTGTGGAAAGCAGTCTAGGTCTGGTCCATGCTTGGAGAGGAGACATCTGGAAATCCAGTGTAGCTCAGCACTTATCCTCTCTCTCCGGCCTGGGCTTCATCGTCGTCATCGTCACCACCACCACCACCATCATCATCATCATCATCATCATCATCATCTCCTCCCACCTTTTTCCTTCAAGAAACTAAAAGTGGCTTTCATAGTCCCTCCCTGCCCATTCTTCCTTCCTTCCTTCCACAGCCTTACGTGGCCTTAGTATTTCATTCTCCTCTCCTTTTTTCAGCCCTGTATCCAGTCCATGTGAACATGCTGCTGAAATACCAACCACAGCCTGTGATGGCAATGAAGAGGCAGTGCAAGGCAGCAGTTAGAGACTTGGACCAAGGAGTCCCAACTGGAGTTACTGCTCACTCATGTAAATCCTGGCCCATCACATGTTCCTGGCCTGCATTTCTGTTCCCATTGACCCCGGAGTTCCACTCCTGGTTGATGTGTGCTGATACCGCTGTTAGAGTAACCCACCTCTCAGAGTTTTTGTGATGTTAAGGAGGGTGCCGGTGGGCCATTTCAGACTCTGGATTGATAGGCGTACTGCGGGTGGCGGCTTTCTTTTGAGCAGGTGTGCCGAGCCTCTCTCAGCCCGAAGGCCAAATTCTCTTCCAGGGGACGGTGCAGGGGCTGCAAGCCAGTGGCGGGTGGGACTAACGGGGGAAGGGCCAAGGCCAAAAATGCCCACACATCGTGCCCCAGAGCCCCTGCTGTTCATGACCAAGCCTTTAGCAAGGCATCTTGGCCTTTCAGAATGGGGGAAGAGATCTGTGCAAAAACCAGCCAGCCTTCCTCTGCTCCGTAGCTGGGGATATGGGGGTGAGCCCAGTGGAGGGCAACGTGGCCATCTAGGGTACCCTGGAGAGCTGGACTGGGGGTTGAGTTGGGCCATGGGGCAGAAAGCCATGAAGTCCAGAGCCTCAGACCAATTAACTGCATGACTTCTCTAATATACTCAGATGTGAAAGGACTCTTTGAGACCAAGCCAATGTGCCACTTTCCAAGGAAAGCGTATGACAGAAATGGCCATCTATGTGGGCCTGGCCTGTTCGGAGCATTTAATTTGCACTGGCTACCCAAGACAGAGGCAAGAGTGTTGTGGTGGAAATTTCCAGCACTTGTCTTTCTGAGGCTGGGGCACGAGGACTGTTTACCTTGGGTAAGCACTGCAGGTCACTGTCACTCTGAGCTAATTTAAACTTGCCCTGCTGGAGTCTGGGGTGACTTAGCCTGTTTTGATGGCCCTCCCATTCCATTAACTGGCTTCTCCTTACTCACTGATCTGCCTCCAGAAGTCCTGCAACCCACCCAGCCTTTCCGTCATGCCCGTATATTTTCCTCGCGTTGCTTCCAGAACACTTTCCCTCAGTCATCTTCTTTTGCACCAAAGGGAGAAAGTCAGGGCAGCTTTTTCTTCCTTCCCCTCCCTGTTTTAAGTGTCACTTGGGAACTCTTGTCAGCTTTTCAAAATGCATATATTTTTGGGAATTCAGTCAGGAAATGGCGAAATAAGATTTATTTATTCATTTGAAAGCAGACTTTGCCACAAGCTCAAGAAAACATCAATCCCCTCTGTGATAAACATCGATTTGTCCAACAAGCTGCTCCAAATGCTGTTACAAAATACTCCCCTCCTAGGAGGACAAGTTGTGTGTGTGTGTTGAGGGGCAGGGATCACAGCAAAAAGCAAACCTGTGCAGTCTCTCTCCCTCTCACACACATGCACAGAGAAAGACAGCATGGCTTGTGAAAAGACAGCTTCTATGTTGTGGCAGGTACATGACATAAGATTACCTCATAGGGTGCTCATGTGGCTCAGCGGCCTTTAGGCACACATGTCATATCCTGTTTTCAGGCCAGAGCCTCCTTGAACACATCAAAACTTGGCCCTCGCTATACGATGAGACAAGCTGAGGCAGCTTTCATGAGTGACAGATTTGGCAGCTGTGAAGGAGAGCCAAGCACACAAAACAAACAGCATCGCTCGCATCTGTGTGGTAGGCTTCACCAAGATGTCCTCTTGGGTGGGCATCGCTGGCATGCATGGGAATGGCGAGCATCTTTACACAGATCCCATTCCTGTATCCTTCGGTAGCTACCAATGTACCTAGAGCCTGCAAAGGAAATTCATTAAGGACCAAACTAGGCAGGACTTTATTTGCACGGTTAGGAACCACAACTGGGAATTGGAGGCGGGGGGGCGGGGGGTTAGCCCTTCCCTACCCAGGCATGTTCATGGCAATTAGTGGGGTTTTCTAAATGGTCTCACTGGCATCAATAGGAGTTTCCCTCACCTTCATGAATGCATTTCTTGTTACATCCTTATCCTGCCTTTTCTTCTCTTGCGAGAAACCAAGGCAGATCACACAGTCACCCTATTTTCTATTTTATCCTCACAGCAACCTTGTGAGGTAGAATAGGCTAAGAGTCAGTGGCTGGCCCAAGTCATCCAGTGAGCTTCACGGCTGAGCGGAAGCAAGAGCCTGGATCACTGACGTCTTGGTCCAACACTCTCACTGCCCAGCCACGCAGGAATTCGTGTTTGAAGATGGATTTGGTTAAATCCATTCAGCTTCATGAACTGCCAGGCATCTTTCATTCTGTTCTGTGCTCGCTGATGGAATCAAACTTTTTATCCCAACTCCATGTGAGTCCACTGCAGACTCAGTAGGAGGGATTCATAGAAACCCCAGATCATTAGAATTCATTGCATATTTCTCTCTGCGTGCTGCAGCACAGATATAAATTTTGGATACCCAGCACTGAGAATTTTGGATACCCAGCACTTGACCCTGATGCCTTCAAATCATTCCATGAAGGGGGCGGCATGGTGGTGAATACAAAACTTGTCATAGGAATGCCCATCCCCCTGGGTAAGGGCCATGTCACACTTCCTATATTTAGATTTGCACACAAGATGTTGCTACATCCGTTGCTCTTCAGGAAGAGTCACACTCCACAATGGAGCACAATGTGTTGTGAGCATCAGGGCTCAGCTCCAGTTGCAGAACCTCTGGATGGGGAAGGCCAGGGAGGGTTCCTGCCTGAAACTGAGGGCTGGTGGCCCAGCATACTCTTCAAGGGCTGACAGTCCCCTGGAAGGGCATCTGCCTGAAACCCCAGAGGTTTTAAAAAAAGACAAGAATTTGCATGTGCTAATTTACATAGTTATTTACATAGTTACATAGTATCTGTGTTTTGAAGTTTTTATATGCCATCCCAATACTAAAAGTCTCTGGACAGCTTGCAAAAAAACCAAAACAAAAACATAACAACCCTAGACAACAAACAACACACAACACACTCCATCCAATAGGTGATGATAGAAACAAGGATAAAACCAATTAACTGTTAAAATATTGGGAAAATAAAAAGGTCTTTGCCTGATGCCATGAGCTAGAAAGTTTGGTGCAACTTGGTAGGATATAATGTTTTATATCTCAGTTATGTTGAATTTGTTCTTCTTCATTTTGCCCTTTTGCTGACCATCTATTCCAATCTGGGCATAAAGCAGGATGGAATCACTCCACCAAAACTAAGGGGCATCCTTATTTTTGATCAGCAATGAAGCAGCTCAGGAAGTATAATTATTGCTGCTGAACTGCCTAGGCCATGGAACGACTGTGCCTTTCTCACCCTCAAAGAGCACAACATCTGGAAGCCCCTTCCTTTACACATCTGGGAGTGCAGCGGCCAGAGTTTGCCAAGGTAGATGTGCCCTGTTGTTGACAGCTCCCCAAGGATGACCGACAACACTTCCTATGTCCTCACAAAGGACTTGCTGCTTCATAAACAACCTCAGGTCATTCCTCAAGTTTTCCTTCTCCCTCAAGTGCAGAAAATAGAGTTGTTTGCAAAGCTGCACTGGCCACTTCTCTGTTTGGAAAGGGGAGGAGAAGTGTGTGCATGCAGTGGGGAGCAAGATGCAATGCACCAACCCAAAATAGAATTACTCCCCCTCCGAAGCAAGCTAGACTCTATATGGAAGCAGAGAGTGGGTGGGTCGGTGGGGAAAGCAAAAAACAAACAAGGAAGTGAAAAGACGGGCCTCCTTCAAGCAATGTGCACATTACTGTTTACCACGAGCAGCAAACCAGTTCCAGAAACTCCACAAGGTCTCTCTTTCCAGCGAAGAGGCACGTCACTCCCCAAGGGACAGATACTCTTACTGTGCCTGGTACAGACCACACACAGCCAGGACAGAAAAACACATGCCGAATTATCAGTTTTGCTTTAGCTACACACCCAGCCCAGGCTGGGTTTTTGCCCCCTCTGGGGCTGTTGTTCCCTTGCACACACACACGCACACACACATGCACACCACATTTCCTGAGTGGAAAGAAAACCGAGAGTTGATCTAGACGCAAGTTAGAGCCCTGCGTCAGGGAAGTGGGTGCTGTTCGTATTGCTTTTTGCTGCTGTTAACGTTGGTTTTCCTTTTAGCAATGAAACCCTAAAGGCCACTTTTAATGCTGCCTTGGTTCCCAGCGCCGCAGCTCCAGCCCAACCTGGGAATCTCATTACCTTCTTGCCTCGGTTATTCTAGTTCAGCACAGGAATTTTGGGGCAGAGGAGAGTCACAAGCGCCTTCACGCTGGTCCCCTGCTATCTGGGACAGTCCACTGGCTGCCGCTCACTCCGCTGCCCAAACAGAAGAAGTCTGCCTTCGTGAATCATTCAGCACATCCATTGCTTCTTCCCTCAATTGCTCCTCCATGGAGCATATGGGCAACAACTATTTGCTTTGTTTCATGCCAGGGACAATAGATTGCTTTCCAGAAACACCCTCAAGAGGTGTTTGCATTGTAAAAACAGCTGGTAATGTTGTGTTGTAGAAGCAAGGTGGTTCATAAAGGCAAGAGAGCCTGCTGGGATTGGCACCTCCGGCCCGTCTCTGCTGCCATCAGCATGCTCTTTCCTACTCATTGGGGTGAGTTCTGGATTATATTAGGGTTTGAGGTAAAATCATTCCACTGCAGATAAACCAGCCTTGCCACTAGCAGTGCACCTTTCTCATCCTTTCTCATCCTCTGCGAACTCAGCATTAGACTCAAATCAGAGCTTCTGCTCCACAGAGGACCACCTTTGTGGGAGGCTGCACTGAGATGCTTTGGCTGTTGCTTGCCAGCACAGACTCCTGCCTTCTGCTGCGAGTGCAGCAGGTTATCCATTGGCAGAGCCAAAGCAATGTGACGTTGACAGTTGAATCCATCTTGTAAATGAATCTCAGATTTAGCAGGGGGACTTGTAGGCCATCTAATCCAACACCTTCATCAACAAAGAACAGAAATACTCTCTGGGTAGTTCTGGGTTGGGCTGGTGCAAAAGAGCACAAGCACTGGGGGACCTGGAGTGAAAAGGCTCGTGAACTTGGTCCTGGAACCAGTCATAAAACCCAGTGCTAAGCATGTACTCAGAAGCAGCTTTTTCTTCCACTCTGAGCAGACACATACAGAGCAGCCAGAATTTTGCACCTGGGTCTGGTTGGCTGACCCCTGAGATCTAAACAATCCCACGAGTTTGAAGTCTTCCCATCCCTGTTTTATACATCACTGCAAAAGATTGCTGGGTAACTGGTGGATGGAGAGGAACCAGTGTGCATTAGCGAACAGGCAAAAACAGTTAAAATTTGACACTAGGTGTTCATAGAATCATAAAATGGTAGAGTTGGAAGGGGCTAAGAAGGCCATCAGGCCCAACACACGGAGAGTGCAGGACATCCGGCTACACCATCCCACTGAGATGTCTGTCCAGTGGCTTCCTGAATGCCTCTAGGGCTGGGGAGCCCACAACCTCCCTAGGTAATTGGTTCCATTGTTGTACTCCTCTGACAGTGATGAAATTCTTCCTGGTATCTAGCTGGAATCTGGTTTCCTGTAACTTGAGCCCATTTTTCCATATCCTCCACTCTGGGATGATTGAGAAGGTACTTGCAGAGGCTATCATATCACCCTCCTGTTCTCGAGGCTGAACATGCCCAGGTCTCTCAATCATTCCTCATAAGGCTTTGTTTCTAGTCTCTGGATCATCCTCATTGCCCTCCTCCGAACTCTTCTCAGCTTTTATGTGTCTTTTTAAAACTTTGGTGTCCACAACTAGACACAGTATTCTTTGTGAGATCTGACTAATGCTGAGTGTAGGGGAACTAGTATGTTATGTGCTTTGGAAGGGATACTTCTATTAATGCAACCCAAAATAGTATTTGTCCTTTTTTGCAGCTACATCACATTCTTGGTTTATATTTAGCTTGTGATCTACAACAACTTTTCTCTTTTGCAGTATTGCAGAGCCAACTATTCCCCATCTTGAAGCAGTGAGTTTGATTTCTTTTTCCTAGATAGAAATTTGGAATGAAATTGCATTTTCTACCCAGTGTTCTAACCTATCAAGATCACCCTAGATCTTCATTCTGTCTTTCAGGATGTTGGCTATTCAATCCAGTTCTATGTCATCTGCAAATTGTTCCTTGTACTTCCTCATTAATAAAAATGTTGAAGAGCACTTGGCATGAAGAATTTAAACAGAAGCATCAGGACACAAAGCTTCTGGGAGGAAAACGTTCGACTTGGAGTCGAACGACACACCGTATGCAAAAAGGTATTAAGTGAGCATGCCCATCGGGAGGGGGCAGTGACCCCCATGCCTGTGGAGTTGCTCATCCACTGCAGCTTCTGTCCTGAGTTTTATTGGAGCAATCCACGGGGCTGAACGCCAACCCCCAAAACAATCAGGCACTCCATCGGGTCAGAGCAGCAAGTCATGAAGGCTCAGCTGAGAGAGCAGCATTTCTGGCAACACAAGCTGTTCTGGTTGCTGTGCTTAACAAGCCTCCCTAGGACCCTAAAACAGCCCATGGGTTCAGAGTGGCTCCTGAGCCACAGCAACAAGCCACCCTTTCCAGGCTGGCGGGATAATTATGCCCATCCTCCCTGGCACCGGGGGGGTGGGGGGAGCGGGGGAGGGAAGTGAGCCTCTGTGGCTTGATCGTCATCCTGGGTTCACGTGGCAGGATAAACTGCGCTGGGTTGTGAGCCTTATTGGTGCCGGTTCGGCTTTCTGTGACATGCAAACTCCATGAGGATTTGGGCAGCAGGATCCCCAAGGGCCAATGGCTTGCAGTAGGCTCGCTGTAGGTGACTTGTAGTGTTGTCTAAATGGCCCAGCAAAGGGGGAAAAATGTCTGTGTTGCTCTTTGTGGTCTTGCCAGTGGCCTCCCTCCTCCCTTCCCAGGGTCTGCCCCTTCACCAAGACCAAACCAATGCTTTGGCTGACCCCTAACCCAGTTGTTGCTAGTTGCGAAGTCGTGTCCGACCCATCACGACTGCATGGACAACACTCCTCCAGGCCTTCCTGTCCTCCACCATCCCCCGGAGTCCACCCAAGCTCACACCAACTGCCTCAGTGACTCCATCCAGCCACCTCATCCTCTGCCGTCCCCTTCTTCTTTTGCCATCTATTGTTCCCAGCATTAGACTCTTCTGCAGGGAGTCCTTCCTTCTCACTAGGTGGCCAAAGTATTTGAGTTTCATCTTCAGGATCTGGCCTTCTAAAGAGCAGTCAGGGCCGATCTCCTCCAGGACTGACCGGTTTGATCTCCTTGCGGTCCAAGGGACTCGCAGGAGTCTCCGCCAGCACCACAATTCAAAGGCCTCGATCCTTCAGCACTCAGCCTTCCTTATGGTGCCACCTTGTTTTTCATTGCATTGCAATTATGCAAACAGGCTGGCGATGCTTTAGCCCTCATTTCCCTCTCAGTTCTTTGCAAACACATACCTTTGCATGGCAGCTATGTGTGTTCAATTGTCAGCTGTATCCGTTGTCAGTTTCCTTGGATGTTACTGCTGTCGAGAGAGGGACCAAGTGGAGGAGGAGACATACTAGGAAGCTGAGAAGGTGGCACTGCAGGTCGGCTAATGTGTGCACCTTTGCAAAGGTCCCCACTGTGGTCTGCTTGTCCCCTCGCCTCTCTCCTTCTGGCCAGACCATACAGGTGGCGAGAAGCAGCACCCACAGATCCCTGCCTCTGTGTTCGCTGGGCCTCTGCCGGGCAAGCCCGCAAGTGGCAGCCTCGATGAGAAAGAGGAGGTGGGGCAAGAGCCACTGGTGGCCCCAGCGGTGAGAAGGCCTTCTCCCGAGGCAGGTGGGCCCTACAAGGAAAGCTGCCGCTTTCATGTAAACACGATTCTCCCTTTTCGCTCTTGAAATCTAACGTAGAGTGTGCAACAAGCTGCAGCAACTTAAATCAGCTCCGTTGCTGCTTGTCCAAGTGCCTGCGGCATCCTGCTGGGTCTGATATTTCATCCCCAGTGACTCTTTTTCCTGGGGCCATTCAATATAGATGAGGGCTGCAACGCAATGACAGTGTCGCTGTCCATAAGATGGGAAAGCTGTAAATTTTAGAGGAGTTGAGCTCATCCTTTCATTACCGTCTTCTGATAACCGTGACTGCAGTGGGGTGGGGGGCTTATGGATGCAAGACAATCGGACAGCTCAAACTGTCTACTCCAGAGTAAGCCGCACTGCATTCCACAGGATTTGCTCCCATGTAAGTGTGTGTAGGCTTGCCGTCTTATGGTGCAGTCCCATTGACTGTGCCTTCGCTGCTTATAAGCACCCTAACTTGGAGGCCTACAAGCATCCTGTGCAAAGTGGGAGAAGCTGTGTTAGCCATCTTCATCTCACCGCATCTCCAGGCGTGCAAACCAGCTAGATTGCCATTCTCAGCCTTCTGGCCATGGTGCTTTGCAGGGGAGGGGAAGGAGGGTACAGTGTCCCAATTTCTCTGCAACCCTCCCCACCCCCTTTACCCTGCCCTGAGATTGCAAGGGGAGGAAGGAGCTTAGAGCACGGATCTCCAGCAGCTGTCTCCAACCTTGGATCTGCGAATCCAAAGCATCCCTTGGTCAGAAGGCTGTGAGATTGCCCCCTAAAACTAGGCCGAGCCTGGGTCCAATTCTGCAGGAAGGCTAAATTTCCCTGTTTGCTGTGGATGGGTGAATTTGCAAGAGTTGTACCTCTTAAATACAGCTTCTTTTAAAAAATCCTATTTAGCGACTCCAGGCAGCAATATAGAGCCTGGAAATTTAGAACAGGCTTCCAAATAAGCCCACACACATTATTAGCCTGCCATCATCATCAGGGCTCCTAAGAGATCAGTAACCTGCGCTCCATATTGGAGGAGGAGCACAGGAATACCGGCTACTAGCCAATTTTTGCATTTCACTTATACGTACATGCCTTTTGACAAGAGGATTTCTTGTTTTCTGTGCAGCTAGTGGAAGGGCACTGCAGCCTCTTAGAATATTGCAGGGAGCGGGGAGAACTGTACAAAAGCCAAGAAGCCTCCAAAAATTTAGTAGCTGGGCAGTTGATGAAATAAGGGGAACACAGTCAGAGGAAGGTGAGAGGTCTGCAGAGGAGGCTCAATACAATGGCATGGATTGCAGGATATTAACATAACCAGGATTGTTGTGAGTCTTGGCATGCAAATGAAGGTCCTTGCAATGCTGTTAACCTGGCAGCCTGACCTGTTCTTACTGATCAGCAAAACAATCACTTGGGGAAACCATCCATTCCCACTTCTTAAAGTAGCAGCAAATGCCCAGAAGTAACCTGGCTTGGAATTGTTTTGGGTGCTTCCTGAGAAAGGGGTGCAGGCAGTTTATAACACAAAGACTCATAAGCAACCCTTTTCTGCCAGGATTTAGCTGAAGTTTCCCAGCACTAGCAACAAGGAAATATCGCCATTCCGATATTTATGCAAATATTTTGGCTTGATCTTGCATATGTTATCAAGACCTGGCAACTTTACCAAAGACTTGCTCCTGGTGGAGATGAAAACTTATAGGATTGTTTTGTTGACAATGATCAATGGCACTGCTTTTTTTTTTTTTTAAGAGTAACTTTACTGCTCATATTCTTTGGGTTTCATAAATGACTTACAATTTTGTGGTCTCTTAGTGCTATAGCTGTGAAGATCATGATGATGGGCTTCCCCACTGCAAACTGTAGCACTAGTTATAATTCAGCCTAAGATGATGCACACTAATGCCATTGAGCACCATGTTCCCTTTTGTTGGTGTCATGGAGGTGGATCCAAGGAGAGGGAGGGAAGGAAGGAAGGAAGGAAGGAAGGAAGGAGCCTCATGTTTCAGACTAAGGTTAAAGAACTGAACGTGTTGGTAGAAAGTGCCTTTGAAGGATCGCTTGGGCTTACTGTTCCAAGAAGGCCCTTGGATTGAAGCAAAAGAGCTGCCTTGAACTCAGACTGAAGATGGGGAGAACGATGGCACGTTAAACTCTCACTTGCCACAGATGTGATAAACAGCTGACTTCCAGCAGGAAGCTGACTTAGCCCATGCTGAGAGCTGGGACTTCTGCTATTTCAGTTTGCGCCTAAGTGAATTTCATGCTGATGAGATGGTGTGGTGTTGAAGGGCAGGCGGTGACCAGGGATTGAAAACGGGACAAGCAGCTGACCATGTTTAGCTCCGTGGCTGCTGTGCCACCTCCCAGGTTTCTAGCATTCAGTGGAGGAAAAGTAGGTGTACTGGCCTTTCGTTATTAAAAATACAAGGGTTTAATGGTGTGGAAGCAATCCAGCTAAGCGCCCTCTGCCCCTGGCATGTGATCTGCATGCTCCCTTCAGGAACATTTGGAAATAATGCCTTCAGACATTCTCTCTCTCTCACCCCACTGCCCCTGAAATATATGATTGGCAGGAGAAAGACGGGATGCTTCCAGAATGCCAAGTTCACTGAATGATGAAATGAAATGGGAGGAAGAGGGAGAGAGGGGCAGTGGGGTGTTCTGCATGGGCATTTGTCATGTGTTCACCATGCCCTCTTCAGGGTTGTTAATCAGTTCTTTAGCCCTCCAGATGACGTTGTAGCCCTTTGTTTCTCTGACTAACCAGCACTTTCATTTTGCTGCTGTTGTTGTTTGGGGGGAATTTTTTTAGTACTTTATTATGAAAGTGAAAGGAAGCGTGCTTTTCTTTTGTGTATTGGTGCTATTCGGCTACATCATAGTGCCACCTACAGGTCCTGCAGTGGAATCAAGAGAAAGACAGTGCTCCTCATCTAGGCTCACATCTCAATGTGCCACAAAACCAAAAGCAGATCCATTGCAATAACAGTGCTTGCTTGCTTGCTTGCTTGCTTGCTTGCTTGCTTAAAATTTTTGTATGCCATCCCTTATGCCCTGGCATCTTGGGACGGCTCACAATCCATAAAATTGAAATGCAATAAAATCACATGTATAAATAACACAATTCAATAAAAATTTACATAAAGGACAAAAGGACAGCCTCAAGTAGAAAAGCTATTCCCTTGAATATAAAGATGTAAGGGAGCATTTACACCTTGCTCCTTCACAGCCATCCAGGCATAGTAGCTGCTTGCAGGACCCCAAAATATATCAACCGAACTGCTTTGAAGTGGTTCAAAGCAGCCTTCCCCAACCTGGTCTCCTCCAGATGTTTCCGACTACAACTGCCATCACAACTCCCCAAACTCCCATCCAGTATGACCAATGAATCTGCTGTCTGGGGATGATGGGAGCTGTATCCCAATAGCTTTGGATGGGGAAGACTGGCTCAGGGTAAGCTAGCAAAGAAAGGGGACTCTGCCCTGTTGAGAGGGCAAGGTTTAGGGTTACAGGCAATCACAAAGAAGGTCAGGGGAATAAATGGCATTACGTGAGAATGGCTTTTGCACATGCTCCTCTGACAGCGACGGCAGCAATTTGTCCAAAATGGGGATCGTGTTTCTGGAGACAGCAGTTGACAAATTAGGATTTGTGCAGATAACACAGGAAATGTGGATGCAAAGGGGTCAGAGGCTCTTAAAACTGACATAGTAACTAAGGCCAGGAACATATATTTACATCCACGCAAGAAGACCAGGATGGAAGCAGAGGAGGTTTTTGGAGACATTTCCAAGGTCTGGCTCATTATGGAATGGTCCCTAAGGATGGAGGAGTAGCTAACTCAATTCCATTACTCTATATAATGATGTCTGGGGATGTGAGCGGAAATTGCAAACCAAGCTGGTTTGACAGGAGTGGTGGAAACACTGTAAGAGCTATTTTTAAGGCACTGAGCTAGGAAACATTTGGGAATGCACCGTAGGATCTCAGGAAGGAGAGTTTTATGTTTATGGGGACCCAGTGGAAGATCAATAGTTTATGATTGTCATGAGTGTCCTCAGCATGGCCGCACAAGGCCTGTTTGCTTCCACAGACAAGGACAGAGGTGGCACATGGGAGAACGGAAACTTGGATGGAACATGTAAAAAGTGGCTAATTAAAGTGATGCTTGGAGAGGAAATGGTACCTTGCTATTCTCAGCTGTGGACATGTCAAGCTTGGATTCAGTTTGTGCACGACTATGCAGAAGGCAATCAATCCCCTCCCCATCCTAAATAAGAACAAGAAATCATCAGATGAACCAAAAGAAAGCTTTTTTACCAACTGTGTGGGCTCAAAGGACACCTCACTTTGCCAATGACCACAGATGCTAAAGCTTTACCCATTCAGGTGCCAACTCTAAGACTTCTGCTGGTGCCCCCTCTTGGCCAAGACAGTTCTAGGCCAAGAGGGGGCACCTCTGCATTATGGCTCAACTAGGGCAGGTAACAACAGCCCATGATTCGTCAACAACCCATTTTGAACCATACGCTTGGTCATGCTGTTATGCATGAGCCAGATCACCCAAAGCTTCAACTGGGCCAGCTCAGGGATGCAGATGAAATCTTCACCTGTGTCAGCATCCAGGTTGTGGGTGACTGACTGGCTGGCAGGGGCACCAGGACTCAGGCTACCGGGTTAGGGCACAAGGGTATGTCCATGAGCACAGTTAAACAGCCCAAGGTCAGAACCGGGGGCTGAAACATCAGATGGAGTCTGTTCAAGAGGTCAGAATGATCGAACAAGCCAGGAGTCAGGAAACCGAGGAGACAAGCCAAGGGGAGCAGATACCTGGAGGACTGATGCAGGAGAAGGAGCAAGCAAAGGTCCAGAAGCCAGGCAGGGGCCAGGAATAGAAACAAGAGTAAGGTCCAGGCGCAGGAACAAGAGGAGAGCTAGAGCAGGGCTGAGGCGAGGTTGGTGCAACTGGAGCAGAGTTGGAGCAAGGTCAGGGCAGCTGGAGCAGAGCTCAGGAACACAGGGGCCAGAACACAAGGGGCCACATAGCAACAGGGACCACCACAAGAAGTCAGGAAACCATTGTTGAGGCAACTTCTGGAGGGAAGAGCCAGTGCTTAAATAGTTCTTCCTCCAGGGCTCCCAGGTGCTGCTCATAAAGGCCCTGATAGCTGCAGTGGGTTGTGGGTCCCATCCTGCAACTGCCAGGGCTGTTATTCTGGCCTTTGGCCAGCAGAGGCAGCCCCAAAGTTGCCTCAGATCCTGACAACCTGGTTGAATCAGCTTGTTCTTAACCAGCAAGGGGAATTTGGGAGAAGACTTCAAAGATTTGAAGCATGTAATCTTGGGAAAGGGTAACCTTCTTGGAATCTCCCCTGCTCAGAAATTTGCTTGTTGACCAGAAAAACTCTTCCTTATGCAAAACAGGGGATATCAGACTGGTCTCTCTCCCACAGATGAGGAAGTAGTAAACAGAAACACACATGCATGTTCCAAACACAAAGCAGACTGCCTGATTGCAGCTGAGGGAATCTGTTTTTAATCCTAGGCTCAACCTCTGGTTTGTATCTTCTTCTGAGAGGTATATTTCAGATGGAGAAGGCCTTCACTGCTCTGCCATGCACATCCATGCTCCTCAAACGATGCCTCCATTTTCTCTAGTGACCATCATCCATGACATCCAGTATTTCCCAGCAACATTGCGGAATAAACATGGGGCCCTGCCTTTCCTGATGGCTTGGGATCAAGCTAACAGGAGAAGGATGAATTCTTCCCTGGGAGTAACCATGGGAAATCCAGAAATGTTTTCTCAGGGTGAGAATTAGCTGAGCTGTTCCTGCTGTCAGCACAAACGTGTGATTAATAAAGCTGTTGAAGCACATAGCTGACATCTGGCTAACACGGCCAGGGGTCCTCCTTTGCAGATGACTGTTCCCTGTTCACAGGAATCCTCTATTTCAGGGCTCTGCAAGCTGGTGAGACAGGACAGGATGGTTTGGACTACATGTCTCACCACTGCAAACCACTGGCCATATCAGCTGAGGCTGCTGGGAGTCAGAGCCCAATAACCTGGTCTAAAACAGCAGAGGCAGAAGAATCTGCACCGTTCCAGATGTTTTTGAACTACAATCTCTGTCACCCTTGGCCATTGGCAATTCTGGCAGGGACTGATGGGTGTTGGATCCAGAAGGCCATCAGTTCCTTCCCATAAGGACAGTGCTGTCCCACTGTAGCTACATTTAAGCTTTGCAAAGGATGTTGGGCAATTCCCTTGTCTAGATGAGAGTTTGGCCCTAAATATGAATTCTGAATTCGAATCAAATACCACTCTGCAACTAGCCCTTTGTGTCCAAATCAGCATGGGAGAAAGAGCTTGATATATTCAGCACTGCAAGCAACAGTTGCATAGCACAGTGCTTTACCTGTCTTTGAACGCAATGGATTCAGGTTGAACAATATTTAGAGAGGCCATGAAACTCAATGGACCTGCAGTTAGTCATGACTAACTTAAGTCCCCTCATTTTCAGGGGACCTGCTCTAAGTCTCAAACTGGATTCAAACTGGATTCATTTTCATGGTCTGAGTCATCTGAGTCACCAGGCAGCAAATAAAGACATCTCAGCTGGAAAGAAACATAATAAAGGTGTACAAAATAATGCACTGTGTGAAAAAGGTGGCTAGGGAGAGGTTTTTCTTTCTGTCTTAAAATACCAGAAGCCAGAGTTATCCCATGAAGCTGATTGGCAGGACAACCGGGCCAGACAAAAGGAAGTACTTCTTCATGGAGCATGTAGTTGAAGCATGGAATTCACTACCACAGGAAGTGGTGGCGGCCACCAATTTGGATGGCTTGAAAAGAGGACTGGACAGATTCAGGGGGGAAAGCATATCCATGGAGACCGGTCCTGATGGCAATATGCTGCCTCCAACATCAGAGGCAGAGAACGGGGAGGTGGACGGACACTTCGTGTCCACTTTGTGGGTTCCCCCTGGTTCTGCCTTCGCCCGAGCCAGCATGGCTCTTCGGCCCTGAGTCAGCTGACTCAATCCGGTTAGTGCCTGCAGAGGGAGGTTTGGGGAGAGTCCAATTAGGGCTGTGTGGTCTCATCTCTCAGAATCCCCACAAGCCTTTTATTAGCACAGTGAGAATAACTGGCTGATTGATTGGCTCCTGCCATCGCTGGCCTCCTAGGGCACTTCTCCAATTTCCAGCTCCACATTTGAAACTTTTATAAAGTCCCACACAACTTGGGACCATAACTCGGAGCTTTCTCATGAGAAGCACAGTCTTCCTTGGCCAAGAGCAAATGAAGAGTGCATTAGCCAGTCTGCAGGGACAGATGCAGCCATGTGTCATAGGTTTGGCCTGCTTGCGTTTTTTCCCCTGAAAGGCAGCCAGGAGAAAACCTTAAGGACCAGGTGGGAGGGCAGAGCCGATCTTGAACAGATACGAGGCGTACTTCCGAGACACTGGCTCCTTCCAAAACCTGACAGGTAATTCCGTCAGTTGACGTGTCCCATCCTGAGTTCTCTTGTTGTGGTACTTGTTGCTACATACAGAGGAGGCCCAGTGGCACTGGGGCTTAGAGGTATTAAGTCACTGGGTGTGCTGTGCCAGGAGCTGAGCAGCTGTGAAAAGAAAGTTGCGTTTTGTGAGCCAGAAATACTAATTGCCAGGCTCTGACAGCTGGGTGGAAAAGGACGCTACACATGCCAAGGGGAATCTCAGACTGCTGTGAGACCCCAAGGAGGCCGGGTCATTTGGGGGGGGCGGCCACCCTCAACCCAAAGGGGCAGCAAAGTGTTGCCACAAAGACTGCCGAGCTTCCTCCAGTTTGAAGGCGGAGAAGCGTTCAAAGGGTTCATTCCAGCGGGGGCACGGGAGGCTGAAGGCAAAAGGGGTGGGAAAAAGATAAAATGCCCGCATTTTACTGTGAAGCTCTTAGCGCCAGCATCTAAGCCTTCAGAGGAGCGTTTCAACCTTTCAGAACGATAGGGAAAGCACACAAAAGCCGGATACCACAGAACACTTGGTGATTGGGGAAGGGGGGGTGTTCCCATGCTGGCTGGGAAGGCCCTGAGAGCTAGACTGAGACCCCACGAGGGCCAAAATGAGCTTGCAGGGCTGAGGGTCAGTGTGTACCCCTGCATTGCAAGCTGTTACATCCAGGTGCTGCATATCTTTTTGATCAGGTGGAGGAGCATACCAGACACAACCTTTGCCACACAATCAGCAATTGCAAGATCTTTCTCAAAAAACAAGGACAGTCAGGCCCCAGTCTGAAATAGGCTCCTGAGCAGAGGGGCACTGGGGCTTTAATCCTATGTCCAACCTGCCATTTGGAGGAGGGGAGTTTTCTTCCTGCCTCACTGGCACCAGGTGCATGATCTGAATGCTCTTCGCTTCCGGTCTAGTCAAAACAACCAGAAACTGCCGTGTGTTTGGGGAGGGCGGGTGGCTGACATGATCCTTTCTTGAGTGAATGGTGCTGGGTCTGATGGTGCTTGAATTGCAGGGGGGCACGCAGGGCCCGGCCCATGACATGCTCCGGCAGCACCCTTAGCATAGTGGTGCATGCAGGCAATTGTGGACTCTGGTCCCAGGGATCTTATGCGTACGTGCACACGCACTCCCCATCTTTGCAGGGGAGCATATTTTGCACCCCTTACTTCAAAACGTGGTAAGCCCACCCTGCTGCATTCAGGGACTCTCTCGCTGAGTGGGATTCTGGACCTGTGTCCTGGAGTTCAGCCCTGATGACACTGCTGGGGATGAGAACGTGTGGATACGCTCATACAGAACAGGAGCTGCCTGCTGGCTACTAACCCGAACTTCCCAACAGCATCTTTTCTCTGGCGCTGCAGCATCCTCTAGCGATGGCAAGGTTCAAGTGCAGCCAGCAGGCAGCCTTTCAGTGCAAGGCAGAAAGCAGTGTTCCCCAACTCGCCAGATGTTCCAAGCGGCAACTGCCTTCCCCCCAGTCCATTGGTTGAGCTGGCTGGAGCTAGTGGGTATTGGAGTTCTACAGATGGAAGTTTTGGGGTCGGGAGAGGCTACAGCATCTCGGGAATTGGTGACTCTGATACTCCCCCAAATGCTTAGGACAACCTCTCCCATCAGCCTCAGCCGACACGGGCAATCGCAGGGATATTAGCCAGACCCACTCTCCTCCCACAGACCGAAACGCATTTAGGTTCAGCACCACGGACAGCTCCCCGCTCGCTCAGCCTGCCTGCTGGGAGGCCAGTCCTGCAGCCACCCGAGTCTCAGAACCACCCAAAGGAAGAGCAAAAGGGCCTTGGAGCTGCCCATTCAAAGGCAGCTGACACCTGCACACAGTCCTCCCCACTGTGGTGCATTTTGTTTGACTTGGCAGTAATTATTTCCAATCTGGCATCAGTGCAAATGAGCACAGATGGTGCTCAGTATCCTCCTTTGTCTTCTTTTTGGGTGATGCATCCTGCCCAGTCATGTGACAGAGGGAAAGGTTGCTTGTTTTCCAAAGGGAAGACGGTGCCGAAAAGTGGGAAGCCAGCTGTTCTGTGAATACAAGTGCAGATCCTCCTTGCACACAGAGCTGGATTTATGTCTCTTCGGGTCCCTGCTGTGAGGTGCAATGGTCAAGCCGCTGATTTCAGGATAGCCCCAACAAGGCTCACGGGAGTCTTTGAAGGTGAGCAGCTCGAAAACGGCGGGATGAAGCCAACGCCCCACTGGCTTTCCAGCTTCAAGCAGGGCAAAGGCAGTGATAACAAACATTGACAGTTTTTACAGCCCAGATGTCCTTTCTATTACGGAGCTTTTCATTTTGTTTTTAAAAACGTAATTGGTGCTAAAACAAGCAGACGCTAATTATATGCTCTAGGGTGATTTTCCATCTAAAGTAGCGCCTTTGTGAATGTCGTCATTTTCCTTTACAAAAACATAAAAATACAACTCTCAGCTGCACTTCACAGAATGTCACAGCTCGTTCTTGGGAGGTTGTGGGTACTCTGTGCATTTGATGATGACATTTTGTCCACACACGTCTGAATGAGTGCAATTAGAGCCCCGTAATTCCCAGCTGCATGATGATAGTCCGAAAATGTATACAGCTGCCAGTTTACATTGGTTTAGAAATAAGAAACTGATAGGAACCACTTAGAAAACTGAAAATACCTCTGCTGGTCCACATTGATCATTGCTCTGTTTCCCCCCAAAATGTTTTGCATTACATCAGTAATATATTGTGTGGATTCAGACAACACAATGAACCTTGGGGATTTCAAACGTGGGTTATTGTGCTGTCTGAACCCAGCTGAGACAACAAACATGGAGGACAAGCCAAAGTCCACAAGTCTACATGTTCCCTTCATGGACTTGTCATAGTTACCAAACCATGGTTTGTTAATACAGCTGAGTTCAAACTACTAGATAACCCAGGTTTCAGCAACAACCCATACTCAGCCACTGAGTGTGGGTTGTCATTTTGTCTGAACTCAGTCATTGTTACTGGGGAAATTCACTCTCTGCTTCTCCCTGCCTCCACCACAGTATTGTGAGGACTGCAGTAAAAGTTCGCAGAAACAGGGAGTATTGGGGAGAGGGGTGGAGTAGAAGTGCTGACAGTGGGTCCCTGGAGGTTTCACTGTGCCACTGTTGTCCCTACACCAGGGATAGGCAACCCAGTGCCCTCTGAATGCTTTGGATTTCAAATCCCATTATCCCTTACTATTGGCCATGTTGTTTGGGGCTTCTGAGAGTTCTGGTCCAAGACATGGGGAGGACACCAGGTTTCTCAAGAACACTGTTCTAGAGGGTATTCTGATGCTCAATGGCTTGCTTAAAAGAAAGGAACTAATGGCAACTTATGGAGATTTTTAATTAATTTAATTGAATTTAATTAAAACATTTCTATGCCGTCCTTTGCAACAAACCTCAGGACGGCTTGCAGAAGATAAAAATAACAATATAAGTAACAATATAATAATATAAATATCATTAAAACATTCAACAATAAAACAAAATAAGCAACAATGTATCTTTTTCATAGCTAAGAAAAAGAGGAAAATGAAAATGTGTGTATAAAATTAATAATATTACTAAAATTAATGGTATTAATTATTAATATGGTGGTTAAATAAAAAGGTCTTTACCTGGCACCGGAAAGAGTAAAGAGTCAGCGCCAGGCAACCTCTCTGGGGAGTGTATTCCATGGAGATGATACACCTCCACATCCCTGGCCCTCAGGACAAGGGGAAGCTTTTGTGACCAGCTAGCGAGTGCCTCCCTTCATGCACAGAGCAGATGTGATCCAGGGGTGAAAGTCTCCCACTGGGCCTAGAGAGATCCCCCTTCGAACCCACAGGCAAGCAGGAAGCACAGTTATCCTGGGCCAGTCGCTGTCTACCCTACCCTGCAAGATGTTTGTGAGGATAAAAATGAGGAGGGCAAATGCACAGCCTTGGATGCATTAAATAGCACTTAGCTAGTCGCTGAGAGAAATACAGAGTCGCACTTGGTCATTCTTTCCCGTGGGCCATGCCTGCAACTCCCATGCTGGTCAGGGTGATCCACACATCTGCACAGCACCAATGCGAAGGCTGGATGGGATAGATGGGAGTCTGACGTAGCAAGATCATTCTTACCAGGTGGCAGTTGTCCCTCCAGACTTACCTAGAGTGGCCCCTTTTGCATCACCGAAAGGGGGAGAAAATAAAGCACAGATCAGCATAAAGATTTCCCGTGCTAATTTATATGCATATGTACAAATTTGAAATAACTACTCTCATTTAAATGGATGCAGAGTACAGCTCTCACCTGGGGAGGGAGGGGGGATTGTGACCAGGTGACCTGTGTGTGACTGCTAAATTTGCTCTCCACATGCTAATGGTTGATGGGAAAAGTCCTCTTGGACTCTGCTTCCTCTTTGAGATGAGTTTGGACTAGAAGGGTTCTCAGCAGAAGAAGACTCCACACTAGGGAATGTCTTCTGGTGCCTTTTGGAGGGAAAACACCCTCTGGAAAGTAAGGCACACTTACTTTCCACACTCGTGTGCCATCTCCACGTACTGGTTCACCATGGCAGCAGGAGGGCAGGCAGGGGAAGGCTGATCCCAGTACATCCCGGGAAACACCGAAAAGGCATTGGCCTTATTCCCCACTGGCCCATTGTTCTCCGTCTGAGTTCTGGAATATGTGACTTCCAGCTCCACCTCGAAGGTGCAGAGTGCAACAAGTTCTCAAGAAGCAAGTGCTGGATCGTTTCCCAATATTCTGCACTTCAGGTTTCCTTGGCAAACCGGAGGAGAAAGAGAAGGATGTTCTGCCCCCCCACCTCCCACCCCATAGGAACCCTGTCTGAGCCTGTACAAGGAGACTTGGCAACCCAAAATGATCTGCTGTTGCTGCGGCAACAGCAGACTAAATAATGACAATTAGCTGAAATAGCACAAGGCGTTGGGCCAAGGCAAACAACCCCAAATTACCTGCAATTCCTCATCCACAACATTCACACATCAGGCCCTCTCCAAACAGCCAATCTTTTAATTAAAATTAATTGCTTATTGCCTTACCTTTCCCTTTCCCCACCTCCCCACATGCACAATAAAACCCCACGAGGAGCACGGAGCAGGGAACTGCCTGTCAGGGATCCCTTCCAGGTGAAGCGAGAAGCAAGCCAAGCAGCCTCCCGGGGGTCCTATGACAACGTGGCACAATTTGCCTCTCACCTTGCTGCACCCGAGGCTGAGAGCTGCCAGAGGGCTGCCATTGCCTTTCTCCACAGGCATTATGGGACAGGTGCTCCATCATGGGGAGCCGTGTTTCCCACTGAGCTAAGCCGCCGTTTGCTATCAAATTGATTGTCCGCTTTGCGGGTATGCAAGAGGCTTTGACAGCTGAATAATGCTTCCTCCTCTAATCCAGCTAGAAGAGCTGGCAACATTAAAATGGACGGCTCCCCCTTGCCAAAGCTATGATAGTCCACACTTGCTAGTCCAGCTTCTCCAACCGGGCGCTCAGCACACGTATTGGACTGCAGCTCCTGTCATCCCCAGCCAGCAGGGCAATAGCTAGGCAGCAAGAGATAGATGTCAGAGCACACAGGTACAAGCCAGTGATAGTATCCATGTGGATGTTTGATGAATGCAGCGCATTAAGGACAATGCCACTGTTGGAAGCAGACTTGGGGCAAGCAACCAGAGGCCCTTCAGATGTCTGGGACTACAACACCCACAATCCCTGAGCAATGCTGGCTGTGGCTCTATAGTCCAACATATCCAAAGAGCAGGAGGTTGGAGACGACTACACTAGCCCTTCCACTGACTCAAGGGAAGAAGAGGAAGAAGTCCTGCCAGGACATAATTGGATGCTCGGAGAATCTGGAATAGTTTTGGTGTCCTGGGAAACCTTTTCACCTCCAGCAATGCTCCTAAACCAGATGATGTTGAACTGCAGCATTACTGGCCATACTGGCAGGGGATAATGGGGGTTGTAGGGCAAAATGTCAGGAGGCTCAAAAGGTGCCAACTTCTGGTGTGTGGGATTGCAGCCCTAAGCACAATGCAGGCAGTACCAAGCAGTGTGTTCGAAGTTCATTTTTATCGGGTCTTTGTCTACCGTCCATAATGAAGCAACATGGCTGAAATACGCTAGACCAGAGGCAGAAGCATTGTTGAATCAGGGGAACCTCACCTCCTAAGAAGTCCTGATTGGAGAGAAAGAGAGTTTAATTAGTGTGTAAGGGAGAGGGTCCTCCCATTGTCTAATTTGGACAGTTCTCAGCAATCCTTCATGGTCTGATAAATATTTCTGAGCCCAACTAAAGTTGCTTCATGATTACTGATGGGTTTGGGAAGAAATACTTACAGCCTTTTATGCCACTCTTGACTAAGACCTGAGCATTGCGATGCCATGTTGCAGTGCAGCATTATTAATCTGGCCCCAAAACTATGTTTATTATGTCTGCATAGCTGGATTCATTCCAAGCAGAGGGGAACCTTGTACAGACGCAGCTGATAAGCAAGAAGTGGAAATAATCTTTCTGTCAACGGAGAAGATGCAGATGTATTTATTTTTTTACAAGCGCAGCCAATGTCTCATCCAAATGCTGAAATCAAATCCAGGCAGATCAATATCCATAGAATTAATTAAGTCAAAAACATGCACAATCTGTTTGCCCTGCTGAGGTGTGTCTGTTCCCTTAAGGCGCCTCTGTCAGTGTTCGGAGACTGATCTTTATTTTGTCTGCAGTCGGAACTTGTGCAAGATTGCACAGATATGAAGCCAGCCATAAAAGACCAGTGCCAAGGTAGTTTTATAATTATGAAAATTCTTTCTTTCCTCATCCCATTGGGTTTAATAACACCTAGTAAATTGAAACCCAGATCTCTTCTAATAGCATCACTTCTCTTTACTGTACAGAAAATGGTATTCCCGATTTGATTATTGTCTTGATGAGGAGTGGGCAGAAGGTAGATCTCTTGATGGTTGGGGCCTCAACTCCTAGAAACCTCTGTAAGCACAGCCAATGGTCAGGAATACTGGAAGCTGAGGGCCAACACACCTGGAGAGCTACCTTGTACCCACCTTTGGTATAGGTTTGGGCAGGCCAGATGTGACCCTTATGATTTTTGACTTTCAACTCCCATCATCCCTTGCTTTTGGCTCTGTGGTGGAGGAGTAATGGGACCTGTAGGCCAAAACATCTGGAGGGCCAGAAGTTGCCCAACCCTGGTGGAGATACCAGAAAGGGACACCCCCATTCCAAAATGTTAAAGATTATTCACTTAATGAGGCCTCAGGAAGCAGGATGTCTTGGGCCAGCCCTGCACAAAAGACCAAATATGTATCAACTAAGCCGAAAAGCCTAATTCCCTTGGGTTCTTGGAATGAAGTCAAGATCCATTCTGATCTTTGACACGTATGGAGACTAGTGTTTACACAGGCTTCCTGTGAAACCCACAATCATGGGCTAAAATCACATGTGCATTTAAAAGTCCATTAAAAATGATACAGAAATCTTTCCTCAGTGTGGCCAGTCACCAAATCACACCACTCCTGCTATAAACATCAATATAGTCCAGACTTCTCCCACCTGGTGTCCTCCGAACATTTTGGACTCAAACTCCCATCAGTCCCAGACAATGTGGCCAATGGTCAGGAAAATTTATTTATATAATTGATATCTTGTCCTTTTTCTACTTTCAAGGAACTCGCGGGCTGACTTCCATGGGCTTCCCCTTCCATTTTATCCTCAAATCCCATTGAAGTAGGTTAGGCTGAAACTGGCCCTAATGCATCCAGTGCACTTTATGGGCTACTACATGGAGATGCTAAGTCCCAGTCCAAACCTCTAAAACACCAGACCATGTGGAGATGATGGGACTGATGGTCCAACAGCATGTGGAGGACAGCTTCCCACCCATGCTGTAGGACAACATCTTCTTCCACATATTTGGAAGGGTCTTGAATCTGCACTCCTGGCGTTCAGGCTGCGGAGCTCTTCCTGGACCACAACAAGGCTGCCACACCGAGCGGCATGCATGCCGCCAGCCATGGTGGCTGAGGAACGAAAGATGCTGCTTTCCAACCTGTTGGACAGGAGGCATCTGATGCAGGCTGCACACTACCAGCCTGGAAGATCAGAGAAATGGACGGAGGCGCCATCTGCCGATTAGCCATGGCAGCTGCATGAGACCTGCACGTGCGGAGCCAGTTTACCCCACAATACCAGTTGCTGGAGAGCGGGCAGAGGCAACGGTAGGAGAAGGGCTGCAATCTGATCATGGGGAGGTTGCCAGGGAGCACTTTGTTTGGTTGCCCTGTTCTCCCGACTTGCGCTTGTGACAAAGCAACACAGATTCATTCCACTTTTGGCTCATCACTTGCTCACAGTTTACAGAGCTCTTTTCTTCCTTTTGATACACAGGGCATTGAAACATGTATATAAACCATGTATTATGAAGAAGACATACCCAGTGTTATTCTATATGCATTTTTTTTTACATGAAGGTCTTGATTTCAAGGTCACATTTACATTGATTTGTGTCTTGACAGCTTTCTTCATAAATCAACCTCATGAGCTGATCATTGGCTCATTGCTCTTAACTCTGGCTCAAAGTCACACCTGAGTGAGGCAGAGCGAACATGAAGCCACGTCCCACAAGCTCCAACAAAGCTGCTGTCATTCCTAAATGCAGGGGTGATGCACACACAGAGACACCCTCTTCCCGAGTCAATTCCCGTGTGGGTGCATCTATCAGCACACAACTAATGGGATGCTGCTGACAGCAATTTGTCAGCCTCTGGCTCATATATCTATCAAGCAGAGTTTGGTAAGTGTACTGCCTCTTTTGGTTGGCATCTGCGTTGGGTATCTTGAGCCAGACAGTTACAGGAACACTGCTGGCACAGCGGGCAAAGACCTCTGATGCCATGAACAGCCACCATTGGTCAGTGCAGCAGCTGGGATAGGACTGGGAACTTTTCTACATGAGGCATTTATTGAGTGCTCACGGTATCTCGCAGGCGCTTTGCATGCCATCCTTCTCCAGGGCTTCTCCCGTGCTTTGCAAGAGTTCCTGCAGTTTTGTTTAGATTGAGGAAAGCATGGTATTATTTAGAAATGTTGCCATAAAATACTTGTGTATTTATACGCTTACGCTATACCACTGCACCATCTAGTGGTTGTGCAATGGAACATGTAGAAGAGCAAGGAAAGAAACTGATCTCAGTCCCTCAAAGAATGTAGAAGCAGAAGCATCAGGAAAGTCAGGTGGACTAATAACCGCATGTCAGCGAGCAGATCAGGGATGGGAAAACTCCATCCTTCTGGCTGGATGCAGAAAGTACCTGGGTGTAAATCGATGTGATGCAGAAAGGAAAGGCTTGGGCAGGAAAGCAGGCACAGGGGCAGCCGCAGCACCTTCTGGTTGACAGACGGGGCCAGGTTGGCTTCCAGTTTGTCATTTTATTTATTTATTAAAACATTTATAGGCCGCCCCATCGCAACAAAGCCTCGGGGCGGCTTACAACATAATTAAAATACAATGATTAATAAAACATATCAATTTATCCCTCCCCCCCCCACGGTGCATCTCGGCAACAACAACAACAACTACAGAAGTCTCATTAAATAAACATAAACAAAAGTAAATAAATTAAAATAAACAAAATCAACTTAAACCAAATATACACAAAACCAAATACAACAAATAACAAACACACATAAACAAACTAAAAACAAAGACTAACAATTAAAATAAGACTTAAATAAAAAGGTCTTTGCCTGGCGCCAAAAAGCATATAACGACGGCGCCAGGCGAACCTCTCCAGGGAGCACATTCCATAGTTGGGGTGCCACCACCGAAAAAGCCCTCCTCCGGGTACTCACCCACTTCACCTCCCTCACGGGGGGCTCCCAGAGGAGGGCCGCCGTTGCAGATCTAAGGGGGCGGGAGGGCATATAAGGGCGCAAGCGGTCCATTAGGTATCCAGGTCCCAAGCCATTTAGGGTTTTATAGGTCAGCACCAGCACCTTGAATTGGGCCCGGGCTTCAACTGGGAGCCAGTGGAGCTGACGGAGGACTGTTTCCTCCCCACCCCACCCAGACAAGGATTTTGGACAAAGGGAGTGGGGTAGGGAAGCCAGGAGAAAAGATGGCAGGGGAAACTCTGCTGCCAACTACTCTCTCTCTGCAAACTCCCCACAAAGTGGGCTTGCAAAGCCAGGCGGAAATGTGCTTGGCTTTTTTTGGCCAGAGGTGCCTTGTTTATGCCCAGGCCACCAACAGAGTGGTATAAACTTCTCCCTGCCACAGTGCCAATGATGCAACTCCCTGGGGAAGGCTCCGTCTCTGCCAGACTTGAGAATGCCTCTCCCTTTGTCTTCCTGTCAGCTCCCAACTCTGCTGCAACCCAGAAGTCCATGGCGAGCCCAACCTTGAGGCAAGTTTCCTAAGAAGGGCATTCTGGTGAGCCCAGGGAACTTGTACCCAAGGAAGCATGCCAAGATCAGCAACTGATGCCAGCTCTGGGTTTTGGGACACTCTCAGGGATACTGATAAAATGTCTGCTTGGACATTCATTAATATTTGACATGGATATTTGGTCTGCCTTTGCTGAAACTTATGTGTAATTGATACATTCAATATCTCCCTGTGTGCACATGTTCAACAGTACTGTTTTGCTGAAGTGCACAGTAACTTGTTAAAAGATGCAATACTGATCCTAAGGCTCAGTTACTGGCAGCAAGCGCTTTACACTATAATATGCCAGCATTTTTGGCCCTGCTTCTCTTGCCACTCACCACTTAATGTGGCCCCTGAGAATGTCTCTGAAATGGAATTAGGCCCCTGACCTGAAAGACGTTCTGAAACTTCTTAAATGCTCCTTTGTGCAAAAGTTTCCTCTGAAATGGATGTGAAGGAAGGCCTCTGAAATTGTTTTTCTCAATTGAATTTGTAGGATTGTTCTGGCTTTCATTAGAAATGGTCTCAAATGGCATACAAGAAGAAAGTTAAGGAAAAAAGGGGGGAAGTAGTGGGAAATGTTAAGAAGGCTACAAACAGGTGTTACTGCCTGGACCTGCCACCCCCCCATCCAACCCCAAAATCCATGAATGGAACAGAGCACTTGCCTGACAAAACTTTTCTCTGGAAGCACCCAAAATGATCCATCCATGCCTATTTGGGAGCATGGAACACACACTGCCTACAGTTTGCTCAACACTGAGTCAGGGCCAACATGAACGACCCTCTTCACATATTTTCTTTTGCTATGCTAGCAAGTCTTTGCGGCGGGGCAGGGAGAGTGAGGAAGGAGCAAGCAGAGACTACTTGGGAGGGGTGGTGGCCCTGGCAAATCCAGCAAATGACAAAATTGTCAACAGTCTGGCCTAATCAAAATACTTCAGCAAGAAAGCAAAATATTAAATTAAGGGAAAAAATTGGCAGCCAAGAAGCAGCATGACTCCTCAGTAATCACCCATAATTCCCTTCTATTACAGATTGTTTTGGCTAGAGATGGTAGAAGGGTATGTATAATGTGTCAAATGGGCCTGAGAAACAAGGTGAGATTGTACTTCCTGAAAAAAAATCTTACAGCTTTTTGTGGGCCCCAAAGCAAATGCAAGTGCTTGCTTCAACTAATGTAACCAGTCGTTGAATTTCCTTTGGGACAGAGAAGCATGACTTTTAACTACTAACACTTTTCTAAGGCCAAGGGCATTTCAGTATTTAAAACAGTGATCATAGTGCCCAGAATCTAGCCCAAGAAGCACAGTTCTGTATCTACTGAATTCAGTGGGACTTACTCCCAGGTAAATATGTATAGACTGGCACACTAAGGATCCTATGTTTTGATCACCAAGGCAGCAGACAGCTTTGCATGGGACATGGAAGTAGCCATGCAGAAAACATATGCAGGAATGAGATACAAATCCCAAGGTGGTGTACTGATACAATTAACTGGCTCTAGATTTAGACTTGCTTAGAATAAACCCGCTGAAACCAATGGAACTTTCGACAGTCATGGCTAACTTGAAGTTCCACTGAGTCCCATAGGCTAACTCCAAGCATTTTAATTGAGATACTTTAACAAAATTCAAATTAATTTGTAATACTATAGAACAATACGAGGAGTTAAGATGGAACAGTGTGATTAATTACAAGTTTGGGTGAAGAAATACAGGAAGCGATTGACACGTGCTTGCCTCCCAAACTGCACAGGGAGTAGTTTTCTGAAGAGCAGGCAGCGCTACTGAGATGGCCCACCAGTGAAGTATTACACAGCAACCTTGCATTTATTTCAGAGCTGACAATCATAGAAGTCAGCTGGTGGTCTACTAGGCATCTTGGTCCCAAGCTGTTTGGGGCTTCAGCCTGACAGTAACTCTTCAACATGACTTGGTAGCTGATGGGCAGCAAGTGCAGTACTTTTAGCAAAGAGGTTTTGCAAACAAAGCTGGGTGTCCCATGGGAACTTGCTAGAGGCGGCAGCATTCTGCACTAGCCACAGCTTCTGAACCAAGAGCAAGGACAGCTACACCAAGTGCAAAGTTCTCAGTGCCTAGGCGCTCCTGTTCAAGAACACATATAGTGAGTGAACCAACCTGGGCTTCCAGAATCAGGGATGTTTCCAGCAGCATGCAAAACCACATACTTGCTCCTTGCTAGTATGTCTCGTCTAGGGTGCTGCTGAACCAGAAATATTTTTATCTGCAGTGGAAGTTTTTCACAGCGTGAAAGATGGCCTGCTAATGTCTGAATAAAGGTAAAGGTAAAGGTTTCCCCTTGACGTTACGTCCAGTCATGCCTGACTCTAGGGGCCGGTGCTCATCTCCGTTTCCTGGCCGAGGGAGCCAGCGTTTGTCCGCAGACAGTCTCCGTGGTCGTGTGGCCGGCATGACTAAACACCGAAGTGCACGGAACGCTGTTACCTGCCCACTGGAGTGGTCCCTTTTCATCTACTTGCATTTGCATGCTTTCGAACTGCAAGGTTGGCAGGAGCTGGGACGGTGCACGGGAGCTCACCCCGTGTGCAGATTCGAACCGGCGACCTTTCGATCAACCAGCCCAGCAGCACAAAACAGGGCTAGCCAAAAACTGGAAACGAAGTTTTTTCATGTTTCCACCAATTCTAAGAAAGAAAAAGCATGCACAATCCTCTCATAGATGAAGTCAGAAGCAAGTTCCACATTACTTAGACATCTGGCCGTTAGTAATGTTGGGGTTGCAGCCTTTATTTATGTACAGTGTACTAATAAAGGACAAAAAGGGGGTTTCCGCTCCGTGGCCTAGCAGGTGTTACCAAAGGCCAGCTAGAATGGACCCCAACAGGCAGGCTTTTCTAACAGTGAGCAAATCTGCACATAATGGCCATAACTGCCATTTTGAATATGATTGGACCTGCTTGAAGATTGCTCTCACCCACCATTAAATTTGAATTAGTTATGTTAACTCTGGTTGTTGGAAGCACTGAAAACTATTTTTGTATTAGTCAAGCCAAGTCGCTTATGCAAAATTATAGTTTAACTAGGATTGGAGAGATAATTGACACTGGGACCCTGCCTATTTAAACTGACAGATCCTAACCAGCCTGTTATTGTAGGGTTTGGAATGTACATAGCTTAGCTGAATCTATCAGAGCTTTTCCCTAAAAACAAAAAGCTAGTTAGGCTATTAGCTATTGTTCCACCAAGTACTTAATAGTTAATAACATTGTTCTATTATGCAGACCCATATTTTAGCTTTCTGCATCATCATCACGCATTGCTCTGAGTGGACAGATGATTCAAAAATATTCTAAACTAAATCCATAGAGAAGGCGGCAGACCTCATCAAATCATGGGATGGATCATGCCGTCAACCATTTTTAAGAAGGCTGGGAACAGAGACAGAATGTGTGTCTTTCTGAACAGATTCATTGCTTCTGCCATAGCTTTTAGTAAAAGCAGCCAGTGACACCTAGAGGCCGATTGCTTAATTACTAAAAGTAATTCTGTGTCTGTTGCTTTTCGTAATCTTGTTTTGTAAATTTGTTTCTGCTGCTTTGATCCCATTGCTTCATTAACCTGTTATTCAACTCAATTGAGTGTGATATGTACCGTATTTTTCACTCTATAAGATGTGCCTACTTTTTAGAGGAGGAAAACAAGAAAAAAAAATATTCTGAATCAAATGGGCACATAATCACAGGCACATTTCCCATCACTTCCCCATGGGCTGCACATCTGACAGACTTACTGCACACACATATTCACTCTATAAGACACGCAGACATTTGCCCTTACTTTTGAGGGGGAAAAAAGTGAGTCTTATAGAGCAAAAAATACGGTACTTAATACTCAAGAAGCCCAGTCTATTATGCACATAGATCTGGGAATTCCCATGACTGGAGCTATTGGTGTAAAGATTACTGCACTAAGTCACACATAGTATTAAGACATTTGATTGAAGACAGCATAAGCTATGCAGTTGGTAAGTATTTTACTATGACCAAGGAAGATCCAGTCACTGTAAGCATAACCACAGTATTCCCAAATGATGTAGAAGGTACATGGGGACATAAACATGTAGCACTGAAGTAATCATAATAAGTCTTTTGATAATAGTTTGGTGCAAGCAAAAGAAAATCAAGGGCAAATAATAAACACTCTTTTTAATTTGACAAAACAAAGCATAATCATTTGAAAAAATAGCTTGAATGAAGTTGCAAGACTGGAAGCACTCAGTCCTCTATTTTTTCCAATGCTTCCATGTCCTCCGGGTCAAGACGCTTGATAGTGATCTCTGAAAAGAAAAAGAAGTTATTTTTAAGTTGGCCTTTTGAGAAGTGCATTCCAGTGCTGAGAAGAGGCAGAGCTCAAGGATTGCTAAGATGTGGGCTCACTACTGCAAGAAACGTCTTGGGTTCGGATGAGGATTGTGATGCACAAACTTTCCATGCTGATGAATAAACTCCAAGCATGCTAAAAGGTCTGGATTGTTTGTTTTTTTGTCTAAACATGCACAGAATTGCACCCTTAATGAACCGCAGACCAGTAGTGGCTAAACGCTGTCAAAGCGCCCAATCTGAAATGCTTCGGCCTCTCCCTTTTCATCTTTGCAACACTGTGGAATATCTTTGCAGATTGCATTTTATGGTTGTAGCAGAAGTTGAATGTATTTCCAAGCAGGAAATCAAATCCTGATTGACCCGTACCTGCACTCTTACTGTTCTGCTCTAGCAGATTGTGGAAACACAATGTACTCACGGAAGTGCTCTTGAATTGAAAACAAAAGCGGGAGATTATGCCTCTCCACCATGTTGAATGCTAAGCCCTTCTTCCCAAAGCGGCCTGTTCGACCAATGCGGTGCAGGTATGTCTCGAAGTCAGCAAGCTTCGTCACCTTTGTAGGAAGGCTGAAGTTGACTACGATTGTAACCTGCTTCACATCAATGCCTGCCAGGCAGCATAAACAAGGAGGTTACTTCCAAAGCGCCTGCATCAGAACAGTAAATGCTTCAAAGCTTAGATCACGTTGGCTTGTTCCAATTCCTACCTCTAGCACAGACATTGGTTGTAATGAGAACTTTGTCTTGCCCATCACGAAATTTCTGGATCACTTCTGCTCGCTGCTCAACATCAAGCTCTCCACTCAGCAGGGATACTTGGTGCCCATCATTCAACAGTGCCCAGTAGAGCCATTTGGCATTTTTACGAGTCTATCAAAGGAATACAGGGGGAAATACATGCAAGATTATGACCAGCACTGCAGTGGAAAATATCCACATTCCATTTTGGCATATATGGCTTGCAACATGCCAACCTTGCACCTTCAACTCTTCCCACACTGGGCTCCCAGTGGTAGCCAAGATCAATAAAGGCATTGCTATGCCACAGACAAATCCTTTTATTTAAATAATAATTCCCTCTGCGGGACAAGTCAGAGTAGAAACATGCTGGCATTGCTTGTCTGAGCTTAACAGAATTCCTGCTTCTGTCTGAGCCCAATGATCAGAAGCAGGTTGGGAGTGGGAAGGGATGGTTCTGTAGACTTCCATCTCTAAGATGGGGTGTGCAAAGGCCACTGGAATATGCACAGACACACAATGAATGTGTGTGTCACATGTGTGTACACACACTGAATATAACCCCGGAATTTGCTGTCGTCATGCCACGATATGAGAAATGTATATAGCAGGTTGCCTGTAACTACATCCAACTAAGGGCCTTGCTTGTCACACTATTCACAGCCACCTTGTCTTGTATCCAGGATGGCTATGAGCATTTGCCTTAAGTCTAGCAAAAGAAAAAAAGTCAAGATGGAAAAGGGGCCGATCCAAAACAGCACCCTTCCCTCACCACCTTGCGGTTGTCAGCACTATGCAACCATTTGCATCTCGAGATCGTGACCTTCCACTACCCCCCACTGCAAACCTACACTTTGCATGCTTTCTTGACCCAGTCCAAGTTAGCGATGCTCTGCAAAGGCACTTTACCTGACAAAAGATGATAGCCTGGCCAACTGTGATGCTGCCATAGATATTGCACAGGGCTTTGTATTTGTCTTCCTTATTCTCACACTCAAAATAATATTGCCTGATATTGTCAAGGGTTAGCTCCTCTCGGCGGAGCTTAATGATGTTCGGTTCAGGGACAATGCGCTGGGCAAACCACAGTACAGGGTCCTCAAAAGTTGCTGAGAAGAGAAGCATCTGGCAATCTGGTGACAAAGCTCTGGAGAGGAAAAAAGGAGTTCCGGTGTACATGGCATGGAACAGATGCCATTTAATGGCCAAATAAAGTGACATCCCTGTATCCTTTGCCAACAGTCCAAATAAAATCAAATAATTAATTGGGGAGCAGCTACAACTCAATGACTGAGGCACTGAATGTAAGACAGTGCCCAGGTCAACCCCCACATTTGCAATAAGGTTGAGAAAACCCCCAGTAAGAAATCTTGGAGAGTCACTGCTAGGCAGCTTAGATCCTATTGCACTAGATTTACCAATGGTCTGATCCAGTATGTGCAACCTCTTTGGTTTCTGTGTTTGAGATGGCTGCATTACCTCTGCACTTGCTTTAAGTCCACTCAGCATGGGAGTAGGAAGGGCCATAGCTCAGTGGCCCTTTCCTAATAAAAGCTCTGCATACAGAAGGTTGCAGGTTCCATTTCTAGTACCTCCAGGTAAGGCTTATCACACAGGAGACTGTTTTATACCAAGTCAAGGAAAAGGCGGAGGCACTCAATTCCTACTTCACCTCAGACTTCTCCAACAAGGAAAGGAAGCACAAGCTGAAAGTGAGAGATGGCAGCCCAGGGTTGACAGACAAATGGCCAAGCAGTATCTACATGAAATAAACAAGTTCAAAACTCTGGGGCCAAATGAACTCCATCCCAGAGTCATAAATGAGCTCGCAAAGGAACTTTCAGAACCACTAGCTATTATCTTCGATAAATCTTGAAAAACAGGACAAGTGCCAGATGACTGGAGAAGGGAAACAAACACGGGCCAGAAACGGCATGCAGGAAGACCCAGATTCATACACAGTTATCCTACAAAGCCACATCGATGGTGTAGGAAAAGAGTCGTGTGAAGCAGCCTTTAGACTAAAGTCATTTTTGTACTACCTGGTCATAAGAATAGCATGCTTTTCCCAAGTAATAACGAATCAATTGAAAAATCAATTTCCATCAGCACAAATCATGCTCTAAAAATCATCTTCTCTGATGCTTAAAAGCAGTAAGTCCACCTGGATAAATTCTACAGCTTGTATTTTTGACAAAGTGCAAGCCACGTCTTTGGAAGAACTTTAGGCAAAAAATTGAACATGTTTACCTCTGAATGCGAACACTCTGGTCCAAGAAATTCTGTTTGTCAATCATGACATCTGCCTCGTCCAGTACAAACACTTTGATTTTCTTCACATCCACAAATTTTAGCTTGAAACACCAATCTAACATGGTCCCCGGTGTTCCAATTACTATCTGTTCTTCCTTTACAGTTCCTCTTGGAACTGGAATAGAGATTTAAGTTACATTCAACCTGACATCAGAGGCATATTTACTATACTAAAAAGGGGTTGGGACTATGCAGAGGTTTTCTTCAAGAGTAGCAGAAGCCATTTATCTCCTCCTGCTGTCCAAGTGCTAGTCTTGACCCAACACGGGTAAACTTTCAAGTGTACCCAAAGCGTATGCCTTCCCCAACCTGCTGCACCCAGATCTTTAGGACTTTTACTAGTATTCTGGACAGCATGGCCTATATTCATTAAAAGCAATATCTGGAGGGCACTAAGCCAGGGAAACTTACAACATTTCCCACTCTTATAAAGATGGTGCTATAGGGTTTCTTCCATGGCACCAACATTCCACTAAGTCTTAAGTCTGATTCAAACATCTTCCAAAATATAAAGCAAATTAAAAAGACGACTTTTTAACCCCGTGTCTTAGTTACAAAAATACCACTACAAAGGATGGAAACTGCCACAGAATCCAAAGTATGAAATACATGCTATGCTACTATATATATATATTATAGTATAAATAGAGGTTGGGATTGGGTCTAGAACATTTCATTTTGCAACACAAGTATTTAATGTTTAGGCAGTGAGATAAACATTGGTCAGAAAGGCATCAAAGAGCAATCCTTACTTCTGTTCCCTTGAACAGCATATGAAACCCTAATGTTGACGCAAAACTTTCCCATCTTCTCAACCACTCGTCCAGTTTGCACAGCAAGTTCAAAGGTGGGAGCTAGACAGAGGCACTTGAGGAGCAGACAACACAGATGAAACAAGACAAGCAAAAAAAGATGGAGCAACGTTCTTTCAGCGTATCCACATGTTTTAGTCTCCAAAACAGTGTAGCACAAACTTCAGTGTAAACTGCAACCCATCTTTTCCTCTGCAGCCATTTTATGCTTGTCAGGGTACAAGTTTACTCGCTTTGTATGGGGCACCTGTATAACTTGGTTGTGAGATCATGGTTCTTCTGTGTTTTCCCCATGTTCTTTCCACCTTCCTCAATATTTATATTAAACAAAACAAAATGAATAGCACAACCTCCACAGGCATAGACTGGCTTACTTCTACCCTCCACACTCAAAAAGATATCAAGCTTATTTTGGTTTAATAGCCCATAGGCCATACTTTAAGAATTTAAAAACACAGTATGACAAAAATTGTCACATCTACAATACAGGTTTTAAAAAAAAACAAAAAACAACCCTGCTCAGACGTACTTTTAATCTTGCAGCATCAGGAAGGGTTGAATATTTTGACAGCCATTTGTTTGAAAAACACTCTCACTTTTTCATATTTCAGGCAATAAAAGAAAATGTGAAAAGGCATATCAAACTCTGACAAGGGGCAGTTTCAACAGAGTTCGTTTGGGGTTATCTTAAGAAACTGGCCCCTCGTCTGGGCAGTTAGAAGTGTGTTACAATGTGCTACCATACAGGATTGTCTCACCTTGGGAATTACCAATATGTTCAAGTGGACATATAGCTCAAATATGGATTTGAATTTAATTCCCAGAAGTAAAGGGGAGTATTTACATCTAGCATTCCCTTGAAGGGAGTCCCAATCTTCCTTATGTAATTTTTTCTATAAGCAACTTCCACCTTTTTTATTTAGATTTTCTGTAAGCCCAATTTGCTTATTTTGGTTTCTACCACATCGTTGCACTTCAACCAGCAGTGCTCTTGTGCTGCCAGTGTAGTGAAAGTTGGATGCTCTTCAGCATTTAATAACTGGCATTTAAAATTAATTATGGTCTTCCCACAATTTTTGGGAGCCCTGCTTCAAGCCATATCATTGCAGAGGTGATATAGGGAGGCAGAGGTAGAACTTTATGAAGGAAAATTTCCTGGAGTTTTTCAAGTTGCTCTAGTGGGTTGAAAAACCAGATCTGGGAACCATATAACAGATGAAGCGGTACCAGAGTTTTATATGTCTTCAGGAGAGCTGGCACATATTGGGCTCCTTAAATATAAAAATACTAAAATTATGGTATTTACCAAGACAACAAGATGGCCCAATAAAAAATGGAAGATTGGCGCACATAAATTACAACAGATTAATGAGTTCAGACACTCTGGAATCATATTCTAACCAAATTTAGCATGGTTTAAACATGTTGAATTTAACATGGTTTAAATATGTTAAATATCTTAAGGACAAAGTCAAATTAAGTTATTAGCCTTGAAAAAGTTTTAATACACACACACCTAAAGAGGTATGGTTTGATGTATAGTGGGCTGCATTCAGGTAAGCCTACCATTACATCTCTGCACACCTCCCCGATTAGCTTTCTGGCTGACACCATTTTCACTACATTAAAAAAACTTAATCTTTTGATATGCCATTACTTTTTCAGAAGAAAGAACTAAAGAGTGTATTTAAGTGCAAATGCACTTACATGAAAAGCATTTTATAACAGGTTAAAAGTCAGTGCCATTTTATCAGTGTAACATTTTTCTCACATAGTTGTTGTAAAGCAACCTTTTACTTAATGGTGAACTAAGTGCATGACAGTACTCAAGTTTAAACAGCACTTTAGTTCAAACATAATTTTAAAAAACAGATTGTTTCTCCACTGAGGTGAATTGCTCCTTCCCTGCCTGAAGGCTGCATCATACCAGCTAGTGTGGATGACACACAGTGAGATGTACACACAAAGAGTGTGGAAAGCAGATAGCAATTCTACATGTAGTTTATAGCAGAAGAACCATGATTGGGTAGGTCTAACACTCAGTCTGATGCACTAGTCAGATCACTGAAGATACCTGCAAAAAGCAAGTATACCTTTTATTTAATTGATTACATTTATGAATTGCTTATATTAAAGACATCTCAAAGCCATGTATATTGGAAAAACATTTACCTTCTTGGGAAAGTCTGACAGAAAAAGTACATTTTGGTATGTGTTGACAACTCAAGGATTGGCTCTTGCCTAATTTGTAGCGGTAAGAAGCTCCAAGTCAGTGGGTGCAATAACACTAAGGGCCTAATCGTATCCACACAGGACTCTTTTTTGGATGAGCAAGTCCCACAATCTTCTCCAGCCAACACTGCTGACTGAAAGATGTAGGGTAATTTTCCCTGTCTAAGCAGGTATAGCATTGTGCCTCATTTATTCTTTTATTTATAGTGTTTACTCCTCCCTATCTAGGAGGATCCAGAGTGGTGAACAGCAAAAAGCTACAATAGATAAAAGCATCAAAAAATATATTATAAAATAGATTGGATTAAAACTGTAGCTGGTCAGCAAGAGAGGAACAAAGGTGTCCTCAGCAGACACCAGAAACAGCATCATGTTGGTGCCTGACAGCCAGAGGTAAGAAATTCTGTAGAAACAGACACACCACTCTGATGGCTTTGTCCGATGAACTCCACTTGGGCTGCAAGTCCATGTGCAACCACCAGAATATCTCCAAGGAGCTCAGCAAACAGACAGTCTGGTAAGGTCTTATTCCAAGCTATGATGTACAGACCTCTGCAAGCTGAAGCTTTCACAGCTAAGGTGTGTAGTTGTTTTATGGAGTTGGCATTACTTTTTACTTGGATGCCTCTTAAAATTGATAATGTCACTCCAGTAATATTAGACTGTGTGGCACTTTCACGGAAGTTTCCTGAAACTAACCAGCTTCCAGGTTTTTCAGAAGCAACCTCAGGACTGAAACAGATACATGCAACCAATTAACAGTAGCAAGATGGGGGGGCATGAAGGCAGAGAAGCAGCCTGTACTCAGGGTAATAGCAATGTTTTAGAGTTCAAGCTACCATTGGTGAACTGAGTGTGACTCTAAAGTAAATGACTTGATTGCACTTAGTTATTGCACTTAGTTGATTTTACCTGCGGAAATTTGTCATTTGGATTAACTCTGCTCAGCATAGCCAGAACAAAAGCCGCTGTTTTGCCTGTCCCTGACTGACTTTGTGCTATAAGATTTTGGGGTCTGAAATACAGAATCAAGTTGGGATTAATGTAAACAGATAGCAACCGTTCAACAATAGAAGCAGGTGGGGGACAAGGTGAAGCATTCTGTTCTTAGGGATAACAACAATCAAGGAGGGAACCTTTAATTAAATCAGCAGGAGAATGCATAGAAAGACACACAGACAAGTGTGAAGAGTCCTAAAGCAAAGTAGAAAAATGATTTAAAGGCAGGAACTGAGAATAAAGGGAAGAAAACAGCTCGAAACCATGAATGGAGAACATACACAACAGTGAATGCACACCAACTCACCAGTCAGGTTTCTGACTGTGAAATCAGTGCACACAATTTCAATCAGATTGATACCATAGCTCAATTGGAAGAAAGGAAGTTTTCTGCAATTTAAAACACTGTGGCCAACAGGAATTTAATAAACCAACAGAGGAACACATATCCTTTTCCAAAAGTGATCCTGTAAGAGGACCCTTTATTAGGCTAAAGGCTGTTCTCTGCAAATGAGAAAGACTTCTACATTTACAAGAAATCAAACATGTATCAGCTCAAAGGAACACTGACTAATAGACCAAGGTGCTTCCCACTTTGACACAAGCATTCTTCAATGTCTTTTATACCAACTCACGGATCAGCTAACATCATGGGTAGTGCGGTTTCTTGTATCTTGGATGGTCTGTTGAAGCCCATGGCATAAATGCCTTGCAGTAATGCAGGTTTTCTGATAAAAAAAAGGGGGGGAAACCAGTTTTACAAGTGAACGGCTCAGCTGCCATTAAGCTCAGTTGAAAAAATGTCACTGTCTAGCATTTAGACTGCATGAATGTGCAGGTGTTACAGATGCCTTAAGTAAGTGCACTTATCTTTTCATAACTTTGAAAATCTTAACCATTTCCCTGAGGGGTAGCCATGTTAGTCTATTGCTGCAAAAATGACTGATTATCTTGTAGCACTTAAAGAAAGGTTTATTCTGGCATAACCTTTCATAAAACAATATTCATTTCATCAGATGCATGAACATTTAACCTTAAATTGTCAGATTTATAGGCACATGGAGAGGGGAGACATAATGAGGGCGCAATCCTCGAGTTACGGTACTGTTGCCATCAAGTTTCCAATGCCCTGCTGGCAAGAGAGGCAATGAATAAAAGAGAATGGGGCAACAGCACTATGGGAATTAGCGGCAATTCCAAACAGAGAGGGAGGAAGCTGCGGTCAACAGGAATATGATGAGAGTGGGCCTGTGCATGAGGGGCAAAAATGAGAGCTAGACCTGGCCCAAATGACTTCACAGCTAAATGACAAATTATAAGAGATTCACAAATTGGAAGCAACAGTTAGCGTGGCAGGCTTCCCCTGTGTTAGGTAATAGCGCTTAATGGACAGCAAACATCAGCAGGGATGTCTGTTCCCCCTCCCCTAAGGAACATGCCAATGAAGACCAGGACAAGCATAAAGGAAGCCCTTGAGTTGTTGTAGTTCTAAGAGACTGGGACAGAATCAGGCTGGTCAGAGAAGCTGACTGCGTTTATACATACGAGTAAAAGTTACTCCTGGACTGTTTACAAACATTGTGGTCAAGCATGCTTCTCATTTCTTTGTCCTGTAAGCAAACTATGTAGGTTGCCAGCATGACATCTGAACCCAGATTCTCCAGTTTAGTCAGGAGTTAAATAAGCCAGAGTCAACCTAAAATTTGTGTTGTGTTAATTGAAGTGAGGAGACGCTGTTCATATACCCCCACTCAAACCAGCCGATCTGTAGGTTAAGTAACTCATTAATTGGCATTACACACAATCTAGCCATGTGTATATAAATAAACCATATATCACAAAAACTGTGTGAGCTTCTAGTGATTACATTCCAAGGAAATAAAAAGCAGGGTAAAACACAGGCCCTGAGAATTTCACTGCCCAGAGAACTGGGATGTAAGCATGAAAAAGTGCAACTGAATCAAGTAGCAAAATAAATAGCAAACGTCAGAGAGCAAGAGGGATTGGCATTTTCTAGTAAGCTTGTATGGCTGTTTTGTTTCCTGATGTACAGTTCTCAGTTTCCTGCAGACCAGAAACTCAGCAAAGGACAATAATTGTGTAAAACCCACCGAGAAAAAGGAAAGTAAAATTAGACTCTAGTTACTCACAAATGAAGCTCCTCAAAGGTTCTCACAGAAAATAGAGGTGAGCTGGGATCACGCTGTAGAACCTCTACATGATGAAAGGATTCCACTAGGGACTTTCTTATCAATTTATTCAAGAGAGATGTTTCTGCTGAAGATACTGTGTTAGGTGAATAAGAAAATACTGGTTAAGCCTAAGAGTTTTTTAAAAATGGACTGTGAGAGAAGCTAAACCTGCATGGATTAAACAAAAGATATGCAAAATGCCCAGTATAAAAAGCAGGGTGGATAAAAGACTATACACTTGGAAATGCTTCAGGGGATATGCAGGAGCATGCATGACTCCCCAGAAGCAGGCTTACTGTATCAATGATTAAAAAGGCAAAATACAAATGGTCATTAATGATGTGTGATCTTACCTCTGTCATTGTCCCAATTCTCACTCCAATTCATCTTGTCTCCATTATTGTTTGCATCTGAAATACGATTTTCAGAACATTAGAAGACTAACCTATACATTTGTAGTTTGTCTCCTACAGAATGGCCAGTGCTCCATACATAAAATAACTAAAATCATCCTAACTTCTAACTAAATATCTAGCTGGTTAACAGGTGAAATAAGAAAAGATCAAAGGCAACTCTAAAATATATTAGAAATTTGGGCAAGGCATTTGAATTGTGAGGCAAAAGCAGAGACTTCACAGGCAGTTCAGATGAACATCAATGTCTTTTTTAAAAAATAAAAAATGGATTTTCAAATTTAAATCAGATTTTTTTGAGGAAAAATCTATCTAAAATAGTTTTCTGTTTAAGATACATTATTGCACAAAGGATATTCATCATGAAATAAGAATTTGTTTTTAATTATGTAGCATGAGGCTATATATTCATGCAATGTTTAAATTTTTTGGTGAATTAATTCCAGTAATCTATTCACAATGTCATGCCCTTCCAGAGGTTTCTGTAAGTTTATAGGGCAATTTTTTTGCCCAGAAGGTATTATCACAGATGCTTGGATTTTCAGTTCTCAAAACTGTGAATTTGTGTCAGCAGAGGTCACATGCCTCTTCTTCACAGCAAAATTGTTATACAATGAACATACACAGTTGAGAAAAGGACCTTATTCCCACTGGTCCTTTGCAAATCTATGTACACAGAATCATCCCTTGCCTCTTATGTGCTAAGTTCCAAAAAATTCAATGAATAGAAGAGGATTGTTGGGAGTGGAAGGGCAAGCAGAAAAAATGAAAGTAAAACCTCTTGAGCAGAATACTCCACAAGTCTTTGGATCTTTTTGTGTATAGCCTGAGGTTTATATTATTCTTTCCCTGGAGGAGAGAATAGCAGCAGGCCATAAAAGAAACCCAGTTTTAGGAATATTTTAATGGAGTTTTTTACCTATGGGTAAGGCATGCATGCATATGAATTATGCAGGAAAAACACAGAAACAGAGCATAGAAACAAAACACAGGGACCTCCCAGGCCATCTTGTCTGACCCCCGGTTCCGCTCATGACATGCCCACCATGATTTAAATCTAGTCTTACTGGCTAGTGATTTAAATCAATTCCACCCTGTTGACAGGCATATCCAACAACCTAACTGGGTTGGTTTTGTTTCTTTGTCCAGGGGGGGGGGTGGAGGGGTACAGAATCAAAATGAAATATTTATGTGTGTGGTGAGGGGGGGACATGAAGCAAGATGGGTAAATCAGTCAGTAAAGAGCACTGTCAATAAGAGCAATTCCCTTACCTGAAGCAAGGAAAGTCTGAGAATACCTGAGATTCTTCCCAGGCACACATTGTCCGCAGAACTAAAAGATGAAAAGATAGAACAGAAACCTTATGAGACACCATGACCTAGCACAACCAACCTCTAACACACAAGAAGGTTACACTGGAACAGGGTTAAACCACCTTTTGGAGCCAGGGAGACAGCTGGAAGTTTGAGAAAATGTTCTGGGAACCACCAGCAGAGGCATGACAAAGGGCAAACAACCTACCCCAAAGTTAGAATACAAGGCAGAAGTGAGGTTTGAGATCCAGCACACCGAACACTTTGAATCGACCGTATTCAGTAATGCAGCAATCTTAGGTGCCAGGAGAGATTTTTTTCACTGGAACCATGAGACCCATCCACGGACTCTGGTACAAAAGACACAGGCTTGGAATTAAAGCATCCTGAGCCTGGATATTTATTTTGCTTGCCCCACAGTCCTTCAACACAAAAATCCACTTCTGTTTACGCCACACTTTTTACTTCAGCACTCTATGGTAGGCAGGCAGAGAGTCAAACTCTTGCTGCTGCAATATGGTAGTAAAATTTACTAAAATGGCAGTAAAATCTCTTTACCAACCTACTGAAAATTACCCAGAACTCTATCTTCATTCTTGTTTCCTTTAGCACACAGACAGGTTCTCTTATGTCTACTTATATAGCACCAAGAATTATCAAACAGGGCAGAACTTAATCCCAAGAAAACTTAAGCACAACTGCTGAGGTACACCAGGAAGATGTATGGCCACATGGGAAACACTTGAGGTAGTATGGGATACCCAATGGCCTCTGTTTCAAATACTAAACCCCATCTCTTTATTTGGAAAGTGTGGATAGTCAATTTTATTTACTTAAACAGATGAACCGGGTTAAAGATGGCCTCAAATGCAGCAAGTCTGGCTTGCCACATTCAACATGGAGAGCTCCATATTGCCAGCTGACATGTGTGTGTGCTGATTAAGTTCACAGTATAAAATTACCCACAGAGAATACCTCCTCCTCAAGATAAGGTAGAGAACTAACAGCACAAGCCACCGCTGTTGTGCCTGGTGCCTGCCACACCCCACTAAAAAACACCCCTTAAAAATGTGGAACATTGTCTCAAAAACACACTTTTTAAACAAACAGATACTGCAAGCCTATATACTGCACGTCATACAAATGTAGTACCCAAACCCTAATTTACAGAGCTGCAAAATTCAATACACACATTAGCAAATTGTGCACGGAAACATTGTTGGGTTCAAAATACAACCAAACAGACACAGTTGAATAGTAACATGTGCTAAAATAACATCTTATATTTTATGAACTGCTGTACACCACTAAGAAAGCTTTGGATATTGAGTGGTATAGAAATAAAATCAATAATAATCATCTTAAATCAAACAGCAAGGAATGCACAACATGGAAAGGGTCAGAAGTGGGGCAAAATTTTTAAAGAGAATCATGCATAGACAATGGTGAGAAAAACAGATAAAATAGAGGAAATATTCAGAAGACAAGTACATACGCACAGGAAGAAGAGCATAAAGTCAAGGATATAAATGGGAGGAGGCCTTATCAACAGCTGTCAGCCAAGATAGTCAGATTGCCATCTTTAGAGGCAGCACATCTCTTTGAAAAGCAGCAGCAACATACTATTAATATGTTTGTTTATTTGTAACCTGCCTTTCAGAAAACGCTGCTTTTATGGGAAGGGGGCAGGACTTCTATTGAGAACTTCGGCTATTGGGTGGTATAAAAAACAAATAAATGAGGGTGGATGATGGGCTATGGGTGCGATTTCACCAGATTTGTCTTACTGGCCAGATGCAATGCCAGCAGCAAGCTCGGCGTTGAAAACATGCAAAGAAAATTACTGCTATTACTACCGAACTCCCTGAGCATGTGCTGACCGCTGTTTTTCCTTCTCCAAAACTAGCTCAGCCACCCCTAGCATTAGGGTCACTTCATGGGCTTCTGCCACCAGAGAAGTTTCGTTGTTCGTTCGTTTGTTCCTCAGTACCGCCTGTCTACGCATGGGGAGCAAGGGGGTGAGGCAGGAGAAAAGGAAAGGGAGGAAAGGGGGATCCTGAAGAGGCAGAAGGAACAGCTGGGAAAATAGAAATAACAACAGCAGCAGCAACGAAAAATCTATCAAGGATATTCGCGGGGCGAAGAGGAAGGAAAGGCCCCCTCAAGGCGCTAGTCCCTCGCCTCCCTTACTTCCTGAGGCAGGCAACGGGCGTCGTCCCCAGAGGCCCCTGCCGGGTCGCCCCTCAGCACGTTCCACCTCGGCCACATCTCGCCGCCGCTCGCCCTCAACCCGCCGAGGAGGCAGGCGGGCGGGCGGGCGGGCGGGCGAGCCGTGCCACACGCCTCCGCAGCACGAGGCCGGCAGCAGGCGCGGCGCCTCAAACGGCGGTGTGGGCGGGGCCGAGGCAGCCCAGGGGGCGGGGCGCCGGGCGAATATGTACAGCCTCGCCTCGGCTCAGCCCGGGGGTTGCCATGGAGACCGGGGGCGAGCGAGGCTGCCTCGTGGAGCCCGCGGCCAGCGCGCGAAAACGGGTCCTGCTGCGCGGAGGGATCGCGCGCCTCGTTCTGCCCGCGGCTGCTCGGTACGCGAGTGCTCACTTGGAAGCGGACCCCGCGGATGGACCGCGGCCGAAGCGCAAGAAAGGATCCCAGAATGGTGCTCCTCCTCCCTTTCTTACTTCTTCTTGGAATGCCTCATTTCCCAGCACACCAGATCCCACTCTTGGTATCCATTTCACATTGCAGTTACTGATGAAGGCAGTTGCTTTGCACTGAATAGGGTTGGACATTTCTCCGGGGTTAGGGAAACCTAGAGAAAACCTTGTCTTATGCGAATGGGGCGGCATAGAAGTTCTCCAAATAAAAATAAATAAAGGTTTAATGAGAAGAAAGGGAGACTTTAAGGGACAATCCTATGCATGCTGCCCTGCAACGCCCAGCATGTCCCAGTTCGCCAGCTTGTGACCTTGAAACTGAACTGACAAAAAATCATAGAGGATAGAAAACCAAAGCAAGAGAACATAACAGATGGTGGTAGCTAAAGTAAGCGAGGACCAGGGTGGGCACAGAACTGGGCTACGAGTGGTGTCTTTCTTTGATTCATGATCAATTCATGTCTGAGCAATTCATGATTTCTTGGCAGTATGAAGTCCTGAAAGAACAAACAGTTAGCAGGCCCCAACTAGCTTTAATAGACATGGAGAAGTGAAATTTCACTTGTTGGGCTGGAGTGCTGAAAAGATAACAAATGCCATACTTGCAATAAAATAACATCCTTCAGTTTGTCTGTTTAACTTTGTACCTATCCACAAATGCCTCTGCCCAGTTCTTCCCCATAGCATGTCACTCTCACAGTATAATAGGTACTTGAACGCTCACAAAGTACCTGAAATCCTTTCTTACTAGTAAAAGCAACAGCAAGGTGAAAGCTAAAACCTGTGGCACCTTCAGAACAGGAATTTGGAACAGAAGTCTAGAGCCCCACTCAGCTGAAGGGGCAGGAGGGGCCTGTGAAGCAACTGGGCTGGCTTGTCATATTTTGAGGTGAATACACTTTTATTACTGGGAATTAAAACCATTAAGCCCACAGTCTAAATTTATTTATTTATTAATTAGGGAACGTCTATGCCGCCCCATTCGCCGAAGCCTCGGGGTGGCTTACAACCATAAATAAATAATCACAATAGAAAACTATATAAATTTAAGTCACCCTGGCCAAAGCATAAAATTACTAAAATAGCTGCCCCAGTATGTTAAAGACACAATTCAGACAACCTAGGTTAGGATCTTTCTGTTCCTCTCACACAATATAAATAGGAAAAAACAGGACTGAACAAATTCACAGAGGAAAAATATCAATCAGTGAATATTAACTCAATGATAGCTATGTGGAATCTTCATATTTAGATACAGTGTGTCTCTGAATGCTGCGAACAACACACTACAGAGAGTGACTGTCCCCTTCCTGCTTGCCTTGTTATCTTTCAGAGACATCTGCTTGGCTTATGTTGAAAGCAGAATGCTGGATTAGATGGACCTTTAGCCTGATCTGTTCCCATATCCCTGAACAAATTGACCCTGGCAACCCAGTTTGGGCTCTGCGGAAAGACTACATTTCCCATAAACCTCTTCTGCGCTGTGCGTTTCTGTATGTTGGAAGGATGTGAGATATTGGGTCATTTCCGGCAAGGAAATTGTACGGAGCCGAGTGTCTGCGCTCCAAATCTTTTCCCCTTCCGTAAATGTTGACCTGCTCGCAGCCGCTGCTCAAGAAGATTGCACCGCGTGTTTGATAGTAGTAGAGAGGATGTACGCGTACCCAGAAGTAAGTACTACATAGGATTGTGTTTTTGGGGTAGCTCATTGCCCTCACTGGAAATGTGCGGGGTTAGATTCTCCTGTCACACCATCCCACCCACCTCTCAGGCCCCTTAGGAAATCTTGCCATGTGTTTTGATGGTTCCTATTTATTTAAACAGGGATCTTAGGTAATTCTTGAGGATCATGCAGGTACATACTATACTTAGGGGAGAAAAATACCAAGGGAGAAAATAACATCAACGGCCTCCTTTTGAAGGGCACTGTTACACTACAGTAAGGTGATCTGCAGGTCATACTTTAAATGCAAATGTTATGATCCATGCATACTTCTCTGGGAATAAACTCCAATGAATTCAGTGGAGCTGATTAAACTTATACAGGACAAGGTTGCCATCAGCACATTTTCTAGCTCAGTGGCACTTCTAAGTAAATGTGCAACAGGCAGTTAAGATTCCTTGAGGATAAGCCAACACACCCCCCCACCCACCCACCCACCCTTCATTTGGCCTGGTGTTTCAGCTCCTCTCTTTGCATTTCAAGATTTGTGTATCAGACTTTGGGTAGACAATACAGTTATGGTATGAATAGGGCTTCTTGCTTTAAGGAGGGGGCATATCAATGGTGGGATCTTCTTCAGTGGGACTGAGTTAATTTTGCTTCCAAATAAAGGCTGACTTCAGACAAAATGTCTCTGGCAGCCCCCTTCATTATCATTGGGCCCAAGGGGGCTTATTCATCCATGATGGCAGTACCTCAACAAATGCTGAGCAGCGGGCTTAGTTACTCCTTCAGTTTCCCACAGTGCTGCATCAGGATTTAGCTGTCTGCCAGTGCTGAAAAGAAATGTTAAGAGGATAGCCAGGACAAGTATTGGTAGTGGATCCTGCCAGGACTCTGGGGTCCAAGAATGTCAGACACTGTTATCAACCCTGTTCAAAATTTAAAGACATTTTAGGCTAACCATGGTGCTGAATGGCTCTGGCTACTGGGAAACCAATCCCAGTTCACATTCTCCAGTGCAGCATGTTTTTTATTTCCCAACCTGTTTAGTCCTAAATCAGCCTAGGTAATCCAGAAACGTGGTAGGAGGTGGACATAGTCACCCATGCTTTTAGGTAATTCTCTATGAAAGCTGCTAGTTTTATGTGGAGTGGTTAGCTTTGTTTCTCTCATTTTGTTCAGTTACAAGAAGTATGGTAAAGTTTTGGGTCAGGCAGGAGCTCAATTAATTAAAAACAAAACAAAACCACTCTTAGAGCATCCTGGGGGAAAACCCTAGGCATGATAGGCAGAAATACTCTTTTCTTTTGAAATACAGTTAGGATTGTGTCTTTAGAGTTAACATGTCTACCATGACAGTTGATATATCTGATGAAAGATTATAGTACAATAAATCTATTAGTCTTTAGGGTGGCTCTTCCTTCCTTTTTTTTTCCTGGTACAACAGATCAAAGGTTTGTCTTGTGAATGATAATAAGCAAGGTTTCAGGATTAAGGTAATTAAATAAGGAAATTTGGCTTATTTTTTGTTGTGACTTTTTGGGAGCTATCTAGTAAATCTAAACTCCCACTGCTTTACATGAGGCTTACCTTAACTGGGAAATGTATACCTAGGCATTTGTAAAAGAAATATTTTTGTTTTGTTCAAAAGCTTGTAAAACATCCCCCAAAATGGTTAGTCTAGTAAGAAGTCCCTTTGTCATTTCTTAATCTGGCCAATATTAGTAAGTGGCTTTTGCACTATCTAGGGAGTGGACAATTCTACATGAAATTAATTTTTAAAAGCAAAAGTGCACAACTTCTTACAGCAATTCTGAAAAGTGTGTCCAATTAGTAGGAGCTGTTTATTATCACTGATAAGTAACTTGTCAGAGGCTACCCAAGGAATAACTGGTGGTCTGTCCATATGTCCCAGGAAGGTTTGCATAGACTTGCAGCCTGAAACAAAATTTAAACTAGAATTTTTCTGTCTCATTTTGTTTTAGCCAATACACAGTCATTTTCCCCACTGGAAAGAAAATAAGGCTTTAATCCTAAAATTACCAAGCAGCGAGTAAACCCCATTGAAGAGAGTGTCTTATTTTTTGAGTAAATGTGCATGAGATGGCATCAAACTGGATTTTTACCCAATTTCTTCTACTTTATCATTGTGCAAATGTTTTACTTTTCTGCCCAGCTTTAAGCAAGCATGATTTCAAAGAAAGCAGCAATTTATATTAAGCATAACTTTGCATAATTGGCCCATTGTATTTTACAACATGCATGCTTTCATTATTTTGATAATTTTAAGTATTCCCATGTGTAAGAAACAGTTCCCATTAACTAAACCAAAAAGAGAATTTGGTTGATCTAGATTTAGACAGAGTAGACCCACTAAAGTCAGTGGGATTTAGTCATGACTAAAGTCCCATTCATTGAAACTTTAGTATATAATATGAACCTAAAAGAAGAATAATCATCTTGATGTGAAAATAACCCCACTTAGGAGGAATGGATTATTGTATGAATTATTGCAGCTTTCATACAATCTTTCTAAAATAATTGCTGATTATTTGGGGAATTTCCCATTTCCAAGTTATAAGTACATACATTTAACAGTTCCTCTCATGCATAATTCTAATTGAGGACTCCAAACATTTTATACCGATACAGGACATTCTTCCTATCTATTTAATAGGGAGACAGTCCATTGTATCACCTGACAGTGGTATCAGTGGAACATCCTTCTGATTAGACATGCATAGGATTATGGATTAAAAATAAGCCTCCCCCCCCCCCACCTTTCCTCAATCTTGTGCCATCATTCCTGGCATCTTTCAGATTTCCTTGTAACATGTGCCTCTAAAACCAAGCCTGAGAATGGAGAGGGGTTTTTTTTCCACATGTTTAATAGTATTCATACACCCAGAAGTTAAACGTTTTAAAAAATAGTGGCATACAAGATTGTCACTGGTTTAGAAAAGGAATGTTTTGAAAGATCTTGCAATGAAAACAAAGTTTATTTTCCTTGACAAAGATTTCAGCATGCCTTGGTTCATCTTCTACTTGGTTTCTTAAAGGACATTATTTACATGTAAATGATCCAGTATGGGACAACTGTTTTTCTTAAAATATGGGCAAGTAATGTCCTTTCCTGCCCAGAAACACAACTCTGACAAACAAGGATAGAGTAAAAACCAATATGCAGGATTTGGGGTTCAATGTTATCAAAATAGCTTGGTTCCCTGGTCAGAGTGGCTACTTCTGTGAGTTATGCTCATCAATACACAGTCCTGTCAGGGGCTCTGGCTTTCTAGGAGGAGTAGGACTTCCGAGGTATCACACCATTTGCCAGGTCACAGCGTATTCCCCAGCGCAGGGCAGATCTCTTCTTCTCCGTAGGCACCATATAATTGTTGGGGATATAAATATGCTGAGGTCGAGGAGGCATTTCTGACTTGTAGAGCATCTGCTCCCGGATGCTCCAGCGCACACCCTTCCTGAGATCCTCACCCGGCAGCCGCAGTGTTTCCCAGTCATGCTTATGCTCCAAGTAACGTGCTACCCGATCAGTCTTCATTCTGTTTCGGCTGGGTTGCTCTAGTCTTGGTATTATGAAGGACTTTGGGTGTCCAGCAAGAATCAAGTCCTGCTCATAGGATGCACAGCTCTGGCTCTCCCTTTGAGAGCTCAGGCTCTGGCTCTCATCTGTCGCTCTCCAGGAATAGGGAACCTCAGATTCTGGGGAACTGTTTGGCTCAGTCTCCTCCACAGACTCTTCCTCTTCCTGCTGGGTATTAAGGTTGTACATTCTCTGACTCAGATCTGCATACTCGGGGTCACTTGGACTGCTTGATTCTGGTTCACTGATGACTGACTCATCTGTCACCTGTACTTCTCCATCAGGCCTTCGCCTCAATACCTTCCTTTTCATCACAGGTTTCCTAGAAACTCTGGAATCCTTAGGAGTCTCCGATTGCAAGTTAGCTTGTGTTGGAAGATGCTTGACCATCACAGGAAGTGTGGGTCTGGCCACAGAGGCCACCGAGGCTTTTGTGTAGGGGTCTGCCTGATGGGTGATAAGAGGCTGCCTTGGGTTGTCTCCATCTCCCCATTCTGCACAAAGGCGAATAAAGGCCTTTGCCACTTCTTTGAGCGAATCTTCATGCTCCATAGAAGACCACTGGTACTGGCTGGGTTTCATCAGGGCTTCCATTACTTCTTATAATTACTCATTCTAAGAGAGAGAGATGCAGATTTTCACACAGTGCAGTATAGGTGTCAAGGCAAGCTTAGCTATTACTTTACTTACTTACGGAATAAGTACTACCTACCTTATGTCTGGCAGGAATGTAACTCAGAATTCAATATATATATATATAAAAAAAGACAGCCCTGGTATAATTCCATTTTTCCCTGCCATTTCTCCAAAGAACATGAGGTCAACTCTTCTTCATTTTAGCCTTACAGCAAATCTGTATGGTACGAGAATTAGTGACAGGCCCAAAGTCACCCAGTGGCAGAGTGGGAACGAAAACCGAGATTTCCCTAGTCCTAGACTAGTGCTCCACCCATCACACTGACTTTTCTACAGTCTTACAGTTTTTATAATATCAAATATAGAACTACTGATTCACCAGTGTAGTGGATCTTTATATTCACTGCATGTTGATATTGTGCTTGCCCAAGTCTTGTGAGTGCCCCTTCAAATGGAAATCTGGGAGGTATCAGGTGTGATCTAGGGGGCACATTCAGTTCACGCCAGACACCAGTGAGGCTAAAGAGGCCAGCATCTGACATGAATGTACACATTCTGTACCACACCCTCAAATTCTCTACAACATCCAGATGTCCCTCAACAGCCTAAATGGTACAGGGAGAATTAAACTGTCTCTTTTGCTCTGCTTTGATTTGCACGCTTAACACCCACAGTGTAACTTTTGAAGATGAGCAGGAAAAAAGTTAGGGACACTATTCCAAGTGCTCGTGTGTGTCAAGAGTTTGGGTTGCTGCTACTCCCTGCTCTTTTTGAGCTAGCTTACTGGAAATATGAATAGGCTTGTATTTAACAAGACATCTGGTTACCAAAGGTGACAAAGAATTTCACACAGACAAGTGAAGTCCATGATCCACCACTGCAGATTCTCATGTCATCCATACTTCAAGGGGGTAGCTTAATGGGGTGGCTAACAACCATTACAACAAGTCGTCCTCACAGGTCTGGACAAGACAAGAAGCTGTGCTCAGTGAGAGTATTACTCAGATAAGCCAGCATACAACAGCTATGTGATCATACAAGCTAAAACACTCTCTTCTCAATAGTAGTTCTCAATAGTAGAAGGGACATTATTAAGCCCAAATGCCCGTATATCATCAAGCTGTCCACACAGAAAGTAAAAGCAGAAAGATAGCAAATTTCCTCCAGCTGAATAGCCTCTAGCAGCAAATAGAATTTGTTGGAATAATTCTACTGATTTTAATCACACTGCATTTGATGTTTTGTGTAATACTTGTTTTAAGATCCCCTGACATTTCTTCACATTTTTTCTTTTATTCCTGTTCTCTCTTCTTCAAATGTTACTGTTATTAAAATAATTAGAATAAAAATAATAAAAAGGGAATAATTCTACTTATTTCCAGATTCTTACCTTCATTTGCAAAAAAAAAAAAGTGTTTTCATGTTGCAGATCTTTTCATAGGGATTCTCACTATGGCCAAAGATGGGGAGGAAAGAGAGAAGCTACTGAAGAGGGTCCAGGAGCTGGAAGAGACAGTGCAAAGGCTGGAAGCAAAGCTCTGGGAGAGCAAAGAACCCATACACACCGGAATGAACCTTCCAGCATCAGGAAAACCTAAGAGACGTCTGCAGCGGCCATTTGATTTTAGTGCCTATGACCAGAGACATGTAGCACTTAAGATAGCCTACCTGGGCTGGGGATACCAAGGCTTTGCCAGCCAGGAGAATACCAACAATACTATTGAACAAAAACTGTTTGAAGCTCTTGGCAAAACCCGGTTAGTAGAAAGTAGGCAGGCATCCAACTACCATCGCTGTGGGCGCACTGACAAGGGAGTCAGCGCCTTTGGACAGGTAAGTGCAATACCTCTCTGACTTCTGTAGGCAGCATCTGAATTGGAGGGGGGCTGAGGGAATCCAGCCCCACTAACTTTTCTGATGGCTCCATCTAGCTTTTAGTAGACTTAAATATGCTGCAAGTATCTAATAAGAGCCAGTGTGGTGTAGTGGTCAAGTGCACAGGACTGGGACTCGGGGGTTTTAGTCCCCACTCAACCATGGTGCCAACTGGGTGACGTTGGACTCTCAGCCCAAAATATCTCAAGAGTTGTTGTAGGGATAAGATTGTGAGAGTAGCAGGAGAAGAATGCTGCAAGCTGCTTTAGAGTTCTTTGATAGAAAACAAGTGGAATAGAAATCTAATAAATAAAATATGATTGGCAAAGCTTGACCTTTCATATGGTGCAAATCTTGTTTGCTTACCTAAAAATGATAAGATTTATTTGTACACTGGAAAGTCATAGTGCTGCTCATGCAGCATAGTGTTTGGTGGACCGTTCTGCAACCTGGTGTCTTTCTGGTGTGTTAGGCAACCGCTGCCAGTATTCTCTGGCCAGCACACTGGGTGTTGTGGTGCTCACACCAGGAAGGCACCAGATTGGGGAAGGCTGGGTTAGAGTGTTGGGACTGTGACTGGGTTCAAACAGTCACTCAGCTATGAAGCCCAAGGGGCAAATCTGGACTAGTTACTCTCAGCCGAACTCCCCAGAAAGAGACCATTTATGCTACCGAGAGCTCTTTGGAGGAAAGATTGCTGTTGTTTACTGTAATGATAAGAATGTTAAAGTAAAACAAGACAATCACACTTTGCTATCACCTCATAATTGATGTTAATGATATTGGAAGCCATGGGGGAAAACAAGGGAACTCAAGTATTCTCTATCAATAGTTGATGGATCTAACATGTAACTAGTGTCAACCTGGTACATTTTCCTTGAAATCAGTACTCAGAGAACTGAGGGGAATAGCATGTTAAAACTATCATCAAATCAGTTAAGGTCTAAATGCTCATCAAGATATACTAAAAACAGATCAGTTTTGCACAGTCATGGAAGTAAAACAAAAAAACCACAGTACTGCCTTTCTCTGCCTCTCATGTTTCAGGTGATCTCCCTGGATCTACGCTCAAACTTTTCAAAGACTAAACCTGAGGATGTCACAAAAGACAAAGCAACAAAAACTACAGAGGAGATCCACTACACCCACATCTTGAATCAGGTTCTCCCTCCCGATATACGAGTACTGGCCTGGGCCCCAGTAGAACCCAGTTTCAGTGCTAGATTTAGTTGTCTGAAGAGAACCTATCGCTATTTTTTCCCTCAAGCCAATCTGGATGTATATCTCATGAATACTGCAGCTCAGAAGTTTGTGGGAACACATGATTTTCGTAATCTGTGCAAGATGGATGTAGCCAATGGTGTGACTAACTTTCAGAGGACAGTTCTTAAAGCAGAGGTACAGCCTGTGGACAAAGAGGCCACTGAGCAACAAAACCCATTCCAAATGTACCAGTTTGAAGTGACAGGCCAGGCATTCCTCTATCACCAAGTCCGCTGCATGATGGCTATCCTGTTCCTGATTGGACAAAGGATGGAGAAGCCAGAAATTATTGATGAGTTGCTGGATATAGAGAAGAACCCTAGAAAACCGCAATACAGGTAGTTTCGGGAAGGGAGTTTTAAATATTCAGATAACTTGTTATAATTCAGCACACCAAAAAATCCATGAAGATGTCTTCTTATACTCATCAGTAATGCCTTTATAAATCTCAGATAGGTATTTCTCAATTCTGACACCTGAAATTCACTTAGCCAATAAGCATTACCCATCATGAGAGACCTGCAGTATTTCAAGGATTAACACATTTCGGTGTCGTATTCAATAGAGTAGTCCTACCTGTAAAAGCTCATGCCAAAAGTGTACCAGGCCTCTGTATTGTCTGCACTAAACACAGAGATGTGGTTCATGCATGGGTAGCTGACCTTGTATACATAACTTTTTACTCATGGGTAGCTGACCTTGTATACAAGTGTTCCATATAATGCAGACCAGCCTTTCCCAATCTGGTACCTGGTAGATGTGTTTGGCTGGAAATGAGATTTGCTATTCAGTATATCTGAAATGCACTAAGTTGTGTGTTGCTAACAGAGGCAGTTCTAAAGTGTCCCATCTCTTTGCTTCATTTTATAAGAAGTATATGAAAGTGTGTCAAAATCCTACAGAGTACAGAGAAAAGAAGTTGCACTGAAAATGTAATATTATGCACTAAAATTATTTTTCTTCATTCTTCAACTTGCTGTTTGATTCATTTTATCTGAACCGTTTTCCTTCTGATGTACAAAAATTAGGATAACTGTATATGAACAAACTAAAGAAGAGCATAGGTCCAAAATTGCATGTTGTCTCCATCAATTGTACATTTTTGTTTAGTTTACTATTATGCATGATAAAACAAACAAATCAGCCATAGAGAGATTCACATTTATCTGCATGCCAGCAAGGTGCTGTGCAAGACTTGCATCTTTTAGTCCATGTATAGTTCCAAGCCTAACACATGGCTAGCTTATGGATGTCTGTTTTCGCATGTGCTCCCCCATTGGATTAAGCCACTTGCATCTAACTCAAGTTTCACTTCTGAACACATTTTCTTCCAGCATGGCAGTGGAATTTCCTCTGGTTCTTTATGATTGTGAATTTGAAAACATCCAGTGGATCTATGATCGCAAAGTTCAGGAGTTTAATGTTACTCACTTTCAGCAGCTTTGGGCTAATCATGCTGTTAAAACTCATATGCTGTACAGCATGTTAAAGGGACTAGATTTTGCCAAGATACCAACAGAGACAGGTAAGAAAAACAAGTTTTTGTAGGTTTCTAATTGTAATCACTAATTGCTCAATCAGAGAATGGATCTGACATGTCCCATAGTCCTTACGTTCTTGGGTCTTAGAACAATTGCTAAGGACAGGATAAACATGCTGGCTTGCTTCTGTTTCTTTTTCGTGAAGTCGTGTTTCTTTTTCCTTCTGCTCTCTTCCTATCTAGGAACCTCTGTTTTACTCAAGGCAAGAGGCAGATCTGGCCTGTTTTCAGAAAGGACGGTCACCTGTGCTAACAGTCCCAGAATGCTAAATGTAATCTGATACCAGGAAAATTCACCAGTGACTAACTCATTCAGCCTGACACCTCATGGTCATGGCATCTAGTCTGATCTTTGTACTCCTCCCCCCCCCCCAATCTACTCTTTGTGTCATCTAGTGTTTGCAAGAACTTGAAAGTTTACCTATATACTTTGCTGGCATTTTGGTTGGTCCTAAGGAGGTTATTGCCCAATTCATTTTGTTTTTCTCATGGATCAACACAGCTAGCTTTTGCATGTTGTGCATAACCTGACATTATTCTGACACTCATTATTGTTTATAGATTCAAGGAACAACACAACAGTTCTCTGGAGAGAAATAACACCCCCCCTCCACAATCAAATTAGTGCTTTAATTGAAGGTGTGAAAGCTCGCAACTACAAACCATTAATGGACCGCCCCAAATGTGAAGGTTTGGAGTCTCGCATCAGTCATTTTGTGCGCAGAGGACGTATTGAACATCCACACATTAAAAAAGAGAAACACTCTGAAATGGAAATAGATGAGAAGATGGAACTGAAGAGCAACCATGGGGATACTCCAGAAGCAGAGAATAACGTTCCAGAACAAGCTGCAAAGAGGCTCTGCATGAGTACTGATTGAAGTTTCCAGATTGTATCGAGCTATCTCCAAGCAGACATGATGCTTGTTTTGACAAGTTTTTTTAATATTAAACTTTTTTCATTTAAGTAGTGAACTATAGAATTGTGTGACAAATGTCTAGTAGTTTAAGAAGTGTTAACATAATGCCATACTGGCTCTGCATGCAGCCTTTTCCTATTCCTGTGTAAATGTAAAGAATCTAAGGGTACAATCTTACACATGTTTAGATTGGAAAAAACTACAAACATGTATAGGATTGTACACAGTTTTAAACATTCACTGCAATGGGTCTTCTCTAAGTAAGAATAACAACAAACAAAACAACAGAGGGTATCTCCATTGACAAAAGCAATCAAGTACAGTTTTATGTGGCTTCCACACCCCCAGTTTGACATGCCAGCCACTTGTGGAAAACTGTCAGCTTTTTGGCAACAACTAAGCACCAGAGAGTTTATAAACAGAGTTTCTAGCAACTGGTAGTTGCCTGAGGTTAGGATTCACGGGCTTCTAAGCACCTTTCATGAGACTCCACTTCTTGCAGAATAGAGGCAATGAAAGCAAAAAGCCATAAGAACTTGAATTAATCACAATTTAGCAAATAAGAACAAACAGTTTTATACTGCAGATATGCCAGTTTATCAATAGCCTGATTAGGAACTGTAAAGGGTTATTTTTGCTGACCCAAGAGAGATGAACATGTGAAATCTCAGCCCTTCTTTCATCAAATTTGGTACTATAGTATCCCTTTGTGTTTCATCCCTTTCTCTCTGGTGCAGAACTCTAGAGTACCTCATTCTGCACCCGTCCTAGGTGCCACAATACTTTTTCCTGTAATAGAGTAATTCAGTACATAGTAAAAACCTAGAACTAGTACATGAAGAATTTGTTAAACAAGTGAAGACTATTATTCCCTACTGAGTGCATGAGCAAATCAAGCACCATTATTTATCCTGTGCCTACAAGAGTAGTGCACATGCTCTGTATACAAAAGGTTCCAAGTCTGATCCCTAGCATCTCAGCTTAAAAGGTTCTTGGGCAGCAGGTGCTGAGAAGAATGGAAAACTGCTGATAGTCAAAGCTGGATTACACAAACCAATAGTTCAAATCAATGTGTATTTTGGTTTTATATTCTATCATTTGTATTTCCTGCAGTCTGCATCAAGCACATTTCAGGCTAGAAAGGAAGAAAACAAATCTTATTGAGCTAAGAGCAGACACATCATTTCTTCCCATTTTTGTTTCAAAAACAGCCCTGCAAGGTAAGATAAGAGTTGAAAGTGACTAGTGTAAAGTCAACCAGTAACTTGTCTTAAATGGTATTTGAGCCTGGCATTCCTAGCCTGAACCACTACACTGATTTCGAGAAGCTCTTCTCTCTTTTCCCGTCTTTGAGAAATGTCAGTGACCAAAACATGGTGAATAACCCTAACCCCATCATTTACTTGCACAGGAAATATTGTAGACAATACGGTGTGATGGGTAGAGCAACTTGTCCAGGCCCAGATTCAAATTCCCACTCAGCCCTGAGGTTCAGCAGTGTAGTGGTTACAAGTGATGGACTGGGACTCGGGGCAACCAGCTTCTAGTCCTCACTTGGCCATGAAGTTAACCGATTCCCAACCTGGCCTACCACACAGGGGTGCTGTGAATATAAATAGAACGAATTAGGTAAGCTCCCTAAGCCTTGGACGCGGGGGAAAATTACACAAATTGGGCCAACCACTTTTCTCAACCTCCAGATAGCTTGGACTGCAAGTCCTATCATCCCCAGGAATGTAATCCATCCATTTGGAAGCCGCCAGGCTAGCACAACTTAAAAGGTCATTGAGAGTAAAATGTGGAGGATGCGAGCGGGGGTCGCGGGGAAAGCGCCTCGTCCGTTTGCCTGCTTTCGGAGCTGCCCCGGCCGAAGAGGCCGCATCTGCCTCGCCTGGAGGCGCGTGCAGACCGTCTGCCTGCCGCCTTCCCGCCCCACCGAGTCCGGCTCGCGCCCCCACAGCGAGTACCTGGCCGGGACCAGCGCGGCGGCTCCTGCTCTCCCGTAGCGGCTGTTACCTGACGTATCAACGGCCGGGCGTTTAAACAGGAAAAAGGGGATAGGCCCCTCCCGCCCCCTCACCTCAATCCGCCTGCTCCCATTGGTCTAAGCCGCAATTGTCCTACCGTTTTTCATTGGACTGCCTGCCCGTCCCAGAGTCACATTCCACACGTGCTATTGGATGCTGGTGGTTGGGGGGGGGGTAGCTCGCACCGTCGTCTCACTGGAGAAAAAAGGCGTCCGTCAGAGGGACTTTACCGCCTTCGAAAAAAAAGAGTGGCTTCGGTTGGTTGGAGCACTCTTGACGTCCCGCCTCCTTCTCTTGCGCCTTGGCGCCGGGGCAGCCCGCGAGCGAAAGGAGGAGGGAATTGTGGAGGTTCCGCCCACGGCTGAGCGTCGCTTGACATCGAAGCGCGCTAAATAAAATGGCCGCTCGGAGCGGGGTCCGCCTCCTGGGCTTCGTGCTGATGGGGCCCGCACGGCGGGCTTTCTCGCGCGCCCCGGCCTTGGCCGCCCCTCCCACCGCCGAACAGCTGGCGGAGAAAATGCGGGCCCAGAAGCGGGAGCAGCAGAACGCGCAGAAGGAGGTACGTCCGTTGGGACTGGCGGTTGGGCGGTGTGCTCAGCCAGGACCTCATTTCCCGGCATCCATTGTGACCGGAGGACTACATATCCCGGCATGTATTGGCCCTTGGGAGCCCTTTAAACGGTTGGGTTCACAGCCATGTGTTGTGTTAATACTTACTGTTGCAAACTGGTGGGACGTCTTAGTAATTCGCAAACATTATCAACCGTTTTTTGTCCTATAAATTTGGAAGAAATGATAAATCGTAGTTGCATTTTGGGGACTTAGAAAACTGTCATACTTTTTTGAAGCCTAATCTTAATGCTTGGCCCAGTTAGCACAACCTTGTCTATTATGGTTGGTAACAACTCGCCAGGGTCTTTGGCAGCGAAAGGTGCTTGCCGACACCAGCTCCCTGAGCCTTTTAACTTGGATCCCAAGAACATGGGATTCTCGGGCGGGAGGTGGGATGTTAGCAAGGAATGCAATTATGCACTTCCGTTTAGTGTGTCACCTGCAGACTTTTTTCACTGGTTTTGTTTTGGCAGCAATTATCCATGCCCAGTTATGCTTTCTAAGGCTGGAGAGTGTTTGCAGTCTAATGCTTCTGGGGGCACCTGCTTGGTTGCCATTTACACTATATCTGTCTGGGATTTCAGGCAACATTTTTTCCTGGTCTCAGCTGAACCCAGACACTTCTGCATATATTCCTTATGATATTGCCTGGGGTAGGATATCATTTCTTCCCATAATCAGTCTTCCTTAGGTCACTGATGATAATGATTTTCCTTCAACCTTTACATTTATGTTGGAAATTGAATGGCCAGCACCTAGCTATACTGTGCTTCCTCCTTTTCACGCCTCCATGCAACAAAAATGTAGGTTACCAGAAATTTCCAAAACTGGTGCAAACAAATGAGCACACTGTGGTTTACTTCTTTGCTTCCAGGCGGCAACCTCTGATTGACCATTTGTAGTTAAATGTCTGAACCCAGATAAGCAGAGTTGTTTTGAGGTTAAACAGCCCTAACAATAGGTTGATGACTGAAAACAGAAGTGGGGAATACACTGGAGCAGTGTGCTTAATTGTTTGCTCCCACTCAGGCCTAATAGCCTATTATGGTTTCTTTTCTTTCTCGGTCATCAAAAACCCCCCTACATTCTTAGATTGCATTTTGCATGTCACAGTGCTTTTAAAAAACACAGTATGGTTATAAAAGCTGTGCAATGTAAGTTCTGGCTAACCTTCTTATCCCTTGCTTTTTGACTGTTCAAAGATTCCAAAAGACGCTGTACAGAGGCGTGTCCAAGAACTTGCTCAGCTAACTGAGCAGTTGAAGCGGGTTCATCCCAATGTGCTGGCCAAAGCACTCAAACGGGGGCTCCTCTACCAGGATGAAAACATTGTGGTGATTAACAAACCTTATGGTATCCCCGTTCATGGTGAGCAGATTGCCATGTTACTAACTTGTTGTTGTTGTTGTTGTTGTTGTTACTAATGGATGGTCATGACAGTGGGCAGTAGTTGTTCAGCAAGGATATTGATTCTTAGGCCTGGAAGCCAAATCCTGCCCCTGGAATTCTCCAAAAAACTGTGCCCCTTTTGGATGGCAACACCTGCTGTCCCTCAACCAAAAGTATGATTATGATTGATCCGTTCTAAAAGGTTAAGATACATCTTCTAAAGTGTAGTCTTTTATAGGTTGTTTTATTTGTTTGTTTATTTATTATTTTTCTGCGTGTATGCTGCCTACTGTCCTACTGACAGGAATCTCTGTATTTTTATTTTTCATTGTGTGTAGCTATTTTTAATTTGTGTTTTATGGCATTTTATTGTAAATTATTGTATATTTGTACTGGTGCAAACTGCTCAGAAAGCTTCACCTGTTCCATGGTATATAAATGAAATTCATGATCATGGTAAATCATGACCATATTAGCAGTAGTAGCTCTAAGCAAAACTATACTGATATTTTGGAATTTTGGCTCTTGAGCTGAGAGAGGGTCAACACCCCTGTTGTGCAGGTCCTGCTAACTACCCAGATTGTGATGCATCTGTTTCCAAAGCCTCTGTTGGCTTGTGCAGCTGAGTCCCGGAAACACAAGGTATGGCCTAGTGAATATCAGTGTCCAAGCGATATTCTGAGGTAGCATGCCTCTGATGATCAGATGCTGGAGACAAGCAACAGGGTGGTTTCTCCATCTTTCTCTCCTTGTAAAATTCCCAGCTTGCCAAAATAGTTGGATTCCTGGCTTGATCCAGCACAGAGAGCTTCTAGCAACGAGTGCAGCATTCAGATATTGTAACTGAATCTCAAAATCTCTCTGGGCAGAGACTGCCTCCACTCTCTGCTACATGTGCTGCGTTGACCAGTCCTGCATTTATGTTGTTTAACTGGCCCAAGGTCTTCAGTGCTTCAGAGGCAGCAGCTACAGCACAGGGTGGTCTGGTTGCCCTCTGGTCAGGGATGGAGAATCCGTGCCCCCCCCCCCCAAGCAGTGTGATTAGCTGTGACATCCATAATCTGGGAGACGATGTGATGCAGTGCTTAGAGTATTGGGCTGAAACTCAGGAGACCTGGGTTCTTGTGAACCCTTTGTTGTATGACTCACTGAATAGCTTGAGGCCAGCCATTAACTCTCAGTGGAACCTACCCCAGTGGTGGTGCTGAGGATAAAACTGAGACGAGGAGGAGGATTGTGTGTGTGAGCTTGGTCTACTTGAAACAAAGGCAAATACAAAGGTCGCAAATAATCCCTCACACTTGGCTACACTGGCATAGGCAGGGGGGAAATTGCAGTCCACCAACATCTGGATTGCTACACAATTCCCATCCTGCTAGGCAAAATACCAAAGGAGAGCAAAGCAGGTGTGCAACTTACTGTTGATTGATCCCAGCTAGGGTTGCTTTTTCTGCATCGTGTGCCTTGGTATTGGGGCTGCAGCCTGGAGGACTTTACTTGTCACAGCCAGTAAAGTTAGGCAAATGCCCCCATTGCACAATGCTCCACATCACAATTGCATAGTCATCCTGATGCTGACACCTAACCATTTCTCAGAGTAACTTGGTGGATTGATGCAGGCACCTGTGCTGTGGGATAATCATTCTTTCCAGTCTATGATGCATCAAAGTTTTCCTAAGTCCTAGAGCAGCTGCTTTGGGGAAGGAAATATCTTTGGAAATTATACGATCAGGTCTATTTCGGCCTTCCTCCTAGGTGGTCCCAAGGTCAAGAGATGCGTCTCAGATGTGCTGCCAGTCCTGGCCAAGATGTTGGATGGCATGAAAGCTGAGCCCCTGCACCTGTGTCACCGGCTGGACAAAGAGACCACGGGGGTGATGGTGCTTGCTCGGGACCAGGACACTGCACACCAAGTCCAGGAGATTTTCAGAACTCGACAAGTGGAGAAGAAGTACTGGTATGAGACCGTCAGTCAACTGCTTCACATTTGTGCCGGCTTCATAAGGAGCTTTCACGTTTGATAAACCAAGGGTCTTTGCAGACAGGGGGTGGGGGAAACGTAGCATCCTATGATCTTCTTAGAAGACACAGTGATGGCCATAGCAGAGGACTTGAAATGTGATACTGCTCAACTTTGCAGGGCAATCTGTATTGGACAGCCAGACCCATCAGAGGGGCTGGTGGACATTCCCATTGTGGAGAAAGAAGTGAAGAGCCACCAGAAGCACCATAAGGTGAGTTTGTTTCCTGTCAGTGGCAATTTGCCCGTTCAAGCCGCCCTATTGCACAGAAGGGTGTTCTGCTGTTTTCCATGCCTTCCCAGTGTCAAGGCAAACATATTACTGAAGTGCTAATACCTGAAGAGTCCAGAACTGAAGTAGCTCTTCAGATCCAGAAAACAGCCGCTGTAGGAATTGGTGCGCGGCTTTTGAGCACTTTCCATCCCTCATGTTACCATACTTGCTCCACTTGGTCCTCTGGCTTTTTGGAACTGCAGTGCCCATTATTCTCATCTAGCATGGCCAGTGGTTAGGGATGCGGGGACCATAGCCCAAAAACTTCTAGAGGGTAATAGGTTGGGACAGATTGGTCTAAAGCTGGTCTCTGCCACTAGCAACATCATATGAGAGAGCAGATAGTCACTGCCGCAGAGGGAACCACCTAGGCTGACCTAGGCTGTCGTTATTTGCTTTTCGGCGCCAGGCCAAGACCTTTTTATTTAAACGTCATTTTAATTGTTGATATTATTTATTGATTTTAATAACTTTGGCCAGGATGTCTCCAAATCTATATTTAATTGTGTTGACGATTTTATTTATGTTTGTAAGCCGCCCTGAGGCTTCGGCGAATGGGGCGGCATATAAGTTTGCTAACTAGCTAGCTAAATAAATACAATTAAATTAAATCAAAATAAAATAAAATACAACTTCCTCTTGTGTTGGCTTTATTGTCCCAAATGAGTGAGGCTTGACTGTTTAACATAGATGCGCACACAGCAAGCAATGCATTGTCAATGCAGGAAAGCCTATGTCCAGGCTGCCAAGAAACAAGGCAGTCTCCCCTATCTCTGCTAATTGCCACTCTTGTCTCGCTACCTGTCCAGTATTCTTAGCAATGAAAAGCCATGGCTGAGTTGTGCACCTCTGCCTGTCATGCTTCTTCTTGTTTCTATTTGGCTTAGATGACACTTGCTCCAAACTATCGCATGTCTGATGAGGATGGGAAAGTGTTCAAAGTGCGCAAACACAGAGATGCCCACGTGGCCGTGACCAAGTACAAAGTGCTGAGCAGCTATACTACTTGTTCTCTACTGGAATTGCAGCCAATCACAGGTAAGGCCTCACATCCATCCCTTTTAGTATCTCAAATTGGCAGCCTTGTTTTTTCACGCAGTTTCTTCAGAGGTATCTGAAACAGTACAAGGGATGTGGGTATCCAATACCAACAGTCTGCCTGAAGATCTCAGGAACCGATCATTCTAATCCCAGTTGGACTCTCTTTACTGCTTGTTCTCTAACGTGGCAGATCAAATTTGGCCAAGCTGATGCTTTCTGGTGGAGCTCCCAATGGTATTTTTCTCTTCTAGATGCATTTTCCCCTCCTGTTGCCTGCTTTTCTCTGTTAGAGTTTGTATTAACCAGTGAAAGCTCATGTTTTCCCTAGAGGCAGCCTGCATATGGAACTCCACCTGGGCAGCTAATTTTGCCAAGAATGAGGAAACAGGTATATGTTGTGGCTATATTTAAGATGTGTGTGCATGTTTTGATTTTTTTTCTCCCATCTTTCCCCTTCCCCTGTATGAAGGAGTGAAGCACCAGCTGAGAGTCCATTTGGCCTACGGCATCGGCTGTCCTGTACTTGGGGATCACAAATACTCCCACTGGAGCAAGCTGGCGCCACAGGTGAGGAGGGCATGATGCAAGGAGTTGACAGGTGTGACCCTGACCTTTAATGTAAGAAGGCGGTAGGCCGCAGTTTTCTGTCCCAGGCTTCAGTGGAAGTCTGGGTGTGATTGCTTGGCATAAGCCTGGCCCATTGGTCAGTTCCCCCATGCTCATCTTGTGGCACATCTTGTGGCCTGCTACCTACTTAACACACCTTCCTTTAAAATGTACTTTTGTCATTTAATAATCAGGTATTTTACTTTTTGATATGTGAGTCAAAACGAGCTCATACCAGTGAAACATGAGCCTTGTTGGTCATTTTAGATGTGCTTGTTGAATGCTGGATGCTGAAGCCACTGGTGCTTCTATAACTAAGTGAACACGTATTGATCTGTTTGGAGAGGGGCCAATATCTGGTAGGCCAGAACTTGTCCATCTCTTGTATCACCAGCATCGCTATTACAAACCATATACAGAGTTATACTGATAGGCAGTAGGCTGCAAAGTTTTTTTCAGATAAGGAAACATGCTTTTGTAGTAGTTAAACACACTGTTCCTTTTCTGTTACCTTGGCAGTAAGCGAAACCCTCTTCATAAATAGAAAAAGCTTTCCATTTACTTTCATATATTGAAGAGAAGCTATGGCCAAGTGCATACAGTACATTCAGCAGACCACTGCCTCACACATCCATGTAAAACTTCCAGGCGTGTTTTGGGCATTGCTGTTTTTTCCAGTTGTTAACCATGAAGCTTTATACCTAAAGTGTTTACCACCGATAATTCTCAAACTATCAATGCAGAGGCAAGAACAGATGGTGGCCAATCAAGAAGTGTGTGTGTGTTGCCCACCTGTTGATCAGTTTCTGAAACAACACCTGTCAAAAACAGTGAGAATAACAGATGAGCTTTGTGTGATTTTTTTTCCATATGAGGAATGTCTCACCTCACAGCTTGTAGACCCTTTACTTTTCTATTCCCTCACTTCTCTGTGGTCCAATGTGACCAAAGGAGAACCTGGTATTGGATCTACCATAATGGGGGCTCTTGCTTGCTGTCACTGCTCAGTAAGTGCGGTGTTGCAGTTGCAGTGTTGCGCTGCAAACCTGGGCATTCCAGATTCCAGTCCTCACTTGGCCATGAAGCTCACCAGAAGACTCTGGGCCAGTCATTTACTCTCAATCTAACCTACCTCACAGGGTTGTTGGTTTGAGGATAAAGGGAGTTGTATAATCCACACTGGATTCCTAACAAGAGGGGAAAAAAAGGTGGGATATAATTGCAATATCATGAGTCCTACTTTTTCCCCCCCCTTTTTTTTTTGCAGAAGCTTCCCGTAGGGACATTGAAGAGACTAGGCTTGGAACAAACCAAAGCCCGCCATCTTCCCCTGCACCTCCATGCTTGCCAGCTCACCCTGCCAGATCTCAATGGCAATGGGGAGAAGAAAATCAATTTGGTTTGTAAACCACCACTCTTCTTCACACGCTCCTTGAAGCGACTGAAGCTGGAGCATCCTAGGCTGGAGGAACAGTGAGCAAAGATGCTGGTAGCCGAAACTGCTTTGCTGAAGAAACATTTTACTGTGGGCCTTGTGGTACTGGGGCTTCCACAACAGGGTAGAGCACTCTGGACCTCAGGGTAGCTAAGTGCAACAGAGATCTGTTTTTCCGGGGAAGCTTGCAGCCCTCTGGAGAACCTTCATGGCCCTGGCAGCTGAAAACAGCACTGACAGTGAAGATGATGATCTCCAAGACCTATCTTTTGAGTCTGAGATAAAACATGACAACTTTGACAAGATTGTGCAAGCCAAGTTACATCACTTGGTTACTGAAACAATGCTTATTTGTAGTGTTTTGGCTTGGGAACCAAGAGGCATCAGAAAGCATGTCAAACAGAAACTGCTGTTCTGCTGAAATAACAACAGTAACAACAATAACTTGATCTGCACTAAATGGATGTAACCCAACTGGAGCAGGGATTATTTTCTTTACAGCTAAGAGGCAGTCAGATGCTCCACACAGCCAGGATTGTGTAGCGTATCCTTCCCTCAACCTGGTGACCGTCAGACACGCCTGGCTGCAGTGCCCAGCCTTTGCAGCCAGCACCAGGCTGGGGAGGACTGGGGAGAGACTGAGCTGTGAATCAGGGAGCCCCTGCTTGGAGCTGTGCCTCTTCTTTGAACTCCCAAGATCTGAAATGCCAGTCTCTCCTAGCCAACATTATCATCACCCCACACCCAGTCTGCACTATTCATCTCTATCATGGGGATGATAACCCTGATGTGCCTCCAGGAATTAATGCACACCAAATGGGCCAGCAAGGTTTGCCGTAATAAGCTGCCCTTGCCGTTATGGTTACATTGCACTGTGTAAGACAGACTTTGAGTCCTGGCAGTGTGGGCATACGGTCAAAGCAAACAGCGCGTCGCTCCCTTGTTGCAGTGTGTGCTTGTATTCAGGAGGATCTGCTGCTCTGCGGAATGTGTTGTGGTTCACTTAAACACGGGAAGCGTGGCCAGTTTCACCCAGTACAACAGGGAGACTGGCTGCTTCATGTTTCCTGCATTGCCCCAGAAGCTGTCACTTGATTCAATACATTTTTTTTTATTTTAATCATTATTTAAAGTATTCTAATAAACATATCTTAAGCATTTTTAGTAAACCAGCTTTATGGATCAAGTTTTATGCAGGGTGAGGTTATCAGAAAAAATGTCGGACACTACTGCAGGAACACTGGCAGTATGGCTACTTTTTGGCTTACATATAGGAAGGGGTGAGAGACCTTCCTAGCAGCAGTTACTGCCAGAATTTTTTGGGGATGGGGGCGGGGGAACAGCTGCCAAATCCTGCAGTTCCAATTGACATTATTGCAGAATCCTCTGTTCTTTAATGGAAGTAGCTATTATTCTTGAGATACATTTGTTTTCAGGGTGTTCCTATTCATGTTTTGACTGATAGTTTCAGAAACATTGTCTCCCAGTGTCTATGCATCCTCAAAACAGACTGCCACTGGGGGCTATTACACCAAGTTCCTGTGAGGACATGAATCCACTGCTACCCATATATTTTAATACGGTATTGGGGACAGAATGCAACACCCTAAAAGGCTTAGCTCTAAGACAACATGGACAGGCATTCTTCAGTCTGTGCGTTGCAACATAAAAGAGCCCAGGAAAGGACAAAGCATGGCTGGGGGCCACATTGGTGAAATAAGACACGTAGGAGCATTGCAGGAGCAGAAGATTCAGTCGGCCACTGAATTGGGCTGCAAACACAGGCTTAAAGGAGCTTTAGTGAATTTTTTTCCCTTCTTAGTTTGGCACCATAATACTGCATGGTGAGTTCCTAAAGGACAAAGCAAGGTGATCCCTGCTCATTGCCAGAATCTTGCTGTGCAAATACTCATCCTGCTATCGGCAGCAGACCTGCAATGACCAAAGCTGAGTTCTCCCAACTATTTTGACTGGAAGTCACAAGTGCAGATACGGTGCATCTGGCACTTTAAATCACAGCATCTAGTCTGTATCGGGTGGATTTTGTTGGCAAAGAAGCTGATTTGGACAGTGCGTAGCTTGTGGCCTAATTTCAAATGCCCCCTGCAACACAATTAACTCAGATCTGTAAGAGCAATTTTCCTTTCCCAGTAGAGGGGTTGGGGGGCGGCGGGGAGAGAAGTGACTTCACACCCTGCCAGCATGAGGCTGCTAGTAGATCCCCCCCCCCCCCGCTGCAGAGAATTCAAACCTTGACAGCAAAATGTTCCCTTCTTCCATGCAAGGATGTTGCTTTAGCTTTGGTACAGGCTGGTGAAGCACAGCTAATAAAAGAGCTATAAACTGGAACTTCACAGAGGTTTGAATCTTGTCTCTGCCACCAACTCATTAGGTGCTCTTAATCAATGCACTCTTGGCTTCAGTTGTCCCATCTGAAAAAAATACCGACCTACTTGGTAGGGTTGTTGTAAGAATTAAAAAAATGACAAAGCATGCGAACTGCTTTGAATACTTGAAAGCATGGCTAAGATGTTACACATCTGTATTGCTTAGTGTCTTTGGTTAGAGCAAAGTTTGGGAGCTCAACTGCTTTCAAACCATTCTTTCTCTGCCTTTGAAATCAATTTCATCTCCCAACCATCTTTGATTTTTGAAGTAAAGTGCTGGAGCTGTGTAGTTCCTGAAATTCCTGCAGGGTGTCTTATTACCATCAAGGATGGAAAAAAGATTTTAAAATCCCTCCACATATCCCTCAGGGCTAAAAATGCTCTCCAAAGGCAGGTGTTGGAGTGGGAGGATGGCTTCTCACACAGCCCTCTTCTCTGAAAGTGAGAACCAGGATGGGCCCCCAGCCTTTCCTCCACGCACACCCTGGCATCGCTGGGCATGTCCAACGAGGCCCACAGAGCCCCACATCCCCGCAGAGGTTGCTGAAAATAACATCTGCTGATGAGAGAGGGAGGTAAAACCACAACGACCCAGCCTCGCCTCGCTATGCCTGTGGCAGGCTGAGGAACGTGGTGTCCTGGCAATCAAAACGTAGCAGTGTGTCGCCCTATTTCTGGGCATGATGGTAATTTGCAGGGAACAGACTGCCTTGTAATTATCCCTTCATTCAGCCAAACAGCCCAGGCTCTTACTCATAACTGTCAGTACTTAATTCTCTGCAAAGAAAGCGTTCGGCTTTTACCAGGCTCAAGAAGTCAAGCTGCCTATTGCCTTGGATGCTGTTGGGAGAGCGAACATCAGTAGCAGCCTCATCGTTCACCTGTGCTTGGCCCACCCTGAGGAATCATGTCGATTGCCCACACGGCTGGCGAGTACATGCTCTCGGATGCATTGCTTCCGGATCCAAGTGGTTCCCGGGCAAAGGGCCTTCGCTTGGAGCTATCGTGCGACCGCATCATGAAGTTTGTTACAGTGGGACTGCCCCTCTTTTTGGTGTCCTTGGTTTTTGCTCGGGAATTTTCCACTGGTAGGTTAGCACAATAGTCCCCGAGATGCTGCAAGCTCTTTGTTCCTTCCCTTTGTTTTGGGGCTGTCACCAAGGGGGGCTTCTTGGAAGCTGCTCCCAGACGTGGGAATGTGCTTCTGAAGGAGGCTGGGCTGGCTACCTTGCTATTGTCTTTCCATTGGCAGAGAAAGGCTTCCTGCCTTGAAAGCTGCTCAGGTTGGTTGGGTGCTTTTTTATTAAGTGGTTGCTGAACTGTTGCTTTTTAACTATGTGTTTAATGGACTAGTTTTATAGTTGTTTTCCCAAAGGTTTTTGTTTTGATGCTGGGGTTTGTTAGCATCAAGCTGCCGCAAGCTCCATTTCTTTGGTAAGAAAGTGTAAGATCAAGCAACTTAAGGGCTAGGCAACCTGATAGTTTAGACTACAACTCACATCCACCTCAGTTGATACGGCCAGTAACAAGGGATTGTGGGAGCTGTAGTCCAAAATATCTGGAGGGGCACAAGCTTGCTGACCCCTAAACCAAGAATGGGGACTGTATGTTGGACTGCAATTTCCATGTTCTAGCCAGCATAAACAATGGTGGGGAATGATGGGAATACATACTTATTCTTGAGTATGTCTGCAAGGACAACAGCCAGCTATTTGCTCTATTTATTTGATTTCTATACCATCCAGTTGCTGAAGCTTTCTGGGTGGTTTTCATCTGTTGAAGTCCAGTGAGGTTTATAATAGCTTTGGTTGAATTATGCTTGTATTTCATGGACAATCCTGTGTGTGGGTATTCCAGAGTGATGCACTCAGCAGCAATAGGTTTACTGGCAAAACAATGATAAATGCATATTCTTCTGTTGCCAGCAGACATTTTGGCTTCCACACTCCCTGGTGACAGTAGAAGAGCTGAAGCACAGCTGCCAGGTCAAGATGACCATACAGAATGCCGGTGCTGCAGACTGAATTTCTAGACTGCAAATTCAGGGCACAGGCGTTCTCCAAGTTCAGGTTAATTTGGGCCAATGTGTTCAGTCTATAAATCCCAATGTTCTCCCTTGTTTCAAGGTTTTTAGAAGCCTTACCCTGTCAGAAAGGAGTGGCCATCGGAATGAGTATTACTCTATTCTGCCTGCCTCAACGTTTTTTCACTGGCTTGTGGTTTCTGAATCTTCTCTGATGATCAGCGTGGTTTTACCACAGTGCTTTGCAGAAATGGACTGATTTGGTTAAATCTGTTCCATGTCAATTTTGTGGCTTGTCAGGCGTCTTTCATTCCATCATCTGCTCACTGATGGAATAGGATGCTTTTTAGGGATGGACAAGATTTCTGTTCCACTGACAAATTCACTCCCCACCCCTGCTTTAAGAAAGCTGCAGGTCAGATTTGTAGAAATTAAAATTCATTTGAATCTGTCGCTCATTGCTTCGACTTGCTTAGAACCAATATGGGATTTCCACAGAGGGCACAAGTCTTCTGTAACAGTTGCCCTGGGAGCAGTATTCCAGCTGTCAAACTGATGGAGGTGTGGAAGCAGAAATGTCAAGTATATTTATCCCTGCCTTGTCAGCTGCTTTGTGAAATACATACACACATTGCGTACACGTATTTTTCCAAACTCAGAACTAATAACTGCCTGCACAACTGTTTGAAACTCTCCCTCCTCACCCTTCCCCATTCCTGGACGATATTTTTGTACAATATAAAACCTCAGAGCTGTTAACAGCCTGCTCTGGACTTCAGCACTCCGATCATCTGCATTACATTGCAGTGTAGGATAGTGGTTAGAGGAACCTGTGCCATACCAAGCCATCCAAATAGTCTGGCCTTCTGCTCTTATCAGGCATAGACAACAGGGCCAGTGATTGAGGATGGTGGGCGTTGTAGTCTGAAACATCTGGTAACAGATATCAAACTGGAGAAGGCTGCAGAAGACAGTCGGAATAGGACTAAGGAGACAGCTCAAGCCTTCACTCTGTGGCTTTGGGCCTGTCACTATCGCTCAGCCTAGCCTAGACTGCAGAGTTGTTGGGAAGAGAAAAGCTGGAGAGAAAAACCCTACATCCCACCATGAGCAGCTTAGGAAGATAGAATATAACTTAGAAAAGTTAACTCAGAAGTTCCACTGAGTTCGGTGGAGCATATTACCAAGTAATTAGCCTGTTCAAGGTCTCAGCTTAAGACCGCAATTTGGTGCAGCCTTGCCTGAAAGAAATGCAAGAGGGCTTACTTCTGAGTAAATGTGCATAGAATCATTGAAAACAAGATACATCAAGATACATCAACACTTTGAAGCTGCAGCAGCAATAGGGTCTGATTTGAATCTGTCCAGTGTCTAGCTTTCGGTGTACAGCAAACACATTTACCTCAACGTGGCTTTGTAGAAATCTGATGGAATTTAGCTGAGGTTGCATGTTGCAGTTCTGAGCGTGTTTGGGAATGTTTATTTCTGGAGAGGGAATGGGTGAGACTGGCTGGATCCAGAGTGAATAAACAAAGCCCTTCTCCCACCACTTTGGCTTGCCCTGAATCACCAGTTACATTCCTGGGCTTCTCAAGTGTTTGTGCATGTTTCCAAGATCGCGTGTGGTTGGTGTTAGGCTGCAGAGTCAGGCAGTTTGCTGGCTGCAAGGCAGGAAGGCCTCCCTTCCCTTCATGGCAAGGGGAGCATCTGGAGGTGATGGCCAAATGTGCAGGGAGGCATCCTGAGGCAGGGTATGCGTTCCTCTCCCACCCACCAAGGCCTGTGTGGATTGAATGCCTGCGAGTGGAACAGTGGACCTCCAATGGCTCACACTAGACTTGCAGGGATGAATTGCTTTTGATGTTTGCTCCATCAGTTTGGTATGATTTGGAAAGCAGAGAGCTTAGATGAGCAGGCTGTTGCTTTGCTCTCCTGTCTGACTTTAGCATCTTCTTAGCCATTGCCCCTCTTCCGGGTGACTTCACTGTATCCATTTTGTGGGCAGCTCAAGAGATGCACCTCAAGAACAAAGGAAGCTGCTTGGTCTGTCCAGCCCAATACTGTTAGCTGGCAGCAGCTCTGCAGGGTTTCAGGCATGGGGGTTTTTTAGTGACAATTCTTAAGTGCACACATTTGTCACGGCAGTCTGCATGGCCATGACCTCAGGGAGAGACTAGCATTTCCAGCAGCATCCTTGAGCTAGCGCAACAAACCAGTTTTTGTGTTTGTTTGTTTGTTTGTTTGTTTTTTTCGATTTATATCCTGCCTTTTTCCTACAAAGGGCTCAAGGCAGCTTACATCATTCTCCTCCTCCATCTTATCCCCACAACAACAACCCTGTGAGGTAGGTTGGGCTGAGAGTCTGTGACTGGCCTAAAGTCACCCAGTTGGCTCCATGGCTGAGCGGGGACTCGAACCCAGATCTGACCTGAGTCCCAGTCTCATGCTCTTAACCATTACACCACACTGGCTTTCCAGTTCCAGGGGTTTTCATCCCCTTGGGGCAGGTTGTCCATAAAGCTAAGAGTCTTTGTTGCCCATTCCAAACCCAGCTATTCCAAAATACTTTGCATTACAAGAGAGAACAGTACATTGTTGCTGGGAAAATTAATGAAGATCAGAGCAACCTGGGGGTGTGGAGCGTAGCATCCTTGTTAATCCAAGGGTGCTAGGACTACCTCCTCGCAAGGCCCAGCTCTGCTGCACCACTGTGCCTGCCCTGGTACCCTCAGGGGACGAGTGGGCTACACTTTTAAAGAAACTTGGAGCATCTGTCCTGCTGCCCAGGAGCAGGGGGCATTTCATCCATCCCTTCTGGAAGCTATTGGCGCATGGAACCGACGGTGCAAGTTGGCTTTGGAGGCAGAGGGAGCAGGAAGTGGCCTGCCTTTGGGAGTCCAGGGCTCGAAAAGCTCAGTCCCAGCTCTGGTGGGAGGCGCCTTGAGTGCTGTCCTGGGCACCAGGAAGACGCAGGTCCTAATCCCCACTTGGCCATGAAGCTCACTGGGTGACTCTGGGCAAGTCACTGGGAAAGCCTAAGCTTTCTTGCAGGATCATTGTGAAGATTAGATAGAACTATATAAGACTCCATTGGTTCCTCATAAAAGGGGAAAAGGTACCATATAAATGCAGCATAATAATAGCTATGCATTTTCGCCCAGACTTACTATCCATAAATGTATCCAAGAAACACTAGTCTAAGTGAAACAAATAAACAAGAACAGTCTTGAGTACTCCGTCTCTAATCTAAAGCATTCGCATTAAAAACAGGGAGTGCGCATGTGTTAGTGTGATGTGCATTGATGCAAGAATTGATATTGCATCTTCATCTACATGGATATTTAAAATGGCTGTTTTAAGATTGCTGCGTTTGGGCTTCAGATGTCTCCGATATACACAGGTGGGAGGAAAATGGAACCATAAGCAAAGTGTGGGGGCTTGAAGAGGAGGAATGTTTTCTCCTCTTCTCTGTCTGGCAGCTGCTACCTGCACTTTGGGTGCCACACTGAGTCTTCTCTAAATCACGCTGCAGAGCGCGCAATACTGTGTAGCCGGTATCTCTGCCTCGGAAAAGAGAAAGTGGGAAAGCGTCAATACAGGAAAAAAGGAAGTGCATTTTAGGTCCAACAAAAATACACTGGATGAGGCCAAATCATTGAATTTGGATCTTCTCCAGATGCATAGAATATGATGCGAGCAAACAAGCATGTTCCATAAATGGCAAGAATCATATATGCAGACTGCAAACCCATTCTCCAAATGCTGATCCTTCTGGACTCAAAAACCTCTCCATTCATGCACAAGAGCGAGATACCAGCAGGTGAATGACGGAGCACGCTGGCTTTTGCAGCAATGCAAAAGATAAGCAAGTGTGGTGGGAAAACAGTCCGATGTGGACTGAGCATGCTCAAGGGCTGTGGAATGCAGGCTGGTGTTTGGGGGTAGGAGGAGACCTCAAGTGGAAAGGGATTTAGCATACAGCCTCCTGGCAGAAGCAGTGGCTCTGAAGTACTGAACAGGAGTGCTCCACGCGGCACCATTTTGTTACAGGCCCTGCCTGTAAAACAGAAATGCAAAATTTAGAGCGACTCCGTTGCAAGAGCTTGCTGCCTGGATAAAGCGATATCTGCCTCCACACACCACCACGATCGGCTTTTTTCTTTTTCTTTTCTGGCCATTGGAAGTGGCCTGTGGGAAATCCCCATGTCCTGAACCAATCTGGGCATGAGCCCAGAACTTCTTGGGTTGTTCCCTGCGGTGCCAGCTGCCACGGGCAGTGCTAACACAGCAGGGCTTAACCGCTGATCGGATCGCAGGAGAGGCTTGCTTGGGGTTGCCTGCTCGGACGTTTGGCGATGGGAATGGGGCGTGACCAGGAAAGGGCACCGTCTGGCTAGTGGCACAGAGCTGTGCCAGAGGAATGCTCTGCTGAGTGGCGACAGATGGATCGTGTGCTCGTGGAGGTGAGGCTTGGGGTTCATGGTTCTCTGTTCCCTTCCAGGCTCCCAGATCAGTTGTTTCTCTCCCAGCAACTTCACAGGGAAACAGTCTGCCTATGTGGATGCCCTGTGTTGGGACTCCTTGCTTCACTATGATGCCGATGCAACGGGAGACTCTAGACCCAAATCCCTTTGGGTCCTCAAGGTACTGGGGTGCGGCAGGTTGGGCTCAATGAAAGGAACGTGTACATAGGTCTATAGCTTTATCTCACCAGACAGTGGAGTGCTGTCGTGGCGAGAGGGTCAGAATAATCCTCACTTGGCCATGAAGCTCACTGGGTGATCTTGGACCGGTCCCTCTCAGCCTAACCTACCTCACAGGGCTGTTGTGAGCTGACTGTGACAGAAAGCCAGTCAGGATTCCTCACTCCCTGGCCAACTGGGCCAACTCCTGCCCAGAAATCCCTGGGCCAGAAGCCCTGGATCAGCCACTGGATTCAGCACGTGGCAAACCCAAATGGGGGAAACAGATGACTTTATTTAAAGGTTAAAAATGGGGGTGGAGGGACTAAAGCATACAAGTTCAAAAGGATAAAATCAGGGAAGAGGGAGAAGGGAGGGGGAAAGGGGATTTGAGCAGTGGCAGTGACAGCAACATAGAAAGTTATATCCAGCCAAGAACCCACTCCCAGGTCCTTGTTGGTTCACTTGGACAATAAAACAAAAAAGGCTTCTCTCTTAGCCTAGACACAATCACTCTGCCTTCCAGCAGCAAAGCAGTTTACCAGGGCAGCCATCGATATGGAGGATCGGCAGCAGGACAGAACCTTCCCCCAAGAGAGCAACGAAACACTTCGCAGCCCCTGGAGCCTCATTCCCCGGAGCCTTGGTCAGCTGACCAAGGTGATCACCTAATTCCCAGTCTCTGGGGTTCACCCACTGGCTCCAGGTGCTGGTCCCCAGGTATTCCCTGCAGCCTTGAGGCCAACTGAGAGTCCTTGCCTCCCTAAACTGAGAGGCAGCAGGCAAGAGTCTGGTGCCAGATTCCCACAAGGCTGCACCTGGCATTGCCAGCATTATATTCTTTCCTGAGTTAACCCTTTCCCTGCCTCCTGAGCCCTGGACAGCAAAGTCGCATTACAGGAAGAAATAAGTGGAGGCGAACTATGTCAGTCGCTTTGGGATCCTCACAAGAGGTAAAAGGCAGGATATTGATTCAATAGTGATATTTAGGTCTTGTTTCTCATTGAACCTACATGTACACATAAATTCATCACAAGGGGAATGACAGAGGAATGGGAAGCTGGGTAAACAGGGAAGGAACACGAGGTGGTCTCCCTTGCTAGGTTTGGTTACAGGTGCACTGAAGTACAGCTTCCAGCATCCCCCGGCTGATATGGATTCATTAGATGACATGCTCCAGCATGGCTGAAGGATGCTGGGAGTTGGAGTCCAATATATCTGGAGGGCACCAGGTTGACTACTGGAGGCTCTGCCAAAGGCCTCAAGGAAATGATGGGCCTCGAGAAGAGACAGGAAAAAAGGGAGAGAGGTAGCATGCGTGGAGGCTGGCAAGGACAAGGCAGGGAAATCTTGAAGGAGCGAAGGAATCCAGGAGGAGCTTGGTCGGCAGGCTGAGGTGATGCATCCAGGGCCATATCCAGTTTTCCACTCTAGGTGGTGCTGCCACATTTCCAGGCAAAACATCAAAAAATGGATGAAGTGCAATAAACAGAAACTTCTGCAAGGTGCCTGACAAGGCCAAATGTCTCAGAATGCCGTAGCCCGTCAGAAACAGATAAAACTGGAATAAGAACTAAAGTAGTTCTTAAATAAATGCTAACTTGCTTAACTCTAAGCAGCACTTCATGCACAGACAGGGTCGCAATTAGACTGACTCGCCTTTCCGAATCACTTCTGCATGGTAACAGACGATAGCAACTGCAGAGACTCCCCCAGGAGGGGGAATCTCAGGAGTGGGGCTCTGTTTCGTGGTAGAGCCCCTGCTTTGCACAGAGGAGCACCGGATTCACTCTCCAGGCCAGGTTAGAGAGGCTAGGAAAGGCACCGTCCTGGACCGCTGAAGAGTTGCTGGGGATCGGAGACGCGGAACCAGGCCCGACTGAGCTGTGGTCCATCTCACTCACTTTAAGGCAATTTGTTCTCTTCTGGGGGTGGGCAAAACAGGGGTAGTTTGGGCTGCTGCTGCTTTTGGCCACCCAAGGTGCTTTTCCCGCTCCCCTCCATTTCCCTGTTTGCTTGCTTGCTTGTTCACTTCTAGTATTTGCACGCTGCCCTACATTCAAGCAGACTTGGAGTGCTGAGCAGCACAGAGTTCCATGAACGAGAGCTAAGCAGTTAAAGCAAGACAGCATACAGACTGCGGCTGGTCCCCCAGAAAGGCTTTCTGAAACAAGAAAGGCACCCAGCGCAGCACTGCCCAGCCTCCCGTGTAGTGCGGTCTTGTGGGCAAACCCCTGGAGGGGAAGCTGCCAGCCAGCAAAGATGTTCCTCTTCGAATGTCTTCAAACGTCAAGAGATGTTGCAGCCAAGGGAGGCCGCTGTGGCAGGGCTGGCAGCATCGGCCCGTCCCTCGCTGCACTGTACACGAGTCCAACAAAGGAAGGAAGCAAAGGACGCGGCTGTGTTTCAACTGTTGAGTTCTAGGGCTCCTGAAGGCTTTCCTTCAGTACGTTATCCCTTGCCCACCTGTCCTGGGCAATATGCTTCAAGCACTGCAGAGACCCCTACCCTGCAGTCTCCTCTTTCTTTTCCTAGGTCTTTCCGTATTCCTTGCTGGTGATTGCGGTTGCCATGTATCTACCCTACCTCCTCTGGCGATACGCTGCTGCACCGTCTCTGCACTGTGACTTATTCTTTATCATTGATGAACTGGATAAATCCTACAACCGTTCCATCCGCCTGGTGCAGTACATGGTGAAGCTCCAGCAGGACGGTACTGACCCGGAGGAGCTGTGGGAGGAGTTTGACAAGTAAGCTCACAGGGCTGGGTGTGACCGTAGCGCAGACAGAAGGTGCCCCAGGCGGTCCCTGGATCACCAGTTAAAAGAACTGGAAGAGCCAGTTAGGGGGAAGACCTCTCCCCTAAAGGCACTGCCAGACAGCATTCCCTGATCTGGTGCCCCAGCTGGGGATGATAGAACTTGTAGTCCATCGCTGCTGTAGGGCATCGGGTTGAGGAAGGCCAAGGAAGATAGCATTAAATACGTCAGTGGCTCCCCTTGTCCCTAAGAGCTTACTGGGCAGCCACTGGTTGCTCCAGAGTGACACTCTGCTTTCTTTTGCTCAGCAACCTGCCTACAGACTTGCTGCCTCTCTAGTGTTTTCCTTGAAAGCATCCGAAATGCCTCCCCGCTTTCAGATACCTTATAAGCCCTCCTTTTTTCTCCTGGAAACATAGACTGGGTTCAGACAAGGGTTGAATGCGGGTAGGTTATTGGAATGTGGGTCATTCTGTTAGCCATACGAATCAACCATGGTTTGTTAACCATGCACAGCCTATTAAGAAATGCAGGCTTTGTTGCCTGGTTGTGGCCTGTTTAAGGTTAACAAGCCATGTTTGTTAGCACAGTTGAGTTCAGGCAAAATAACCCTTACATTAACCCGCATGATTTGTCGGTCCTGGTGGAGGTAGCACTGTTATTATTGTATTGTTTAATTTTGTTTATTATTAGATTGTATTTATTATTATAGATTGTATTTATGCTTGTTTAATTACTACAATTTAAAGGGGAAAAATTAAAAAAGCAAGATAGTCCATGTTTTGACAGAAACCTATGGTTTCATGGCAATCCCAATTTGGCCCTTGAGGGGGGTTGGTTTGGAAATCCAGCTGTAGCCTGGGGTGTCGTATCTGGCCCTGCAGTCCCTGTTAAATCTCCCTGTACACTTGGTTGTTGTTAGTCGCGAAGTCGAGTCCGACCCATTGCGACCCCATGGACAACATTCCTCCAGGCCCTCCTGTCCTCCACCATCTCCCGGAGTCCACCTAAGCTCACACCAACTGCCTCAGTGACTCCAGCCAGCCACCTCATCCTCTGCCGCCCCCTCCTTCTTTTGCCATCTGTTGTTCCCAGCATCAGGCTCTTCTCCAGGGAGTCCTTCCTTCTCATTAGGTGGCCAAAGTATTTGAGTTCCATCTTCAGGATCTGGCCTTCTAAAGAGCAGTCAGGGTTGATCTCCTCTAGGACTGACCAGTTTGATCGCCTTGCAGTCCAAGGGGTCTCCGCCAGCACCACAATTCAAAGCCTCAATCCTTCAGTGCTCAGCCTTCCTTATGGTCCAGCTGATGCTTGGTAGACTGACTCTATTCCTCTTCCCTCAGTAACCTACTTGTTCTGTCATACTAGACCTGTGACTGAGCAGTTCTACTCCAGAGGCACACAGACACTCATTCAATGCTCTTGTGTTAAAAATAAACAGCATCCCGCCAGGAAGAAAGCCAGCTTGTCAAGGAGAAGAGTCACAAGCCAACTCTATCTGGTCCTGCCATTTTTTTTTATGTGCAGCACATTTGTTTTGAGGGGAGCAGCTTGGTGGCTTTTTCCATTGCGACGGCTGCAGGCTACGTGCTGCTTCCTGGGGAGAGAGACCAAGATGCTGCTTGGAGGGGATTAGAGGCAGAGCCCAAGGCATGTTTTGCAGACTGAATGCTTGGCGCTCCCATTGCAGGGGTGGAGACAACGCAGGCGGTTCTTTGAGTGTCACAGGGAATGTCTCATAGGCTCCAGCTCAGATAAAGCTTTTTATCCTAATCTGCAAAATGACCTTCCCTGCCTGCAGGGTTCCAGTCTAAAAGGACACAACACAAAAGGAAAAAGGATTGGGGAGGGGAAAGGAAAAAAAAAGCCAGTAGTTAGACTTTCTGCAGAGCTGGTGGAATGGCTTGCCCACTGCAGCCCCTTCCGGCCGTCTCTTGCATTCTTTGCATGGTGAGGAAGAGTCCCTATTGCTGAAACAATACAAGGTCAGAAAGCTCTACCTCTGCTTCACAACCCTTTGTTTTGCCTAGGGCTCGCAAAGAACGATATTTTGAATTCCCTCTGCTGGAGAGGTATCTCACCTGCAAGCAACGCTCCTACTACCTTGTTAGCATTTATGTTTTGCGGAACGTCCTCCTCCTCTCCCTCATTGCCGCCACTTGTTTCTACTTGGGATTCTGTCACGTGACTGTATTTTTCCAAGAGGAATTCAGCTGCTCCATCAAAGCAGGGCTGCTAAGAAATGAGGCTCACATCCCCAGCTCGATTCCTTGCAAGCTGCTTCAGTTCTCGGTCTTCCAGCTGACCAGCATCAGCCTCGGCTGTGTCTATGTCCTCCTGGGGCCCATTGTAATCTACCACTTGCTCCAGCTCTGTCAGTGGGACAAGCGGCTCTTGTCCATCTATGAGATGCTGCCAGCGTTCGACCTCCTCAGTCGGAAGATGCTGAGCTGTCCTTTCAATGACCTCAACATCATTCTGCTCTTCCTGCGAGCCAATATCTCAGAAGTCAAGTCCTTCAGCAGGCTGAGCGTCCTGTGCACCCTGAGAGATGTCACCGCAGACAAGGAGAACATTGACACTGTGGTGGACTTTATGACCCTCCTCGCTGGCTTGGAGATGTCCAGACCTAAGCAACACTTATGTACTGACGGAAACTCACATCATCCGAACAGTGAAATTATTGGTAAGTTCCTGCCTGCAAAGCACAGCTCAGTTCTATGCAAAGCTCTGAAGGGTATGCTTTTCAATACCTGTTTATCCCTGCAGATAATGCCAGAAGAACTGTGCAGGCCAGAAGGGGAACCCATTAGCCACATTGGGCCTGTGGCCCAGAGGCATCTCATCCCTGGATGAGGGTACTAGAAAGATCAAAGCTTCCCCCTTTTTCCGGGTGATGGCTGCAATCCAGCCTAGACTTGTTCACATCCCTCCCATTACAGGATGGGGCACGGAAGCCATGCTTCTCTGCTGCAGAAACACAACTGCAGGGTTCTGTGGCACCTTTACATTTATTGCAGCATAGCTGTCAAGGGCCTTGGTCTATAGGACAGAGTGAAACTAACTTATGGCGTCGCGCACTCATCATGCCCTGCTGGACCATGCGCCAAAGGCTTGTGTACTCCAGCTTCTCTTTCCCAAAGTAGCCCAGCCAGATGCCTCCGGGAAATACCTGCACAGGATATGAGTGCGGGGCTCCCCAGCAGCTGGTGTCCAAAGGTGAGCTGCCTCTATTCTTAAAGGCTAAAATGCCTCACTGGCGCTGGAAGCTTTAAGTTACAATGTGCTGGTATTTTTGCCTTTCCCTCTAGCCACACTGGAAGTGGCTCCTGGGAGTGTCTCTAAATTGACATGGGCACCAGCTCTGTCTTTTGCCCCAGGGTCTGGTGGATGATTCTCAAGGCTCTAGTAGGCCCTGCAAGGCTGGCGCCTGCCCACCCATTTTAAAGCGCATCCTCATCCACAGTGCAGAAGAAGCCTTACCTTCCCAGCCTTGCCTGGCGATGTTTTTCTGTGCTGTGTGGTACATTGCAGTCGGAGTGCACCCAGAGTACGAGCCAATGGCCTTTTCTTCAGCTCCTGTTGCTTTTTTAAAAGTTGGGTTATAAGGGAAGCTTTACAGGCCCTCCTACAGAAGTTTACTTTGCATGGCATGTGCCAAGGTAGAAAAGCAGTCAGTGCCATTTCTGTAACTCCTTGGGGGGAAAACAGAATCCTTTCACAGAGCAGTTCCAAGGCTACGTGCAGCAAATCACAGAGCAACGGCACGATTCCCAGAAGCAACAAAGCCCACAGTACTGGATCCTACAGGCTCCGAAGAAAACTGAAAAGACTCACCACTACCCTTTAAGAGGGGGTGGGGGGGAGTCACCTTATTATGGTTCTGTTGAACACAACCTGCATGGTCTGCAGTATTACTCAAACATTTTGAGCTCAAGCCTCCCCCAGTCTAAATTTACCCTGTCTTCTGCCCACTGGCACCCTCCCACAATTTAACACAAATAATTGCTAGAGGTGAATGTGCGAAAATTGCATGCAGTTTGCATACAAAAATTGTGCACATGCTTCTATACAGCCTCAGCATTGACTGATTCATGACAAACCATTTATGATATTTAGCTTATAAAATGCTGGTTTGTTGTAAAGTTCTATTCTTTATATTCTTATAAAGTGTGTGTATGTCATAATATTGTAGTCTGCCTGGATATGTTGAAATTTGAATGTCAGAGAAATTCACAAATGAGTTTGGATTTCTCTGAATCCAAGCTGCAAATTATGCAGCGGACTGACTTTTTCTAAGCAGTGCTGGTTCTGTGGTCCGATTTTCACTTTTGGCGGGAAGTTAAATTTCTTTGTAGAGATATGAATAATGCAAGTCTGCAGTAATAATGTGAATCAGTGTAAGAATGAAACTTTGATTTAAAAAAAAAACCCAGTTCTGTCAATGAGCAGATGCCTGGCAATCCACAAAGCACAGATGGAACAGCTTTGACTAAATCCAATCATCTGTAGTTGTAACACAGATGAGAGCCAGTAGAAACATTGTAAACAAATACATAAAGGCCTAACACAGCCTTCCCCTAACTACCGCTCTGCAGAGAAGTTGGACTAAAATTTGTGTCATCCCTGATGGAAGAGTTGTGGAACACCTGTGACAGGCATCCGTTTTTGGAACTGTGGGCTAACATGTAACATTAATCGTTCTACAGGGGCATTAAGATGGAACAGAACCTCTGCCTTCTTACTAAAACAGGAAGGGAAAAAACCTTGTACCAGGAGCCCTGCTGGGGGGTTATTTGCTGCAAAGCCTGGTGTCCTTCAGAGTGCAAGAGGAACTGTAGGTGAGAGGAAACCATGGGACTGAGCATAGTTGTTGCCCAACAGCTTGGGCAGAGAAAGCAACCCAGTCAAGAGAGGAAGCTAGCAGGCGATCTTGTGGTCATTTCCAGAAGCTAATCCAGAATAGGAGAGCCAGTTACTGTTCCATTTAAAAACAAACAAACATAAAAACTATTGCTCAGGCCCTGCACAGGTAGTCAGGTGGTTGTGGTCTTTTGCCACATGGTGAGATGCTATCACTATATAAGGTGTGATAATACTGTCTAAGTGTTCATCCAACCCTACAAATTAAGAGATGGAATTCGTATGCAAAATGCTGTCCCCTTTTCTGCTGATTCATAGGTGACCACCCTATTATACCTTGCTGCCAGGCAGCCAGCTGGTGCTGACAGGCTCCCTCAAGCTGCTGCCTTCCAGATTTGGTGCGACTGCCACTCCCATCAGCCTGAGCCAGCATGGCCAGTGACCAGAGATGATGAGAGCTGTAGCCTCAAACATCCAGTCTGGGGAAGGGCGATTTAATGGGAGAAAGCCATGTCATTTACAAACAGCAGAGTGGGACAGAAGCACCACCAGAAAGCTGCAAGCCCTGAAATATTTATTGGCTGCCGCCACACTGACGGCACGGTGGCAGCACTGCAGTGGCTGCCTGAGGAGAAATTGTTGATGCAAGAGGTTTCTCTAGAGCTTGCACTTTTCCAAGGTAATGGCAAAAGGACATTTTACTGATCAGCTGCCTCTGCTTAGTAGGGTGTACACTCTGGATACAGTCTGGCAGTGCAGAAGCAACCCTCGACCCCTGTGAGCTAAGGAACGCTCTGCAGTGAATGGTTTCTCAGTCTGTAGGAAGAACAGAGTCCCACAAATCCCATAGTGGGCCATCCTGTTCTTGCTTCCATACAGACTGCAAGGGTAAGCAGGCTGCTGCTGTCCAGAAGTTTTGGATTACAGTTACTTGCAGCTACCACTGGCATGGCCAATGACAAGGACTATGGGAGTTGTAGGCCAAAACATCTGGAAGAAACAAGGTTGGGGAAAGGCTACAGTCTGCCATTTCTCATGCTATGTGCGGATGGTGAGCAGTCTTATTCCATCGCTTAATTCTACCCCTCCTCCAATGAGTATGGGGAAGGCAGTGCCACATAGTAGTTTACCTGTATGTGCAACAGAGTAAACACATAGTCCACCGTAGCACATAGTACAGTACTTAAGGTGGCTATGGCTTGGCTTCACCAGTCATCTGTCCAACTGGTCAGCTGCATAGGGAGACAGACTTCGACCAAGTCCCTGAGGTTGCCTGCTCCTCTCAAGGCAAGCCACAAACCTCTTTCGGCTGTGCTATGTGGAGCAACATCCATATCATCTACTGGTCATGAATGTGTTGCAGCATCACGTCATGTCATGTTCTCTCTTGTATTTAGACATGAAATCTGACCTGGAATCTAAAGAAAACTGACCCACGCTTTGCTTCATGGACGGAGCAGTACATGGAGAACACGGGACTGGTGAACAGCACTGGAGCACAGTGTCCCCCCAGCCTACCCTGCCCTGTCACCTAAGGCCACTGAGTCTTCAGTACGATTCCGAGCTGCATCATCTTGTGCTGGTGGGGCTGCGCCTGGCCATTCCCATCAGTACGTGTTTTCTGGGTATCAGCTTCATCGAATATTTGTTATAAAGTTTTTAATATACTGGCAAATGGCTTTGCATTGTTTGTTCTCCTAAGGCCAGACTGCCATTGTTCTGGTAGTGCCCCATGCCTCAGACTGCTGCGGACAAGTAGAAATTCAACAGCAGTGGTAGCTTGCCTGCCACTGCAAGCATGACTCATAAAATTGTTAAAGGTACAAGGTGCATTCCGTGAGGGTTAAGAGAGGTGGCAACATACATTGCACACACATACTGAACTTTAAGCAACCCATTCGTGTTTCTTCTTGTGTTAGTTCTGCTGAATCAACTGAAGTAAACTTAATTTTGCAGTGATCAGGATGGCTCTTTTGTATTTGGTTTTGAGAGCCATGTTCAAAGCTGGATCACGTATCAGCATCACTTGAAATAATCCATGAATTGCACCTGAAGATACAGTTCACAGCCAGCAATCTACTAACCACGTCATGTATAATCTTGCTATAAATAGCTTTTAATAATTTGCAAGACAACTATTTTAGGGTACCCGAAGGTTCACTGCATTAGATCATACGTTAAAGGTTAGTTGAAACTAGCGAGTCTTCAAAACCTATCTAAAATGGAAAGATTGCTATTGGTAGATCTCCTCTGGAAGAGTATTCTCCCTTCGTGGTGCTGCCCCTAACAAGTCATGTGTGTACACTTTTGATCTTCCAGCATGATAGGATAGCAAGCTAGGTCTCTGCTGCCAGGCAAATTCTGAGAAAAGCTTGTCATTTAGGGCTTGTAAACATGAGCCGAGGAGCAAGCAACTAGTGGAGATCAAATGAGATTGCCATTTCAAACTTTGGTCAGGACTGTATTTTGGATCTTTCACAGGCAGTCCTGCTTAAGGGACATTGTAGTAATCCAGCCTGGGAGTGACTAGGCACAGATAGGTAATATCAAGTTTGTAGGAAGGTTTAAAATGGGTGAATTGAGTGTGGTCCTCCAGATGTTTTGATCTTCTCCTAGTACGTTTGACGACTGATGGAAGGCATGATAGGAATTATAGGCTCAAACATTGGGAGGGCCTACCCCAGTTTAAGTAGTTCATTCTTCTAGATAAATCAAGCATGGAACCAAAGTAAATGAAACTTAAATTGGATCCTTGTGCTTTGTTAAAGGAAACACTAAGCTCTCTAATTTAAGAGAGCTAAAGGAAAGTTAAACATGAATTTGCAAAACTCATTAATGCCCAATTTTGTATGGTACTCATTTTAGTGCATTTGCAACTTTTTAAAAGAAGTACAAGGGTTGGGATATAAGAAAGAGAAGATCTGATGCTGTTTTAAGGCAGCCTTCCTCTGCTTGGTGCCCTTCAGATGTTCTGGACTTCAATTCCCAGAATTCATGACCATGCAGGATGGGTGTCTGTTGGGAGTTGGAGTCCAGAAAATCTGGAAAGCATCAGGTTGTCTGAGACTGATTTGAAGCAATAAAGCCCTTGCCCTGGAACATTCTGCATGCAAGCTCTGCTTGTGGACTTCAGAGAACCTCTGCAGGGAACGCAAAGCTTGCTGAGATAGACCTTTAGAAGGCAGTTGGTGAAATGATCTTAGATCCAATCCATTCTTTGCATGGTTAATATCATTTTACTGAAGTAATTTAAATCAACAAGAAAAATGCCTGCTTTAAATCTCATTTCTAATGTTCAAATAAGAACAGAATTACAACAACGCATACAAAATGGATGATATACCAATGAAAACACATTAATCTGACTTTGTATTGCATAGAAATATTATCCCAAACTTTACTTATGTAGCCCATATACTTTTGGCGCTATAAAATGTATAGCAAAGTAAGAAATCAATGATAAAATTAATTAAAACAGGTTTTTTTGTGGGACCAACAAGCATACTAGTCAAGACACACAGAGAGTGTACGTACCCAAGACCCAACATCCCACCACCATCTGTTTACAAATTAGTAAAGCCTTACTATGTTAACAGGTCTTACTCTTTGATCACAATCCATGAATACTATGGACAAACACTGCTGTTCAACCTCAGATGTCTCCATTATTTTTGGTTTGTGGTAATTATTCATAATTTGCATGGCAACACGTATGTCCTACTGCAGACTATACCGTTATAAAATTCAAGCTGCAATCTGACTGAGGTTTATGAATTTGTTAAGACCAAATTGTAAGATTTGCTGATGCTAAATCTGGACTATATTTTGACCTTTAGTTCTTTTAAGTCATGGTTAATAATATAACTGAAAGCTTAAAAGATTTTATCTAAATAACCTGACTATTTTCTACATGGTTCTCAGACATACATCTTTTGTACAGTTTCTTTAATCTGTAGTCAAATTGCACACTTTGCTGTTCCTTTCAAAACAACCCTGTGTTGTAGTGTTCTGGTCTCCATCTTGAAAACAGATGACAAAAAGAAATAGTACCTTGCTAACAACTACCCTACAGGGCTACGATGAAGCGTATTCTCCAAGGGCAAAGTCCAAACTTTCTAAGGGCTCAGAGTCACAGAATATCAAAATGTTCATCAACTTGCCACTCTCTCTCACCCGCAGTCAATGTGGCATTTAATACAGAATGGCTACAGAAACAAGTTCCTCTAAAAAGCCCTAAGTCTAATGTTGGAGCACCCAGCAGGAGGCAAATAAAGCACACCATTCTTGCTTGCACATCATTCTGATGCTGTGCATCTGTTCTTCCTGAGCACATTACTCAGCAGGTCTGGCCTCTTGTGTATTAACTCAAATCCAGTGAACATAACCAAAGACGCAAGCTGTTCCTTTTTTCTGCTCTGGTTGGCATAACGGGCACAATCTGCAGTTTGAGTGCAAAGGACTGGCTCACTGTTTCCTCAAAGGCAGACATGCCAGCAGTTCCATTTATGCGCTGAAGTCAAGCTGATCAGCATCCACAGCTGGAGAAACGTTCATGGCTAGTGGCCGGGGATTTTGGTGGTGAGTAATGCACTTCCTTGCAGTCACTTTTCAAACCAGATGCTCAGTGATAAATGGGCTTTTTAATATAGAAGGCCGCTGAGTGGAACAGAGGTGTTAGTGCAGTGTCAATGTTATGCTAGATGGTATAACTCCTGGAGCAGAAGCTAAACGAGAAACTCAAATTCTCTAAGTAGCCAGTTCAGTTCTATGCTACAGGTAGATTATATTGCACTCGTGTTTTAGCCCCAGGCCCTAATTTGAAGTAAGCCTACTCCTAACAGAAATAATGTTCTTTAAAAGGTTTGCCTTGTTTCACCATGATTCAATGCTCCACAACATCACAGCATGCAGGAGACAGTTGAGAACTGCTGCAGTATCCTGAGATTATGGACCTATCAAAATAGCCAATGCAACGCATGACCTATCAGACTCAAGACTGCAATGTTTTTGAGATTTACTTGGCTGTTAGTCTGACTGAGTTCAATGGGACTTACTTCTGAGTAAGCATGCACAGGACTAGGTGGTACGTGCGCCTCGTATGCATGGATGGTGTATATGGCCTTCCCCAGTTTCTAGTGCAATTCCTAGAGAATGTTTCAACTGTAGCAAAGGGCTAGGCAGGTATTGTGCGCAAGAACTGATTTTCAAAAGCAATCCAACATTTCTGGTGAGTAAGCACTCCTTCCCTCTACCCAGTCTGACACTTTTCTCTGCAATCATCAGCACGAGAAGTTTACTACATTCAATAAAAAAATAATCCTTGGCTTTGCTCCTGTGCACTCTGGCCTGTAAATCCAAAACCTAAGCTGTCTGTCCATCCTGTGGGTTATCGTCCCACTCACAATGTACTCCAACCAGGGTTATCGTGGGAAAATGTAATGAATGGAGGGGCTGGCAGTGCTTCTGAGTTGTAGAGAGGACATAGTTTGTAGTCACATGGCCATTCGTGCCACGCATAGCGCAGGCCGCCGACAGCATCTGGGCAGGACACATTCTGCAGAACCACCGAATGGGAAGAGGAGGACACGATGCACACAGGGCTCCACTTGCAATCTGGCTGAGCGAAACAGCAGACCTGTCAAAGAGAGACAGAGCACGTGCTCAGATCCGCCCTGCTGAGCACCACAGAAATGAGCAGCATAGAATGGCCACAGGTATAGCCTCCTGTTCAGCTTTGGGCAAGTGTACCTGGTACCAAATTCAGCGGGGGAGTACAGTGCATCACCGAAGTGAGTACACCCCTCACATTTTGTAAATATTTTATTGTATCTTTTCATGTGACAATCCTGAAGAAATGACACTTTGCTACAATGTAAAGCAGTGAGTATACAGCTTGTATAACAGTGTAAATTTGCTGTCCCCTCAAAATAACTCAACACGCAGCCATCAGGACAGCCATGACTGGCAACATAACATTCTGATTTCTTTTGTGCCTTAAATGTAGTCAGTGAAGGCTTCGGATGAGATTACAACCACCCAATGAGAAAGATTTTTAAAGGCATTTTCTCCTTCACTGCTGTTTTCCCAACCTACAGTTTCAATAAGATGAAGGGGCTCCTGGCACCACTGATTAGAAAACATCGTGCAGTCATTCCATCTTTATCTCCTTACCATTTTTTCTACAGTATGAAATAAGTTAGAAAAAAAGAAAAAAGGGGAGAAGCTACTAGTAGAAGCTGGTAGGGAAAAGATGGGCTATATTATAATGAGATGCAAATGACATCTGCTTCCTCTTGTAAAATCTGTGAATAAGGTAAGGTGATGGCATGATAAAAAAAAAAAACCCTTCTCTGGAAGCCTTTACCTTCAACCTCAAAGTTACTATTAATCTCACTACAATGTGCAGGAGGGAGGGAAGCTACAGAGGGCAACTATTTGTTTGAACGTGCTTTTGCAAAGAAGGTACTGGAGTTCATGGAAGTTTTCAACAGCTGTCTAGCTGCTTAACAAGATGTGCAAATGCCTGCTGTTTCTCACACGGCACAGGCCAGACAGGCATTACTGGAGCCATCAGTGGGTGAAACAGCGATCAGAACTTGGGTTCTCCCCAGTCTCGTGTGGTACCTACCCTGCCCTGTGCACAGGTCTTACCTCAAACGTCTTGTTGTTCATGTGGCGGAGCACGACTTGCTCTTCATAGGTGACATTAATAGTTGCATGGGCTACATCCACCTGCACTTTTTGAGGGAATGGACCCTGGAAGACTATGCTTTTCTCTTCATAAGCTACTGCCAGTGCACCAAGAAGCAACCGATAGGCCACAGTCTGCTTATCTCGGGGGTGGATACTGTGAAGCAAGGAAAAGCTTTGTAGGTACATTTATGTGGGGAAAAAACATGAAGATTATCACAGAGTATGCGTAATCCCCACCTGCATAGGTTCACCGAGCAAGTGTGGCTACCAGATACAAAACCTGAAACCCAGCCTCTTCTTTTTCAATTTCCATATTAAAAAAATAAAACACTATCTAGTGCTCTCAAGGATGCAAAGAAAGGTTTATCTAAGTGTAATAAATGCTACTGTCCTTCTCATTATGTTCACTGATCAACAAATCTCTTGCCTTTGTCACTCATGCTGTGGTGCCAGCTGGGACTGACTGCTGGTGCCTCAAGATGTCGCTGTGCAGGTGATTGCTCTGGTTGGATGACAGAAGTGTCAATGCTCAGAAACAGCTCTCTGCTGTCCCCCGGGGGCATTACCAGCTGACTTCCTGCTTTTAAGGTTCATTCCTGCTGCCACCCTCACCCTCCTTTTTTCCTGATAACTGTCTCTCATGCTCCTTGCTGTTCCACTTTCCCAAGCAAGCATGAAAACATCAGCTTTGGACACAGACTATGGTATGCACTATATGCAATAAGGTGGCAAACTTACAGAAGCAGAATCATTTAATAGGAGGCTTGTAGTTTGCTCAAATCCCGTCAGTAATCCCTTGCAAAACAAATCCGCACACTGTAGGAAAACCTCTTTCACCAGGGCTCCAGTCACATTCTCAGTCAATGCCACCTGCCTCTTTCTCTCCTCCCACCTTCTCCTCCTTGCTTCCCTCTCTCTTGTGCATGCCACCACCTGTTTTATTTCTCTTGCCAATTGCTGCTTTCCATCCCTGTGGTAATGCTGCCGCTTTTGGTTCTCTCCTCCCCACAGGCATGGCGTGAAACAAGATTCTGCATGCAAAATGTGGATTTCCTTGATGTGAAATAGAGACTATGACTTATGTTGAATTATCCTTCAATTTGTCTGAAGCGCTTTGGTCTCTAGGACATCCCAGGCACTGGCTAATGAAGCAGATTTCTGAAGGCACACTGGAGCTGGGTCAGACTAGGAAAAACGGCTCTTTCACAGGACAGGCATGTCAGTTGTAGCCACTACTAATCACAAACACTAGCAAACACTAATCTTTGCCAAAGGCACTCCCTAATTCAGGTGGTTTCTGGACCACTGCCCTACAAACAAATGAAAGCAGGATGCTGAGAAAAATGTCATATTTAAAGGAGACCTGCACCAAAATGTATACTGGTTACCATGGAGAAGCATGACAGTATCACATACCATTTCATCACTGGCCCTAAAGAGGAGCAGCTTTATCAAGGGCTCTTATCTAGAACAGGGACAGGAAAGCTTTCGGTGCTGTAGGTACACTGGGCGATTTGACAAACTGTCGCAGGCACCACCACAAAATGGCTGCCATGGAAGATGTGGCAAAGGACAAGGAATCCACACAAAAGACAAAGTACAAGACAGAGATGAGGTCTATGCTCCAGCACAGCTCTGTCATTTCCAGGAATGGTGCAGTTGGTACGTGAGCCTTGTCATGCAGAATCACTCCTGCCATTGCTGACGCAAGCTGCTTCCAGCTCCATCCACTTGGCCCTCCGGAGTAAATACACAGGCTACCACCCTGGGGTTGAAGCCATCGATCCAGCATTACCTGCCATAGGGAGAGCCATCATCACTTAGATCTATGGACACAGCCATGAAGGTATTGGGCATTCTCTTGTTGGGCACGTAGCCATAGTCCGCTGTTTGATGCCATCGGACACGTGGAAAGTGGTCATTCACCTCCACACGCTGATTCGTACAGAGCTGCAACACAGAGTATCTGGTCAAGAGCTGCACTGGGTATTTCTGGATGACACTTAGCTGTAGCTCGACATTGCACACCTAGTGGGCCTTGTCTGGTTTACCATGCCAGCATTCTTGCTTGTACCTTCTGTGCAAACTCTGGAATGTAATGTGAACCACTTGTTTTGTGATTATGGTTGGCAAAAGCAGCAGTGGGGGTATTGATTGCAGGGGTATTGATCGCAGGGTGGGGCAGGAGATTGGTGGCAAGGCAGCTTTTTGCATGCAGGAGGTCCCAGCTTCAATCCCCAGTATCCTCAGGAAGGGTGAGGAAAGAATCCTGCTTGAAACCCCAAAGAGCTGCTGCAAGTCAGTGCTGACAACACTGGGCTAGATGGACCAATGATCTGACTCAGTATATGACAGCTTGCTGTGTTACTATGACAGACCAGAAGCCACTGCCAGACATGACTCCTCCAAAATGGAAACCAAGTTTGCTCCAGAACACAGAGAAGGTATTGTTTTTGAACCTGTCGGACCATAAAAACAGGTATATAGAAAAACTTAAAGTCCGTTTGTGTTTCCATCTTAAAGTTCTGTGTGTCCCCATATATGAACACATTTAACTTGCGTAGCCACACCCATTCTAATGCATGGATTCCACAGCTGCCATTTGCCAAGATGGCTGACATACAGGCAGGAATTATGCAATAACTCAGGTGCAAAAAGTATTTGTTATACTCCAGATGGTATTAATCACCACGTCTAGTCCCAATTCAAGGTGCTGGTTTTATCCTATAAAGCTGTGCATGGCTTAGGAGCACAATCCTCGTACTTGTCAAAGCACCTCTCCCGACCACGATCTACTCAGACAACGTGCACAACCTCTGGGACCTTCCTTTGAGCGCCGCCTACGAGGGAAGCAGGGAGGGTGGCAACAAGAGGGAGAGCGTCCCCGGTGGTTCTCTCCATCTATGGAACCTCCCCACTGCACCAGGTTAACACAGCCTTCTTCTCTGAGGCCATTGCAATCCACCCAGGGGCTTGAGGGGGAGTACCTATCCCAGATGTTTTGCAGACATTCTTTAAAACAGCTCAACTGGACAATAGTAAACATTCTGCGTTTTTCCTGATTTTATGGTGCTTTTATTGAAGTTGTATTCTCTGCTTTTATGAGTTGTTGTAAACCACCCAGAAGCTTCAGCTGTGGGGTGGTATAGAGATAAAATAAAACCGCCTCCTCTACATCACCCCCCACCCTGTACAGTCTACTAGACACTAGAAGCAGGAAGGCATGGATTCAAACCCCTACTCTCTTAAGCCTTGTAGTATGCATTTGTAGTATGTTCTTATTTAAATAAAAAATCTCAACCTAAAAAATCTCAACCTACTCTCTTAAGATGTTATCACCAGATGCTCTCTGAAGAGTAATCCAGCTACTGGGGGCTTGGGGAGGAGGCAAGAAAAGACATCCTCCTGTTTTTTTCCAAAGTGCGATCAGAACCACATCATTTGATTATATCCTTCTGTTCCTCAGCAAGAACACAAGGAGGCTAAACACCCGTACAAAGCACAGAATACCCTGCATGAGCCTCTCGTATTTCTCAGGGCCAACTAACCAGTCCAGCCTTTCGCTTTTGAGCCCCTGGCACTTACCTGGACGAAGCCAAAGGGAAAGTCCTCCTTCGTTTGCCCATCAGATCCTTCATGGAAGGTCTTCCGCCAGTCTTCAATGAGTGCAGGGAAAGTGCAGTTGTAGAGATCTGTGTTCATGAGAGTGTTTGCTTCACCTGTAGAAGCAGCACAGAAGAGGAAAAAGTCCAAATGCAGTAGAGGCAGAGGCACCATGCCTGCTTGGTCCCGGAATGGGGCTTAACATACCTTGATACCAAATTACACCTTTTATGGTCATGTTGAGAAGAGGGTGAATCATTGCATTCCAGAGTACTGACCCCTCTTTGGGGCCAGCATTAAGGTATGAGGATGACATTCTGCAACACAGATAAGTAAGTTATCAGAATTTCTGATTTCTGTAAATTCTTTGCTTTCTAGGGACCATTAAAATAATGGCTGCCATACAGAAGATGCATCTGGTCTGGAGCTGGCAAGTATGAAGGACAGGTCTGCACAATGCAGCCTATACAGCAACATTGCTCGGGTACAAGCCAGGCTTTAGCAGGTTGAATAAAATGTATTTTCCGCAGGGAAGTCTTGCCAGATACTCCTGAATGTGACTCACATTTCACACACCTCACAGAAGACACCTGATGGATAAAGCAATCTTGCTTGAAGCTAAACAAGCCTGGGGGTCTCACTGGCCACCAATGTTACCGTCGGTTCCATTTTGGAAAAATGACATGATAGAAATTTGAGAGCCATTGTGGTCAGAACAGCTGTTCCCAATTTAGGGTCCCTAGATGAGGTTAGATTACACTTTCCATTGTTCTGAATCAGCACAGGCAATGCTCAGGGGTGATGGGAGCTGTAGTTCCACAACATCTGGGAACCCTACATTGGGAAAGATAGAGTTAGAGAGTTTCAAACCAGGAGATCCAGGTTTAAATCTTCACTCAGAGATGATTCTCTCTGGAGGACTTTCAACCAGTTCTTCTCCCTCACCTTAGAGCCCTCAAAGGGTTGTTATGAGAACAAAAGGAGCCACATGTTCTTTTGAGCTCCATGAGGAAACAGTGTGATATAAATGTCATCGATAAATAAATTGGAAAGAGTTATTTCAATGTTTTTATGTGGTACTTCATATAGGTCATTATCTACAATAGGCTCTTTCATGAGGAAGAGCAAGGTATAAATTGCATACATATACATTAAAGAATTAAAGACCATTCATTCATTCATAACATTTTTATGCCGTCCCATTTGCAAAGAGCCTTGGGGCGGCTAACAAAACAAATAAAACAATCCTGGAATTAACCTTAAAAATCCGGAGACATCTCAGCACAGATATAAAAACCAATAAATACAATCAACAATTAACAATTAAAATAACGTTTGAATAAAAAGGTCTTGGCCTGGCGCTGAAAAACAAATAACGGCAGCGCCAGGCGGACCTCTCTGGGGAGCGCATTCCATAGATGGGGCGCCACCGCAGAGACCATGATGTTTATAGAGTTGTGGAAGCAAGTTACTAGATCTGTCTCCACTTTTAACTACTGAAAGAAATCTATAACCATCAAAATATGAGTTACAAGTTTTCCACCATGCTTATTCTGAACTCCATGAAAGCGGGATGCAGGTGTCCAGTATATCAGCAGTCCCAGAGCAGGGGGGGGGGGGTGTTTCCTGTTTTTAAATGGTAATGAAGCTGGCATGTGTGTTGTGTTGTGTTGTGATCTGGTGAAGGGGGAACACTAAATAATGGATGTATTAATTAGGGGCACTGAACCGTTCAGCCTGGGGGATGAGTTCTATTTTGATGATGCTCTCAGAGGTAGACGAGTTTAAAGGCAAAACAAACAGGGCACGACCAAAGGTAAAGGTGGTGAAGCTAAAATACCAAAAAATAAGACTCATACTGTCAGTTACCAAGTCCTTAGGAGACACCGGTTGCTAGTGCAGAAGTGGGGGCCTACTGAAGTTTTGCCTACCACTCTAAACCATGCAGCAAATTGTATGCTGCGGAAATATCAAAGAAAGCAGGTGACAGGGCAAGGGGCAGAACCTCATTCCCAGGGGCTGAACTACCCTATCCAGGTGCATCAGCTGACTAGGCTTCCTTCCCCTGGCCTGAATTGTTGACAGCCTGCTGGCTTCCTCGCACTTTTTCTTACAGTTGTTCCCCCTCCATTCTAAAAGGATGAAATGTCCTTTCGAAGGCTTCGTTACTTAAAGTAAGAGCTTAATTTTTGGCCCAACCCCTGTTGCCTTCAGCCTTGCCCAACACTGACATGCAGCCCCCAAGAACGTCTTTAAGAGAGAAATCAGCCACTGGTCTGGAAGGTATCCTGTACTGCTATACTATGGAAGAGTGGGCAGACAGAACTCTTTTAAGATGGAAACGATCCCGTCGATCGAGGAAACAGTCAAAAGTATGGGAAAATAACAGAACTGATCGCCTTAATCTTCCTTACCTTTCTCTTGGCTCAGCAATCCCACATTCATTCAGTGCTCTCTTGGAAGACCAGGCCTCAATTGGCGTCCCTCCCCAGGAGGACTCTACCAGTCCTATGGGATACTTGAGCTTCTCAAACAAGTATCGGCCAAACAACCAGCACACAGCTGAGAAGTAACTGAAGTCTCCATGGCCCAAGTTTTCTGTTAAATTATTATTTTAAAAAAGAAGTTTAGAACTTTTAAAAGCATGAGAATTCCTAATTTGGATGCATTAACAACTATTGAACAGCTGTAACAACTCAGGTTTTTGGCATGGAGTCCTTGTGATCTTAGTATATACATCCCCTTGTAGCACATGATCTTGGCCACTCTTAGAAACTGCCTATTGGGTTGGGTGGCTTTACTCACATGCAAATAGATTCAGATTTGATCAATTAAAACCTATCTGATTTATCAACCAAGTTGTGCGTTGTTTTAATAGTTACTCTTCCCTTTGTTTGCTTCAATCTTGTTTGATTGCTTGACACTTATTTAAGATGCAAGCGCCAGCTGAGAATGTAACACAGAGGTAGCATCTCACATTAGACCTTCACAGAGTATATCCTTTAAAATGAATGGGATTTAAGCTAGTCATACCTATACTTTAGTGAGTCTGCGCTACATAGGACTAAGATGGGATGCTACTCAAAATCAGGAATATCCTGTAATTGTACAGTAATACAAAAATGTATGTTTAAAAACCTCTATCAATTGGTTATTAGTTCTGCACAAAAATCGTTCTTACTGGCTGTTGGAACAGACCACTGCAAAGTGATGTCAGCAAGATCCTCCAGTTCTTTCTCGGACTGAACAAGAGAAGCTGCAAACACGCGAACAAGTGGATAGTGGGAAGCCTCTGCAAGCTCCTGGCTAGCATTGTATATCTAGGAAGAAGGACAGATTCCACTGAAACTGTATTTAAACCAAGGCAAAAAACAAAACAAAACAAAAACAATTGTGTTCTTTCAACTGTCATGTTAGGTCATGAACAAAGATTCCCAAATTAGACCTCCACTGGAACTAGCGAGGTCCAGACAATGGTCTGGTTTACACATAATGTAAACCTACCATCATGTGCAACATTCTGGGCTAAAACTCTGGGCAGATTATTCTGGGCAGATCAATACAGCTCCTGCATTTTGGGACCTTCTTTAGAGATGTGGCTATGGGAACTGTCATGCTGAGTGCCTGCGCTTCACAATTTACAACTACACCACTGAGTTTAGCTAACGTAACCACAGGTCTGTGTTATGTCTGAATCCAGCCCATGTCAACCTTCTATCTCCAAACTGAGCATATGCTTCTGCTCAGGTGCCTTAATTGCACTCTGAGGGAATGTGGCTCACCTGCGAAACAGTCATTTCCATGTTACTTTGCCCACTGCAAAGCCAGACATCTCCAAAGTAGATATCATTCAATGTTACATTTGACACTTTGTCCTTGTAGTACTGCTGTACTTGTATAACATAAGGGCCACCTGCAGCCATAGGACTCAGAACAACTCTCCAAACTTTATAGCCTCCTGAAATATTTGAAAAACAAAATTCTAAAGATCTCAGACTTGCTATCATTTGGAAAGTATTCAAAGGTAATATATAAATGTTACATGCTGTCCAGAAATGTGTCAAGAAGATGGAAAACTCTATCAGGAATGAGTTCCAAAATCAAGCCCAATTGTCTTGCAACTGTCCATCTGCACTGAGCTCACAAGCTCGTAAGACAGAAAACAGGGCCACCAAGTTCAATCTCAAAATCCAGAAGCACGTGATTTCAGAAGAAACCCGATTCTAAGCCAATAAACTAAATTGAAGCTAGAAATGTGCAACTAATGCAGATGAAATAGGGTGGAAATTATGCCCTTTGGTTTCTGAGTGCAAGGCAAGTCTTCCAGTGACCTTTTGCATCAATTGAAATTTCTGTATTGGTTTTAAGGGCAGCCCTATGTAAAAAACATTGTACTAATCCAGCTTGGAAGTAATTAGGACATGGATAACTGACTGCCATAACCAAGTTGTCAAGAAAGGGCTACAAGTTAGAAAACCAGCTGAAACTGGTAAAAGGCACTCCTCATCCCACCAGCTGAGCACCCAAGGAAAATGATGGGTAAAGGAATAACCACCCAACCATTATAAATGTTTTAATAAATAAATAAATAAATAAATAAATAAGCCAAGTCACACATCTGATGCTGAAGGGTGTCCAATCCTACCAACAAGAAGTTGAATGTCTTCAGAATGACAGAACCTCTGCTCAATGATAATGCTGCCTTATCTGGATTTTACACTAAGTTAACTTAGTTGCAAACAATTCATGGTTTGTTGCCATGTTTGCACTTTCTGAAATCCTGGCATCCTGCTGACTGCTTGGTTGGAAGAAGAGGTTAGGTATCAGTTTTGGGGAATCTGCTGGCACCCACAGAGACATGCAGAGATGAGTCTAAAAGGGAAGTGTGCCATTTGGATGTGTGTATGCATTGGGTTAAGGGCAGCTGGTTGAAATCTTTTATTTTATTTATTACCTTGAACCTCTGCCATTTTTTTCACAAAGTTGTGACCCATTGAAGCAGTCACCATTATGTTGGCACCAGAATCTCCATAGCCCCATATGACTGCCTGGCTTGGTTCCTTCTGCAATACCATGTGATCAGCATAATATGAGGCCAAGCGAAGCTCTGCGCCTGGAATACACAAAATGTCATGACATTCCTGTGAACAGTTGTGGCCTCTCCAGATTGTTTCTGAGGTGCATCGCTGCATTGCAGCCAATCAACAGCTAGTCTTTTCTGCCTGCAAAAATTAGCTGCCTACTTCTAACGGGTTGCCAAGGAAGCATGTTACTTAGAAGAGGAACCGATTCTCAGACTCTTCACTTTCGCTCTTTTATCTCATTTTACCTACATACCCTAACATTGCATTAGAGGCAAATCCACGCACCAAAACAGATGTTTTTCTGTTACTCCGATTATACTTGCTAGCCTTCCCTAACTTATTGCCTTCTAGATGTATCAGGCTACAAGAAGACTCTGAGGTCTAACACATCTGTGGGACATCAGCTTGAGAACATCAGGAAACTCACACTGCTTTGAGAACTGACTATAAAATGTAACATGTCTGTGCTGTGATTTTCTAAATATTAATGCTAAATAGAATTTAGAAGGCTTACCACATTTATACTGATAAATGTAGAAAGCCTACACTTCTCCTGTCACGTTAATAAGAGGAGAAAACCTTCACCCGCTTAAATGTCAATGTGTCAGATGGATGCGAAAGCACTGCAGGAAGAACCAATAAGACTGCTTCTAATCAACAGCAGCTCTTGCACGTACATAACAGCAACAAACACATCATGAACATTAGCAATTATTATTCAGAAATAAAATAGCCTTTTCTACTGCAGGAGGTACACCTTTAACTGGATCAAGTCAGGCTGAGATAATACTTTTCCTTCCACCTGTTCTACTTATCAGAGGCACTATGCAGAGACTCCATTAGGAGTAGGCAGTGACATATAAATGCAAAAATTAAAAAAACATGTACAGGAATATGCTCATATTTTTGTCAGTAGTGCAGGGAAGAAAAAATTCCTGATGCTGTATTTTTTCATTTAAAAAACCCATACCATATATGTCTGCATTTATGCATAGCTGTCTGGCTGCTGCACTGCAATCAATCATGTTAAATGGAACAAACATAGACTATGGATTTCTATGAGTTATTCTGCTAAGGCAAGCATTGACAAACCCTAGTGTTCAGTTGCTTATGGGAAAACTGAAAAATAAGGTATGACAACACATCCTTATGCACAATTAGTTGGCTCCTGGCTAGATCTGTACTAGACGTATCCATGCTATCTTTGTCTTCTATTGCTAACAATCTTCAATAAATGAAGAAGATTAATCTTCAAATTGAAATAAATGAAAAGCTAAGACTATCCCTGCTTTTTTTCACTTAACATAAGAAGAGCTGTGCTCAGATCAAGGGTTCACCTAGCCCAGCATTCCATTTACACAGTGCCCAACCAGCTGTCCATGAGATCTTGCAAGGAGGAGGAGTAAAAGAGCGCCCTCTCACCGACGTCCCCCAGCCTGTGCCCACAGACCCATATTCATCCTTTAGTGAAACGGAATGTTCAGCTAGTTGTTCTCAGTCAGATTTTCTCAATTCGGAACAGAACCAATAAACAATGCAGAGTGAGTGAAGCTGAAACTGTTAGCTACCTCATTAATAGGAGGGGTCTTCAAAAAGTTTCCGCACTTTTCTTAACTCTATTATTAAGAATTTCAAAAACACATTACATCACTTTTCTACATTGTCACCTTCCTTTGCAATGCAGTTTTCCTGGAATCATACCAACTTTTTAATGCCATCAGAAAAAAAAAATTATAAAATATAAAAGTGCGGAGTCTTTCTGAAGACCCCTCATATTGTGTATGCCAAAGAGAGCAGGTCTAACAGTGTGTTCTTTAAGGTGTAATCATGTTTGTTAAATATAAATGATCACCTTTACATTTTTACAAATATTCCAGTAAAATAATTTCCACTTAAAGCCTTGAATGATTTAATATAACAGTTAGAACTATATCATATGGCTAATTTAATTTCTCCCTAAGATCGCATTTCAATCCAAATGTTTGTAGCTACTGGAAATAGCATACGCAAGAGAAAGAAAAGGGGTGGGGTGGGGATGAGGTATCCAAAAGCAAAACAAGACAGACCTGCTGCTGCTGCTGGTTTTTTTTAAGTGGAGAAAAAAATCCTAGCTATTGTAAAGCAAGACAAGCCTGTCAAAATGCAGAAATGGCAAAAAGTAGATTGGGAAAAATCTTCACCAGGACAGGAGAAAATGATTAAACAGATCCCATCCAAATGTACAAGAAACAGAAAACTTGATAAGGCAACTGTTTACAAAATTAGGAGAGCAACAGCTACCAACACATAATAGAGTCCCACTGAACTTTGAACTCAGTGGATCATCTGTGTAAACTTGCTTAGGGCTGCACTGTTAAAGGGGCTGAAAAATGTTCTACAATTGAGATAAAGAGATGTAGAACTAGATTGACAGATCTTTTTAATACACATTTTTATTGATTTTAAAAATTAAATTTTCCGGAAAACAGAAAAACGAAATTAAGCAGCCAAATCATACTAACATTTATAGCTCCTCATAACAACACTGCTCAATCACCAATCATGAAATTGTATTGCCTGTTTTGAAATGCTTTAAACCACTTCCAAGTTACTTTATTTAGAATCTTTTAAGTTCTTTTTCTTTAGAACAGTGAGTGCTTTCACTGGCAGCTCGCTCAGCATCAGCATTGGAAAAGCCTATTACTGGTAGTTATGCATTCCTACAGCTTCCCTGCTGGTGTTTTCCTCTGCTTTTATCCCTGCTGGCATAATCACACTTGCCCATGCGCAGCTATTCGCTCTATATGCTCACCTGCAGTCCAAGCAAACAGGAGCAGGAGCCATCGGGCAGCCGCCATCATCATTCTGATGAAACAAAAGCAGGAAGTAACACCAGGAAGTGGCTCTGGGAGCTGAGCATCAAGTAGTTTAAAGATGTAAACCTCATTGTGATCTCACACTGGGCTACTCCAAGCCAGGAGAAAAATTGCAACCAAACAGCCCTCCGCAGCAAAAAGAAATAAATACAAAATATAAAAAAAGAAGCATGGAAGAAAAATCACTACTGTGATTTATCTCCTTTTATACATATACAGGCACATAGCTATAAGCTTAGCATATAATAGGCATGATATATAGTACAGTAGAACTCCTGTATCCACAGGGGACAGGTTCCAAGCCCCCAAAAGATGCCTGAAACCAGATATTAGCAAACACTATATACTGTACAGTAGGCTCTTCACATTCACAGGAGATAGGGGTGCAAGACCCCTCAAAAAGTAGAAAAATTGCAAATTTAATTGTTCACTGCCCAGAGAGTCCTATGTAGGACTATTGGTGTCATTTATACATTTAATTAATAACTATCTCTAGCAAAAAATGCAAGTATTTCTAGGGATGCCATGCTCTTTGTCAGGCACCTGACTCAACTGTTTTTGCCTCTCAGTGGGTACAAAGACTGCATAGATATTTGTGGTTTTTCCTCTTTCATGGGGGTTCAGTGCCCCCAACCCTTCTGACCATGAAGGGCCACAGTAACTGAAACAGTGGATATGGGGTTGGGATTAGGGTTACTATTTCACAGTAACTGAAACAGTGGGTATGGGGTCCTACTGTAATACCCACCATCAGCAAGTGTAAAATATTACACCTGGCTTCTAAATCTGACTACTCCACACCATTAGGACTGTTCTGCATTTCCACAGCCTAAAAATCCACTCCCAAAATTGAAGAGAGTGCTCCAAGAACAGTCTCTGATACAGGTCAAAGCTCCTGTGAATATGCAAATGTACCTGTTTACTTCCTATGAAGTCCTTTGGATTCCAGTCATGTTCTGGATACTTAAGGTGCCTGATGAAAAGTGCTGTAAAATTTCACAGTTTGATCTGACATGGTCAAGACTGCATCCTACTCACTTAATTGTAAATGAGCCCTAATGAAATCAGTATGATTTACCTTTAGGTATAAGACTCCACTGAAAGAAAATTATTCCTGCTTAGTCTCTTGTTAGTATAACTTCCTTATATTATATGGATAAAATTCAACATGCCTCATGTAGACCCACTTACATGAACAGGACTCAAGTTAACAATGAGTAGCCAAGTCCTATCCATTTCAATGAATCTACTCCACGAAGGATTTACCAAGGATTTAACCTTTGTACACAACATGCAATCTGATCCTACACAGTTACTAGGACTCATAAACACATATATTTTAATGGGCTCAGGCACCTCTATGTAGAATCAGGCTACATGATGTTCTAAATGTGTGGCTAAAAATATAAACATGAATGCAACATCTTTGCGAACTTGTTAGCCACAGTTAGCTAAGACTTTCTGCTGAGTGAGTACTGTGTCGGAAGGCAAGCTTACTTCTATGGAGCATTTCAAAAGACCCTAATGTTAGTTCCAACTATGTTAAAAAATACATTTGGAAATTTTTCCCTTTCTACACTTGAGAAAGGCTTTGCTTAGCCTGGTGAAGACTTGAAGACTTGAAGGATGATGATCCTAGAAATTTGCCTAAAATTAAAACATGCAACCAGTTGCCAAACTGTATGATTCGAGTGGTATTTCTATCCAATCAAGTGTTATGTGAGAAGTGTTAGGCAAAGCTAAGATGGTGGATAATCTAAGATTACTCTCTTATGACCTGTGTACATCACTGCTTATGACATATATATGTATATCTAGTTGGGACCTTGACTCAGCAGTTATGTATAAACATAAGCTTGGGTGGAGTCCGGGAGATGGTGGAGGACAGGAAGGCCTGGAGGAAAGTTGTCCATGGGGTCGTGATGGGACAGACACGACTTCGCGAGTAACAACAACAAAGTTCAGGGATGGTTAAAGATAGCAGTACACACTTGTATATCAACTACACTTGTCATCTGTAGCAGGAAATGTAGCAAGACATGCACGTGGTAACAATTGTGCAGTGAAGCTGCCTGTCCCTATTTGCCACTGTTTACCATCAAGTTTTCCACATCAAAAATTAACACCCATCTATAAGCAACTATGTGGCACTTTTATCCAAGCAAAGATATACATTCCCCATAAGTGTGTCCACCTGGACATGCACGTGAAAATTACTCCACATTCCATCTTCATACATTCAATACACAAAGGGAATATTCAGAGGAGTGCAAGGCAGGTCAATGATCCTTGCCTAGCCTACACAGGAACGGGCCATACAGATCAGGATTGCAAGCAGACGGTTCCAGGTTCAATCCTAAACATCTGCAGACAGAGCCAGCAAAGAATCTTGGAAAGCCGAACTAATAATAATAGGCCACGAGTAGATGGACCATAGCCCTGACTGAGTCAAAGGCAGTTTCCTGTAGTCTTCACGGCTGAGTGGGGTCTGAGCCTCTCTCTCTCTCTGGCTGGCATTGCACCCAGTATACTACACGAATATGTATGCTTTATATCCAGCCTTTCTCGGATCAGCTCAGAGAGGCACACACGCAACTTCCTATTTTATCCTGACAACAACCCTGAAAGGTAGGTGAGGCTGGCAGAGAGCCCAAAGCCACTGAGCAAGCTTCATGCACGGGGGAATCTGAACTGGGGCTTCCCACGCCTCACTGCCAGGGCTCTGTACCTGTCCACGCCCTACTGAGTACGGGACGCGCGGGGCTCTAGGCCCTTGTACTGTGACCCCAGCTGTCGCGGAGAGGCCTGGTGCGTGACGCCACAGCGGTCTTTGTGACGTCATCCGCCTCAGGAGCCCGCCGCTCGCGCCCCAGCCCAGCCTTCAGAGCCCAGCGTCAATGGGTCCTGACTAGACGTGTTAGGAGCCGAGGCTCCCCGCTTCGACCCAAAGGCTCGGTCTTCCCACCGCCTCCTTCGCTGGCGCCATCACAAGCCTTCGAGAGCCAAAAGAACATTCACGCCAGGCCGGGCTGAGGTAGTCTGCGAAGGGCGGGCGCAGAAAGTGCCAAGGGGGATCCTTCGGGAGGATCTGTAGCTGATGGGCGGAGCTCCCACCCAATCAGTGGTCGACTTGAGGCACTGCTGGGCGGGGCTTGGCTTAGAGGCCGAATTCAGGTCTAAGCAAAAGAACCCACCGGTTTGTCCTTCTCCGCTTGCCGTCCTAGCTGGGGTTTCTATGGCAACCAGCAGCTAACGACGCTGGCTTTCGCGCGCTCTCGGCGTACCCGGTGAAAGGCCTTGGTGGGGGCGAGGCGGGGGCGGTTCTCTCCCTCTGCCTCCTCGGTTGCCTGTGGTAATCTGGCCGGGGGAGTTGAGACGGCGCGCTGGCGTGCGGTGAGCCCCTCTGAGGAAGAGAAAGGGAGGGGGCGTGGCGGCACGGCGAGAACCAGGCTTCCCAGCCCGGCATCTGCTAAGTCAGTGGCGGCCACGTCCCTCGGGGCGTTCCATCTGTTTTGGCGGCCAGCGGCCGTCATCTTTCATTATTGGCTCTGCTGGCTGGGTCTGATGGGAGTTGCAAGCCAACACAAGTTGCCTGTCCCTGCGGTGAATGGCGCGAGCTCTTTTGAGCATGGGCAGAGAGCTTCCACACAGCCAAAGGCGTGCCCTTTGTGATTAAAATAAATTCGCCTTGTTGGTGTACTGTATCAAGTTGAAAACAACAAAATCTGTCGTTCGACAATACCTGTATATCGAGCAACTAAAATGTCAAAAATAAGATATGATATAAGATTTCTGGAGAAATCCTATGCATATTTGGGAAGGAAAAACCCTTCAAAACTTGTAGAACCTTTTCTCTGACCAAACGTATCTTCCATATAGCCTGAAGTGCCTGATCCTTCCTGATCTTGGAAGCTAAGCAGAGTCAGGCCTGGTTAGAATATGGACGGGAGACTTTAGTCCTACACTGAGCAGGGGGTTGGACCCAATGGCCTTCAGAACCCCTTCCAGCTGTATGATTCTATGACAGACTTGGACCCTAGGGGATGATAAATGACTGATAATTGGCAGTAACTGGATCTTGTTACAGTGTTGCAGTTTCCTCTGACATTCATGATGGATATGAATCAGTAGAACCAATGCGGCTTTCATCTTAATCCACATTTATTTATTTGATTTATATCCTGCTCTTTTCTCATGAACTCAAAGCAGCTTTTCATCCTCCTCCTCTTCCTGCTCTCAATCTTATCCTCACAACAACAGAGGATGGGTTGGGCTAAGAGTCTGTGACTGGCCCAATGTCACCCAGTTAGCTCCATGGCGGAGTGGGGACTGGAATCCGGGTTGTCTGAGTCCCAGTCCCACACTCTACACTACTCCATACTGGCTGGAGGAAATACATTTATTTACTAGGGAATAATCATAATGAGCTTTAGTAGACTTCCTCAAATAAATAAGATTGAAACTGAAGTACGAAGTTTGCAAGCACAGTTTATTTGGAAATAAGACCTATTGATATCATTGGGACCTTTCCAAGTAGGTAGTTCCTGGGTTACAAGCAACTGGATTACAAACAACCTGTACTTACAAATGAGCAAACACAGAAGTCCTCCTCCTCCTTGGGCAGCAAGTGCTAGGCAGTGAGAAAAGGAAGGAAGGGAAGGATAAGACGGGAGGAAGGGAAGGAAGAGGGAAAGAGTGGCCCCAGTGAGCAGCAAAGCCCAAGCTAGAAAGTGACTCCAGTGGAATCCCCAGCAGCACAATCAACCCCTGACTCTCCAGTACCAGGTCCTCCTTCATCATCATCCACTTAATGTTCGCTTAAAACGTGTTAATCTTTCATTATCTTTTTACTATTTTATCTAAACTGTTTTAAGAACTGCACTGTGTACCTACACATACATACAGATTCTCTCTCCAGTACCTGTACTTATTTTATTTTTACTATATTATTATTATTACATGCTGTATTGTGTTTAATACAAATTCATCTTAAGGACATTCTCAGGAATGGAACTTGTCCATAACCCGATGACAATCTATAAATGTGGTTAGGACTCAGATGTTAAAACTCTTAACATAACGTTATTTAAGCCCTATATTTTGGAGAGAATGTTGAGGGGGGGGACTGTAGCTGAGTGACAAAGTATATACTTTGCTTGATAAAAAAATCATTTGTCTAGTCCTTGGCATCTCTAGGTAGGTCTGGCAAAAGACTCCTGTTTGAAATCTTGGAGAACTGCTGCAACGGAAGGTAGATTAATCTGAGGTTGCTGGGCTGACTCAGCATGAGGCAGATTCTTATGTTCCCACCTTTCCTTTTCTCTGTCAACTTGGAGGGGTACTTAATGAACCATTCATCTGTCTGGATTTGAGGTCCTATGTGGCTGGAAAGGAAAGCAACCCATTCAGGTTCTTGCTAAACAAAATTATGAAGTGAATTTAACATAAGACCTACTTGAAGCACTCCTAATGAAGCGAATGGAACTTAGTCATGCCTAACTGAAGTTCCATTCATTTCTCTTGGTCTACTCTATGTAGGAATTATGCTGGACATCACCACTGACTATTTTTCAAGTATGCGGGCATGATCCGGTATGTGTTTATACAGAAAAATGTCCTACAACTTTCAGCATTCTCCAGCCAGTCAAACAGAGTTATAAGACTTTTTTTTGTGTAAACATGCATGGGATTGTGCCATAAGGAGAGTTTATAGTTTCTCTGCTCTACATATTCACACGTCAAATTGCATTGATCAAGCAAAGAGATATTATGATCTCATGTTTATATCCTCAGCTAATCTGTAACATAAACTGCAGAGGTATAAAGGGCAACTCCAAACTTGGCATGGAAAGGCTGAATTAAGACTGCTGTCTCAGCTTGAGTTCCTGTGATCCCTGACTTTGCTTGCCACCAAATTTATAAGAATAACATTGTAATAGCACACTTGGCATGAACTTTATTGCCTCTAGGATCTAGAGCAGGGGGCCTGGCAACTCTGGCCCTCCTGGAGTCTCCGTCCAGTGTTTTGGTGATGGCCTTGCACCCGATCCCCAACCATTAATCAATTGACCCTTTCCCAGCTTCTGTGCCCCTTTTCCCATTCTAAAAAGTTGGCATGCCTAATTACTTGCTTAGCTACTTGCAGTAAGAGTTTTAAACTAGAAAGCGTTGGTATTTTTGCTGCACGCCCAGTATCTTCAAACTTTGCCTGAAAGAGGGGCAGCATCTCTGATCTAGAGTTTATTTTTAATAGTAGCGAGGAGGACATTGATATGCTATTGAAGAAGTAAATAAGTACATTTACAGTATCTTTGAAATTGGCCATGTCTTTAACAGTGGTCTGTACTATGGCAATTAGCAAGTAAAAATGCTAGTATCCAATGTGTTTTATTACAATTACACTTAATTAAAGAAATCTTAGCCAATTAATTGTATGAATTTTAATTAATTAACAGCACCTAATGTGTCAGAAGAGGCATTCTTTAGTTTCATACAAGGAAATACTTCTGAAGATGACACTTTCCACCAGCGGTTTTATATGTGCACAAGCATTAAAAAGCCCTGCAAATTACATATCAGTTTCCTGCTTAATAAAGGGCACTATTTTTAGTTAATCAAAGGGGATGGCAGAGGATGAAGTGGCTAGAAGGAGTCACTGAAGCAGTCGGAGTGGGCTTAGATGGGCTCCCAGGGATGGTGGAGGACAGGAGAGCATGGAGGAATGTTGTCCATGGGGTCAGGATGGGTTGGACACAACTTTGCTAAACAACAACAACAAACCTTAGTGATTATGTATCAAATTTCAGGCCACAACCAAATTTGTTGTTTTTGGGACCCATTGGGAACCTTGTTGCAATTTTTGTGTGCTAGATCATCAAGAATGATATAACCATAGTAGACAAATGCACTTTTTCAGATAGTGATGCAAGGCTCATACATTCCCCTTGTAAATGAAACTGCAGGTATGATAGAAGCCTATTGAGAGACAATGTCTATTCCATTCTCCAACACCACTCAGCGCATTCCTCCAGGATTTGCAAATCTGCTTGAAGGGCTTGCCCGGGAAGTCTTGAGGAACCAGCCTGAAGATATACCAACCTTTGCAGCCAAATATTTTGAAACTCTTCTCATCGAAAGAGAAAGTGAGCATAAACTGAGTTAATGTTGCAAACATTTGATGTTTGTTTGTGTGCACATTATTCCTTTTCCTGATCTTGAAACACCCATACAATCTACTTCTATTGAGGTACATTTGGAAGTCCCATGTAAGCATGCAACCCAAAGGCTGCAGTCCTATAACCACTTAACCTCTGAGCACTACTAAAAATAGTGGGACTTATTTCTTGGTTGACATGTACAGATTGGTGTGGGTAGAGACTCTGGGCTTGTTTTCCCTTTGAAGTGAATTTTAAAACCATTGTGTTTGACAATCTAGGAATATTATTTTATTCATAGCATTTTCTTGGGAGATCAACCCTATGGTCCATGGGTGAATGTCTAAGGGGTCATATGAAACACCTCTCAGACTGGAGACAGTGCTTGGACATTGGAAGTGGGAGTCAGAGGTTTTCCCGCAGAACCCCTCCTTTGCAGCCAGCATGGAGAGAACTGTTCCTATTGCTTTTCCGAGGTCAGAAAAGTGACACTGGAAGAGAAGGAGAGGGAGTATTCCAGAGGACTGGATGTGAGTGGTCCTGAGCTTCCTTGAGCTTCCTGCTGTCTTGCTGTGACAAGCCTTTACTGGATGGGCTTGAAAGCCTATCTAACAAAAATCAGGAAAGATGGAGGGCGGGGAGCTGAAGATCATCTTTGCTGTTCTTACTGCCCTGCCAGCTTCAGCCTGGCAGGACTTCGGAAACTTGGAAGCTTCTGAGCTTAGGGTTTCTGAGCAGTGAGAATGTAGTTGAAAGGACTGCGCCCTGAACTGCTTTAGCCGTCAATTTTATGTTTCTGTTGATCTGATCAGTGCATCTGCTCCCTAAGTAGCCTGTAAGATCAAAATGCTAGGGCATGGACTTTTATCTGGTGTGGAATTTGGCATCCATATAATTCTAGTTTTTATTTTTCAAGTCTTTTCGAAAGATGAATAGATCAGAAACAGGAACATAATCTGGTGAATGCTTGGAATTCAAATATAATGTGTACAGGGCAAACTTGTATCCAGACAGGTCTTTAGCATATAAAGTGCTCTTTGCTGAAGGCTATGCTTTTGGGTTGCATGTTTATATCTTTGTTGTTGTTGTTTTTAATTTATTTTGCTGTTTTTTAATTTATCTTTGTGTCACATTTTTATTGTGATTTTTAAAAAATGTATTGTTGGTTGCCTTGAGTACCAATTTTGGACAGAAAGTCAGAATATAAGCTAAACAAATAATAAAAATGTTGGTGAGGCAGAAGCCCTTGTGCCACCCAGTCCTAAGCATGTTTACTCAGACATAAATCCATTTGAGGTTAGAAACAATTTTTCAGGTGAGTGTGAGCATGTATAGGATTGCAACATTTTGCTTAGCTAGGACTTTTTCTGCCTGCTCTTTGTGCTCATTTACCTGTGTGTCTTCCCTGAATGAACAAGGTCCTTTTCAGATCATGCATTTATTTAATCAATAAATAAGCTTATTCCATACAATGAGAATCCCCATCAGTGAGATGGTCTAGGCTGAAAGATGGTGGATGGGTTATGTGAGCCCAGTAAGCTTGATGGCTGAGCAGGGATCTGAACCCTGTTTTTTAGCTCTAGACAGTCAGATTGGTGGCTTTACTGAAACCGAAGCTGTTTCCTTAGATCCAAAAAATAGACCAGATTGGAGTAGGAGACAAAAATCAGATGTTGCAAGAGAAGAAGTGATATGTACCTTTCCTCTTTTTGCCTATTAGGCACTCAGGTATTGAGTGGGTGTGTTGCTTGGTCTGATTCTGTAGAGCACTTCAGAGGCTGGACTTTCCTATGTGCAAGAAACCTAATGTGTAGGTTGTGTCCAAGAAACTGTTGCTTGTTGCTTGTCACTTAATCTGAGATAACAGCATGAGGTCCCTGAAGCACCTTTCTTTACTTTGGGCTACCAAATCAGCCTTGGTTTCATGTTTTTTGTGGCTTTCTTTTCATTGTTTGCAATTCTTAGTTCCCTGGGAGGATTTTTTAAAATGTATTTTATAAAATTGTCAGACAGAGGAAACAGTCTTGCTCACTAGCTAAGTTTCAAGCATGTTTTTAATTGTAAGATGACTCACAGACAGGTTCAGAGCTACTTGGCCTCCTTTTAAAAAATGTCTAGTGACTGTTGCTTCCAGAAGACTGCTGTGTTACGCAAGGATTTTTTCTTTTTGCAATTGAGAGGCTCAGTTGTGTCGCAGAGCTGTAGGTGGTAATCAGTGCATTCTTGCTTAGAATATTATAACTCCCCCCTCCCCAAAACCACAACCACAGTGAGAGTGAGAGAGCATTCCCAGATATTGTAGACCTTTACAATTTTATTGGTTCTATACATAAAGTCGTTGCTAGGCAGATTGACATTGAGGAAGATTCTTTTAATAGCATAGGAAACGATATCAGGTCTGCATAACAGGTTCTGTGAATTCTGCACCAAATTATTGCTCTAGTGCCCAAACCCAAATTGTATGACCAGTCAATATTGTGCCACTTAAGAATTGTGTATAGATTTGTTGTTTTGTATAAGAAGGGCAGGAAAAACTTATTTCTAGACTTCAGGAACTAGGCTAACATGGCTTTTCTTTTTTTAATGAGACCTCAGGTAATGCTTCTGGCATAGCCCAGTGTAGGACTGTAGAAAAATATTTGTGTGCAACCATACCATTCTAAGGACATGAGGCAAGTGAAGACCTATTATATATCTGCTCCTGAATTAGCTGTACTCTTTCTCCACAAGTATTTGTGTTTCTTTTTGTTGAGTTCAGTATTTTCAAAGTGTGTTTCACTTTTATTTCGCCAAAGAGTTGTAGTAAAAGGAGAAAAACAAGCCGCAAAGCATGCCCTGCAAGCCTACAGTCTGCTTTCAGTTCTTCAGCTAGTTTCCTGTGAGTGGATGTGTGTGTTTGACCGACAGTCCTGGGTACCCCTTAGTACTACAGAGAAGCTTTCTTGCATACTATTTCAAAGTGATTAAGATGCGTATAATCTCACAGTTGTTGTTACGTTACATTTAATCCCAACTTTCTTCTTGGAAAAAACTCAAGGCAACTTACAAGGTTTTCCAGCTCTCAGTCTTATCCTCACAACAACAGTCCTGTGAGGCAGGTTAGGTGGAGAATCTGTGAATGGTCCAAAGTCACCCAGTGCATTTCACAGCTGAGTGGGGACTAGAACTCAGACCTCCTGAGTCTCAGACCAGTACACTCACTGCTATGGCACACTGGCTCTATTACATACCCTAAGTGTGCATATTTGGAAGGTTTTTTTTAAACGGAGAAATGAAAATGTTCCCACAGTCTCTAAAGCTGGAAGTGTGTAACTTAGACCACGAAAAGCTATTTAACTCCTGCATTGCACTGCGACTGCCACTCTAAAGGTTGTCTTAGAATCAAATCACATTCATTTAAATGGATCTAGCCTGAATAGGACTACCTTTGGATACAGACCCAAAGATCTGGAAGGGGTCTTCCAAAGATCTGGAAGAGTCAAGGTTCCTTGACTAGGAAGCTTATTTTATTTGTCAGATAATTCAGTGTGCATTTTAAAAGAGAAACTATCTTTTTCAGAAACTGGGTATGATCCATCTGAGTGGGGAGCAAAGCTAGATGACCGATACTACAATAACCATGCTTTCAATGTAAGTCTTACTATGGACATTGCCAGTTCAATATGCAAGAACTTTAGGCCAAACTAGATATGGTGCAGGAAATTAAGGATCAGGGAAAAGTAAAAGTCATGGGTTATAAGTGGGGCATGATTTGTTGCACAGCCCTGTGTGTAGGATGCAAGGAAGTAAACCCTTCCTTTCAAATTGTTATCCATGCAGATGGAGCTGGAATTTGTTTTTGGTGGGAGTAGTAGCTTGGAGAGTATTTTAGTTAGGAAAATGGAGTGAGAGAACGGCACTAAAGAACCTCCAGTGCTACATAGGTATATTGGAGAATTCCAAAATGAATTTCTATGAATTTGATGTGGGTTCTGTAGTGATTGAGTATCTTCTGACTTGTAAGCAATGTTTTATTTTCCAAAATTGTATGCAAATGTAACTGTACAAAAATACCAAAGATATTGGAAAGGAAGTTACGTCTCTGATCTCTTTTCATTCTCTGTGGTGCAGCATTCCTTTTGCTCACTGGTCGGATTCTGAGCTGAGAAGATTATGCAGAAGGTTACATGTCAGCAAAAATTACATAAATTGCAGCATATTTTTCCATTCTTTTCTGAATGGGGGAAAATCTAATTCCATGAACCAGCAGCTGACCGAATGAAAACCAGTCTGACAGTCTGTGAATGCATTAAGTGAAATTCCTGACTCTGTGGTGGCACCGTCTTGATTAATTTCACCCACCTTCCTTCCTGGCTGCCCCTAAAGGATCTCCCACATGTTCATTTGTGGCTTTAGTGTGGAGTGTGATGACCACTTGAGCTGTCGTCAGGTGACTTTTTGCAGCACCAGTCTGGTGGAATTCTGCATGGAACTTAGCATGGGTTAACCATTGATTTAATAGTCCTGCCACTGGTTGTCAAATTATTCATTCCAAGGATAGATTTTCAGTTAGGTTTGTTTCAGACAAACAAGCCATGATTTGGAGCTGCTTGTCTGCTTTTATTTTCCTTTTGCACAGTACTAAAGTTTCTATGCTGCAATAGCTTCCTGAGGGATTGGAGTAATAATTAAGAATATGGGTTCTCATCTGCTATCTCAATAGTTTGTGGTTCAAACGGTGGTTTTAAATTCATGTTTCAAACTGTGATTTCCAGTTCTTGTTTGTTAGCAAATCACAAACTTTATTAGATCAAAGTTCACATGAAATCATAATTAAGTTTCTTTGATTAGGTGTGCTGTTGGAATTAAGCTCTACACTCAAAAATAACTCCAGCTTCTCCCTGAGCACTTGAATGTGTGAAACTGTGATACTATTAAGGTGACAGAGAGGGGGAAACTCCATTTTTCAGTTATGTATGCCATCGAAATGCAAGGTCCTCCACTTTTAAGAGGAAGCTGCACCCCAAAGAATTATGTGGCCATTCCTGACCTTTCTTGACTTGGCCATTTCTACCAATATTTTGAATGAAGCATCACTGTACCACCAGACAGGGTGATAGATTAAAAATTGCCTGCTTTTTGCAGGAACTTGCACCACCAGGAGATGGTGATAAATCTGAGGAGAAGAAGGAAGAACCTGCTGCACAGTCAGTAAGTCTTCTTTCCCGGGGTTCAATGCACAACTTTCCTAAAACTGAAACTTCTGAGTCCCAAGTTATTACTTTCTGCTGATCTTGATATGCCCCAAACGCTTCAGTGACGTTTATACATTATACAGCATTAGTTGCAGCCCTTATTGATGTCACTCCTTTTTCACTGGGTAGGGAGATGTTTGCTGTTGCATCCCAAAGATGAACAGTTGGTATTATCTAAGCGCTAAATTCTTACATTCTTAGCAGGCAAAACTTTCTTTTGAAAAATGATGGAAAGTTGCCCAAGTGACATTCACAAGATCTAATACTAAAAATAGCCTCACTGATGTCTTGTGCAAAATACATATTTTAAAAGTGATAAAACAAGATGCCTCTTGTTTTCCCACCCACCCTTGGCATCATACACCAGTTTCTAAAAGGCCTTTGTTTAATGGAGATTCAGGTTACATCTACAGTCACTTAAATGTTTAAAAAGTCTTGTGGCATGTGAAAGACTTAACACATTTAACTGGCAGTGTCCACAGTAACTTGTGCCAGAATAATAAATGTGTTAGTCTTTAAGGTGCCACAAGGCTCCTGGCTGTTTTTGGCACAACAGACTAAGATGGCTACTCCTCTGGAACATTCAAAGGACTTGTAAAAATCTTCAAAAATATTATCTGATGAAATGCAGTGCTAGTTAACTTTTTTTTTTTTAATTGTAAAGGAGGAGGAGACCAAGAAACCACCAACTGAGGGAACAGGTATTAGCTTAACAGAAGAACAAGCTGCCATGAAAATTCAGGCTACTTACAGGGAATACAGAACAAGGAAAGAAGGGAAAAGCACACAAGAAGAACCAAAAGATGGGAAGGAAGATGGAGATGGAGCTGGGAAGATGGAAGCGCCAACTGAGCCTGATACAAAAGAACCGCAGTAAATGAACACAGCGATCCTGCCAGTTGTCCAGTTTTAGAACTGGATGCAGGCAAAGTTCCATTGGTCTGCTTTAGAAGCATGTACCAAGTTTATTAAATAAACCATACACTTTAAAATGCACCATGTTATTCTTGGCACTCATTGGCCAATCAATAAACATGTGTTTAATGCACAAGGTTGTTTTGAATAAGCAGCTACCTGACATGAGCTCTAGTGAGATCCACACTACTTCATCCTTTCAGGTACATTGAAAAAGAAAAAAGTATGTGATCTTATTGCTTTCTTTGAGCTTATCTGCACAGGTTTTTCAGTTGCGAAGATGTGCTCTGGATGTCAATGTCAATTTAGATCTTAGATGCTTTATCATGAACCTTTCACTATATTGTTCATGAGAAAGTGCCACACCTTCACTGTACTGACCAGGTTCACACTTAATGGCAAACTCTGAGAATGGAATGCTGTTGGATCATGGGTTATTACATATCAACCCTGCACTATCATTTTACCAGGGATTATTAGCATAAGTAACCCAGAGTTCACAACCCTACAACACACCATTTGTGTTATTCCTGGAGTGTTTGTAGTTAACAGCCCATAGTTAAACCCTAGAGCATGGTTAGCATGTAACAAAAATGCATGATTCAGTTACAACCCGTTTTTTGGACCGTTGAAACCTTTGAACCAAGCCTTGGTTCTCCTTGTGTGATTGTACACATAGATTCCATAGCACTACTGAAAATGGCTCTGACCTCATAGCTGGGCATCTGAACGTAGAACAACCTCCTTCCTCCCATAGCTGGGATGGAGAGAACCTCACCAGCTGCATCTCCAAAGTTTCAAGAGTGATCTTGGAGATGGGATTATGAGGGTGTTTCCAGGGAGAGGGGAGGAGACAGGAGCCACCAGGTGACATATTATCCTGCCAGTGCCTCAGCCTCCTTGTACTCTGAGGTGCAACACTTCGACGTTTGAAATACACTTGAATGTTTTGTAGGGCAGGAAGAACATAGAGGCAACTTTTGTTTTGTACTCTTATCCTGCCCAGGATGCCTGTGATCTTCTGAGTTCGGAGGGTTAAAGGCACCTGGATTGGATTGTGCCCTTAACATCCAATAGCATTTTTCCTATGAAGGTCTATAGATCCAAGGGGAAAGTAAGTTGGAGCTGTATTGTGTAGAATAGGTGCAACCACATCTCAGTGATTTGGATGAAATTAGGGCTGGATGAAATTAGGCCATGAACTGCAGGTTCTTCATCTTGCTAGGTGTACCCTACATTTCCATTTGTCCGGAAAATGCTTTATCTTGCCCCTCACTTCTATAAAATTACCTTCTGTGGATTATTGCTATGCACATCATCAAGTTCTCTTCCAGTTCCTTCCATGTATCTTACAATTTATAGCAAAGCTATTTAATATTTTTATATCAGAATTTCTGTTCTACGGAATGACATAATGTGTGATTTACATGGTTTTTGTATTGGATTTGTTTGTAATGCTGTATATACCACTTTGGGATCTCTTGTAGATGAAGAGTAATAGGTAGAGCCATTCACCCATCCAGCCTCGTAGGTAAAAGATGGAAAATATTTACCTAATCTGAACCTGCATTCATTTGACCTTGTCTGTATAGTTACTCAACATTCTTGATCAGAATTTAGGAGAATGATATGATGTGATTTTTATACATGTGGTCCTAGAGTTATTCTGAAGTCACAAAAAGATGTTATGGTCTCCCAGGAATACATGTACTAATAATTATTAATAGCTAATAGGATTAGCTGTTAATAAAACTACAACCACCAGATGGTGCTTGTCAAAGAGTTAAAAACCTTTGCAATCCAGAAGAAAGCACTTTGCCATCTCCAGTATGGTATCTTGTTTTTCTCTAAGCTCCACATAAAGTCAGAACAGACTGTATAATCTGCCTCATACAGATACTGCTGCTAGCCCCTCGAACACTTGTATAGAGCATTAGCATTTCGTACTGCTTCTTGAGAATAATGTGCAACAGCCACAACTCCAATCTCTGCCAAGGCTGGTTCTGCTGCCGCTTATATGCATCACAGGGAAGCTGCCAAAAACTAACCTGTATCAGATAACATTTCACGCCCTGGGAGTAGCACATGATCTGTTGGGTGGGCTGCTGCTTTCACTGGGAAAAGCCGCCTGCTATGACTGCAAAGACTCTGGAGACTCCATGCAGACGAGCCTATCTGTGTGTGGTAAGCAACTCTGTCCATCTAGTGGTCATGACATGGAGCATCTGCAAGGGCAGAGAGACGGCTTTTGATGGCCTCTTTTGTTCGCAGTGTAATGTATAATGCTAGTCCCTAGCTTTCAGCAATGACTTTATTTAGAAATGTCAACAACTTCAAACATTTACTACTTGACTCTGTGTTTCTAAAAGGATTTTTTTTTTGCCCTAAGCCTTGAGTGCTGCAGCAGGCTAACAAATAACCAAAGTCCCATTGATCTGAGCACACACTTCTTCCACATTTGATGCGGAATGCTTTTGTCTCTCTGCTTCCACAATGCTTTTCCATAGAGAAATGTAAAGTTCTGCCTCAAATTACTCAATATACTGCAAGTCAAGCTATTGTTATTGGAACAATAGTTTTATTGATCTTTGTCTTAATTATGTTGCATCTATTCTGCATAGCGGCTTCTCCAACCTGCTGACTTCAGATGATTTAAATGGCAGGACTCAAGATTCCTAATGATTGGCCATGCTGGTGGTGATACGACGGGAATCAACATGCAGACTATTTGAAAGGCTCCAGGATGGGGAACTCTGTTCTTCAGTTTCTATCTTGTTGCTCCCTTGAGAGGGCACTACCTTTAACAGCAGCGAGTCATGTTGAATAACATTATCTTCCTAATCTCCACTCCCATTCTTCACACATGCTTTCAACATCTGGCTTCAGAGAGGAGCCCTGGCAGATGTTGCATCTGTGAACTAGTTTTAAATCTGTCATTCCCAAGTCTAAGCTACTGTTTGGTTGAAATAAATAATAAAAGGCTGCTATACTAAGACCAAAGGCATCTGTCTAGGGAGAAGGCTGCCCTTTGCCCTTCTCCATGTACCTATTTGTTCTGCTCTGGCCTCCACTCAATTGACCTGCACTGTAGCATCTGCATGTGGAACCAGCTCCTAGATGGGGTTCCCCAGCAATGGCACATGTCCCAGTGGCATGGTCTCCCTACAAGTCTTCAAATGTTATGCAACTTACCTGGCAGAGTTTTGAGCCAAGGCATTCCGAGGCAACTTGTGTGGCCCCTTGCAGTTGCCACCGAGTAAACCCACTGATGGACGAAACCACCAGAGGGCATTTTGTTCTGGGCATTGTGTTAAGTAAGACCCCCCCCCACACACACACACACACGCGCGCGCCATGTGAGTGATTTCTGGTCCAGGAGATCTTTAGGTAATTCCTCTGGAAAATAAATTTCCTAGGAGTCACACACTGTGTGTGATTCTACCAAGATATTTGGATGGCCATTTGGTTTTATACAGGATATAAAAAAAACAAAAAACACCTTCCTCCGATCCATCACCGTGAGCTCCGAGGACTGCCAGCAAATGGCACTCACTAAAAATAAATGCTTTCTAGTCCAAGTGTCCTCATTCGGGGAAGGTGAGTGTGGCCGCGGCAGGGGGTGAGGACATGCCCCCACCTAAAAGGTAGGAAACCTTGCTTTAAACCTGCCTCTGTGTGTTTATAAAAAGCTTTGCTTCTGCTCCTGGGGGCAGGCAGGAGGGAGGCAAGACAGGGAAATATAAGTCCTCACCAAGATGCTTGTTTAATGAAAACTTAATAAATTGCCACCAATAATTGGATATATCCCCAAGGTCTCTGTAATTATTATAGGTAATCACCTGGGAGTTCTTACTCATACTTGTGGGGTTTTTTTTTTTCCTTCTCCCCCCCCCACCTTTTTTTTAGGGTAAGAACATTCAAGCTGCTTTCTTCAAGAGCCCCTGTCCTACTACAGTGCCTGTTAAGGAGAGAGAAAAGTGATCTACATGTGTCTCTCTTTAGACAATACTTCGCAGTTCTAATTTTAGTTTTCCAGCATCCCAGGAGGCTGTCACAGCCCCCTTCATGAGGGAGAGATGCAGCATCTGCTGTTACCACAAGCATTGTGAATATGCCGTGGAGGAAAAAGAAGGAATGCGCTACAGTAGAAGAGGTCAGAGAGAGGACGCTTGGGCAGGCCCTGTCTCCCCACGACACCCCTATTTCAAGGGGAAGGGGGCAGCAGGAGATGAAGCACGTGAGGGCCAGAAGTCAGCTCCTGCAGGGCTCCCAGATCGAGCAATGACACTCAGGCCTCTGTGCCTTTCTTCCAGCAAGAGCCCATGGAGAGCAGGGTGGGGGGGCCAGTTGCCCTTCCTGAAATGAGGGCTCCAGCCCTAGTGGGCCACTCACACTGCCTCGGAGCAACAGATTTCCAGATGCTGTTTTCTCTCTGCGATTTGTATGAAGGAGAAGGCTCCCCCTTTGAACGCCTCTCAACTTCCTTTGTCCTATTAGAAACATACCTGTGGAAGTCCATCATTGCGTATTTATTATTATTGCTGTAAGGCCAACTCGGCACTCTGTTCATTTAACAAGTGCCTCATAGTCTGCACCTCTTCAGTTGGCTGGACTGACCCACCTGCTGGTGGGTGACTGCTTTCCCCCTTTTGAATGGTTCTCTGCAGGCCAGGATCAAATACTTGGGCAGTCTCTGACAACTCTTCAGGTGGATGACTACCCTCTGTGACGTTGGATGCCTGGCCACCTTAGTGACAGAGTGCAAGAGGCCCTTTGCTCCCTCAGGGCGGGGCTGATTCCTGCATCTGTGGAAGAACAACATGGCATTGCCCAACCTTTGTTGATCATGAAGTCCCTCACAGGTTGCAATGGGGGGAGCACTCACGTATGAACCGTGTGCCCTGAGAGGCGGGTCAAGACGAGGCGGAATGTATTAAGGGACTTCACTGATTGAGGATTAGCATGTCCTTCTCTTGTCAGCAGATCTCAACAAAGAAAGACTTGTGGTACTCTGGCAAGGAAATAAAGCTGGAATTAATGTAATAGTGGATTTCAAGTTGCCGGGATTAGAGAGACAAAGGAGTCTCAGCAGGGGTTTCTTCTCCCCCCAAAACAATACAGCAATAACTGGCTCAGTGGGACATTCTCAACCACATAATCAATGTGAGTAATATGACTGAAGGAAAAAGCATACATTGGAACAAGTTCAATTCTGGTGTTTAGAAATGCCCTGATCTTCGACTTCCTTTTCCTACATACAAAGCAGCCACTCCAAAATGTCTTTTCCATGGCAGAATTCTGGAAAAGACAGGTTCATGGACTGTAACTAATAATGGTGCAGTTCATGATAATATGGAAGAAAGCACAGGCATATACTACAGGATGCAGGTCGGAGTAGATGCAAAGAGGTTTGGGATGGATATCCAGCATTTCATGCCTTGTAGGGGTTCCCCAGTGTCTATCCCTCCTCTGGCTCAAAGGAGGAGGAGGAGAAGGCTTCATGCAGTAACTCATTACTGGTTACACTGGAACCTTCTAGGCCAGAGGATGTGGCTTTTCCAGACTCTTGGTACTCAGGGGGCACCCATTCTATGCAGTCTCCATTGTCTCCACCTTGTAGCAACTAGCAACATCTTAATTTGTAAGAAGGGTACAGCTCCCATGGGTGAGGGAGCTAAGAGCAGCTTGGGGCCCGTGGGCCTTCACAAGGCTCCAGGAGGACTATGCCTGTGGCTGAGGCTACAGGACTTCTGAGTGTGCAGCCACCAGCATAGATCTGTCCAGGGTCCTGAAAGGTCCCACCCTACCTTCCTGCAGAGCTGCACTTTGAGTCTGCCTAACAAAGGAGTGCTGAGCCGACAGCAGTGACATTGCATATTAACCAACCCACCTCCAAGGGGAAGGGCCAATAAGGCCATCTTGCCCAGCCCACTGCTCAGTGTATGACCCCAGGTTAAAGCATCCGTAACAGATGCCTTCATTGCCTCCAGTGTGCCAGAGCCTATGGCCTCCATATTCCATGTCATTTTGCTCTAATAGGAAGTTTTCCCCTGATGTTCAGCTAGAGTCTGGCTTCCTGTAACACAAATCCATTTTTCTGTGTCCTGCATTCTGGGATGATTGAGCAAAGATTCTGATCTTCAACTGTGTGACAACTTTTTAACTGTTTAAAGAGTGCGATTGTGCCTCCTCTGAATCATCTTTTCTCAAGGCTAACCATGCCCAATTCTTTCAGTTTGTCCTCATAGGGCTTTGTTTCTAGTTCCCTGGAAGCTTGACTTTATCTGGTGGTGGTCCCTGATTATTGAATACTCCCCCAGGTGAAGTCTGCCTGGCATCAAGAGTATTATCTTTTTGATACCAGGTTAAGACTCCTTAGAATTTGACAACATATGGTAAGGTTTTGTGGCCCTGAGATTTTTATTGTTGATTGCTATGTATGGGTTTTGTACATAAATGTTTTCATATTATGATAAGTATTGTGTTTTTAAGGTTTTTATCTTTTCTGGATTACCCAGATCATTTTGGCTGTTGAACATAACAGAAACGCAGTGGAGTGCAATCAATTACTCACAGACAAAAAGAACCTTAAGAGGAGCTGTTTTTCGCACTGTGTAACTTACTCAAAGCATTAATTCTAAAAATTAGGCACTCTGAACAGGGCCCGGTTCTGTCACTCCTAATCCCAATTCATGGCACCCCTCATTTCTTACACCCAATAGCTCTTCCTTCCATAGGAGGTCCACGCCGCTTCTCTCCATCTCTGACCAAACTTCCCACAGCCACCTCATGGCCTCCTCCCCTCCCAAAGATCATATGAGAAGGAGGTTCTGTTTCCATGCTGGTGTTTTTCTGAGTGAAACCACACATTAAGCGAACCTTACTTCAAAGCGATAATTGGTACCAAGGGGAATTTAAACCCTTGGATCGATTCAGAACTTGGAAGATCAAACAGGCATATCGCTGGGAGGTTAACAAATGACTACTACCTTCAAGGTTAGTGCCGGGTGAGTCAGTCCTCATGGCACAAGGAGCAGACATATTGTCCGTTACGAGAACGCAATGCATCGCTTCATTGCCAGTGCACATGCTCAGCCTGTGAGGATCAAATCCATCTCCCACCTGACCTAGGAAGTGTGCAGTGCAAAGAAAGACAGACAAACCTTGGCCACCGCTTTGGCTTTACACCGATTTTGAGCATGTCCCTGGCTTATTAACAGGGGTATACGAGGGATGCCTCAGTGCCAATTCTGGCACAAACTGACCCGATCAGCTCCTTAAAATGAAATGAATGAATCCGAATGCAATTATCCTTCAGACTGTGTGTCTCTTCAGATTTGGCAATGCAGGTTCCAGCTCAAAAGCCATGTAAAAATGCCATGTTATAATAAAATACATTTTGGAAGGAGTTCTTGGAGAGAGAGTATGTTTAGAAATGCAGAACTTGAGAAAAAATATGTTCAGCTATACACATTTGAGTGTGTTTATATCTGATTCAGAAACAGTCATATCTGCAAATCAGTGCAGAAAGAAGATGGAAAGGACTTATGGGGGAGCACATGCAAAACAATATAGATCAAAAACAGATGAATCTGTCTCTCTCTCATTTACATATAGTTGCAGGGTAGTTATTTTTAAAGGCTCCATCAGGATTTCTTTTAGCTTACAGGAGAGAAGGAAGTCAGCCAGAGGCATTTTGTGGTCTGAGGCGGAGTTGCCAATGGCACCTCCTTTCCTCAAGTTATTTTGGTACCTGCGTTAGAAAAATCCCACAAGTGCTTCTGCTCCCTGGCAGGGGAAAAAAACCCCTCATAGTAACTAGGCATTTGCTGTCCTTCTCAGAAACCCCAAATGGTAGAGCCGGCTGTGACTCCATCCACACCCAGTACATTTCTGAGTTACATTCCAAGTCCTGTTTTTGACCTTCAATGCCTCACATTCCCAACCTTGATACTCTCTAGATATTTCTGACCGCTGCTCCCAGGATTGCTGTCCATCGGTCATCCTGCCCTGGGCAGGGTGTTTTTCTCCAAAGCACCTGGAAGGCTCCAGACTGAGGGAAGTCACTTGGAGCCAGTGTACTTAAAGTACTGCCTGCTTCCTTCATGTCCTTCCAAAGCATCAAGGCGACTGAAGACGGCTCTGCCCGCCTCCTTCCTGCTAACAGAAGCGCAGCTTGGTGATCATCTCTGTAGAGGCCCAGAAGGATCCTTGCATTGTGCGGCCACTGGACCCCTCTTCTCTGTTCTCCTCACAGAACCTTTCATGCTTTAATTTGTTGACCTTGCATTTTTGGACAAGCCTGATATTATGATCTGTTTTTGTATTACAGATTCAGTTCATTATTGTTTTCTTGAGTGGCTGGTTTACTTTTATTTGAAAGCGCCTCCAGGCAGATGGCCCCCAGCACTACCAATCAAAAGACCCAAGACTCACCCTTTCCTTCGGCAGATTGAGGTAGTTGCCTCAGACAGCAGAAGTTGGAGGTGGCCGCAAGCATGGACAGAGTAGGAACCGTGGGTCACTCGGTCTGCCCTGCACATCCTAAGGTAGCCTGATGCCTAAAGGTGGGGTGCAGAGTGCTGTCCCCTTGTGAATGTTGAAGCTTTCAACTGCCAGCCCAACTGACTTTTGTACCTGGAATGGAAAGGTACACCATCTCATTTGCCTCAGGCACCAAAATGTATCGGATCGGTCTTGAAGTACATTGTGAATACATTGTGCCCAAAAACGTTTCTTGGCTGTAGTTTGGTGTTTTAAAGCTGATCATGAGGTAGGGTGAAAGGAGAAGGAATCAGTCATGGGAGAGGCTCTGTGATGAGCAGCAAAGCTAGGAGGAATCCAAAAATCAATAGAGAGGCCATCTGCTCTTAAGATCAAATAGAAAAATATCCCCTGTGGAGAATTACCAACAGGGTTTTTAACACCCACTGAAAGCAAGAAACACACACACACACACACACACACCCCTCACGTTGGTTTCAGCAGAGCTGGGATTTGAGCCACGGAAATGAAAGAGCCTTTATTTAGAAGCTGGAAGATGATTTTAATTCAAATGTTATTGAAAACAGTGGCAAGACAAAAACTTCCTTTCCACTAACACTCAGGGAAGAGTGACATTTTCAGTAGTTAGAACCTTATGTTTGCTAGAAAAAGTCACAGAGACAGACGATAAGGACTTGAGATGTGCTATATAAGCTTCATGTTCCAAAAACAAACTCACTGGCTGAAAAACAAAGGAAGGGTGGAGGGGAAATTGCACTTGCCTAATTTCAAGGGCATCCAAGGGAAAAGCATCTGCAGCTCTTCTAGACAGTCCCAACATGTCTGGTGGTCAAGCTGTGACCATCAAGGTTATCAAGTAATGGGTCAGATACATGAAAGCAAATACGGCAGATGAAATTCCCTCACGTCGCCTTACTAAACTTAGAGCAGGAAAGTTATACTGCTGTACCAAACAGGGTGTGTGTTCCCACCCAAAACTTCATACAGGATCACTTTATTGCAAAAAGTGGTGCTGATATTTGATAACATGGTGGAAGAATCCCACACAAACCTATGTTGTTATTTTCTTTGATCCTCCCTCAGCGATTTTTTCAATAGTGAACATGCAGCTGCATCTGTTTATGGTTCAGAACCAAAACATGGAGTCCTTGATTATGCACTGAATGTGTAAATACACCATTATGCAAGTCCTTTGTTGTTAAGGCTTGCAAAAAACTTCAAAGCTGTGTTTAGCTTCAGAGCATTGTTCAGGTAAAGAAAGGAACAGAGAAGGGAAGAATCAGATGGCTAACTGCTGTTTGCATGCTAAGCACCACTGACAGTCCATTTACATTTCTAGAGCTCACCTAAGATGCTTGTTCCAAGGCTTTTGCTGCCTAAGAGATTATTTTTCGGTGACTGTGGCTGGCTGGTGGCAGCCGGGCTGCGCACATCCTGCTTACAAGGAGAAGAGCTGGAGAGAAGGTTGGTGCAATGTTGCCAGCAAAGGAGGCAGAATTTGGCAGCTGGCTGGAATATGGATGCTTGGGAGTCTGAATCAGATGCTGCTTGTTTTTGGCGGGGAGGAAGGGGAGGGTGAAAACTAATGTTGCTTTGCAGATGGGCTTCCTTTATCCCCCCCCCCCCCGCCATTCTCTCTTCATAAAGATCTCTCCACTGTACAGAGAGCATTGGAGCAGTGCACCTGAAAAAGAGTTTTCCAGCGAGGCCTGATCACATATCCGACTGCCAGTCTTCAGTGCCCTGTCCTGACAATGAGCAAAGGCATAGTGAGGGTTTGGCCATGGTGCTGGTCCTGACAGAGGCAGGATCTATCTATGGCAACAGCAACAGGTCTCTTGCATTAGTTTTGAAACTTGGAGCAAAACCTAGGCATGCTTGCCAGGGTCCCTCTGTGCATTTGAGGAGCCAGTTCAGTGGCGTTCAGTGTGGCTTTCTGCTTTTGAACCTGTAGGTTTGGTCTACTTGCCATGCCAGGCAGCCATCAAGGAAGCGTCCGCCTCCAGGACTTTGTCCGGCCAAAGGGGATGCTGCTGCAACTCAGCTCCCCTGTACCAGGCACCCTCCAGGTGTGCTGTGCTGCAGCTCCAGCCCTCCTCAGGCACTGTGGCCATTGGCTGTTAGTCACTGGGAAAAGGGGGTGTGCAGTCCAACATGCCTGGAGGGGACCAGCTCAGGGAAGGCAGCTGTAAGAGCTATAGGTAGCCAGAGCCAGTTGAATTCTGGCGCTCTGTTTCTCTGGGAACAACCAGCATCCGTCCCTTGCCACCACCGCTTTCTCAGCACATCATGCCATTCAGCATAACTGTATAAATATTTCAAATGACACCTGCCAACGACTGCAGTCGACATGACAGTAATGGCACCAGTGTTTATAACGGTGACAATCCTTCGCACAGTTTGACTACTTAGAACTGGCGCTGACGTCTTCCCTTCTGGGCAACATGCTAAGGTGGCAGTCCTGCCAGAGGGAACTCAGGTGCTCGAGTCCCGCTCTGGGCTCCCCGTGAGGAGCTCCTGTGCCTCTATGCAAGCAGAATGCTGTGCTTGATGGGCCCTTGGCCAGCTCCAGCAGGGCCCTCCTTTTGTCTCCGTCGTTTGCAGGTGACCTTACAGGAAGACTTACTGTAGTCAGAGGGACTTGTTCTAGAGTGAGCACACGCGGGATCACAGGAGGAGATAAGTCCTACTGAATCCGGTGACACAGAGAGCAAAATCTCACAGTATAACAGAAATGCCTGAATGTGTCTCTCCCCATCCCCCAAAAGTTGCTGGCTGGCTGGGTAAGTGTGAAAAATGGGGCCATGGCACACAGAGATGATGATGATGATGATCTTTTCTAAGAAAAATATTCACAGAAACTTAGAACAGACTTCAAGCATACAAGATTTTAAGTGGATTATCCATTAAGACACAAGCCAACCCTGAAACAGTTGAAACATCAGTGACTGACAGCTATGAGCAACTTAACACATTCAACAGTCCGTCATATTCTGCCCATGGCCTCGTGCTGCTATGCTGATCTGAGCTGCCCCCAAAACTGTGATCAGCTGCAGAGGGTACAGCTTTCCCCCTGTTCTCCCTTTCGCAGACTGGCCAAAACGGAAATCAGAGCAGGGGCGGAGGCTTAAGCCCGCTACCCCGCAGGTGGCTTTCCCTGCTTGCTGGATGCTTTCGTCAAGGGAAAGGTGCTGGGAATTCCAATTTCATGCATCATCTGCGTTGCCACTCAGTGCACATGGGGGCACATGAAGCTGCCATGGACTGAGTCAGGCATTTGGTCTCTCTAGCCCAATAATTTTGGCATTGACTAGGCAGGTGCTGTCCAGCATTTTCAGGTGGGGAATAAACAGATAATATACACATATGCATCCCCCCAAAATAATGAACAACTAACAATATGAAATCCCAGGACACAATCAAGACCTTTACCATATAGAAACATAGAAACAGAGCGAGTTAGAAGGGGCCTCCTGGGCTATCTAGTCTGACCTCCAGCACCAGCCGGCTCCACTAAGGGAGGGTTTTGATCTGGGGTCAAAAGGATAGAAATGTTAGCTCTCTCATTAGGGAGATGGGTCCAGAATTGGGGAGCAACCACAAAGAAGGCCCCCTCCCTTCCTGCCCTCCTCACGATTTCCCTTGCAGGAGGCTGCCGGGGAGTGCCTTCGATGAGGAGCACAGCGGAGGGGTGGGCTCCGTTTCTGTGACTTCACCAGACACGAGGGAGGAAGAGCGGGAGAACTCAGTGGCTTCATGGCCTGCCAGTGGGATTTCCACAGACATCAGGAAAGACAGGATGCCAGACTGAGTTAGCTTTCTCCCAGCCTGGCACCCTCCAGATGTGGTGGGGCTGCAATTCCTATTCTCCAAGCCGCCTTGGCCCCTGATCTTGCTGCTTGGAGAGAATGGGAGTCTCAACACATCTGGAAGACACCAGACTGGGGGAAGGCCGGACCTGCTGGCCCTTTGCTCCAGTTCAGCATGACTCGTATACTCTTATTTGTCCATTAAACAGGTTTCTTGTCTACATAAATCTGTCTTCAGTGTATCTAACAGCAGAGGTTTAGGATGTACCATAAAACAACGTGATCAATAAAATCACAAATTAAACAGGCAGCAAAACACATAAAATCCTACTTCTGCTTAAGTATGCTTCCTAAGGCCAGAACATCCTTTGATGTAAGAAGACACTGATTATTTTTGCATTAGAGGAACATGTTGGTACTTTAAAAATTTATTTTATTTTAATATCCCTTATAAATTCCAACACCTGGTAGTGCAAAGAATTTTGAAAAGTCAGTCCCTGGGCAATAAGAAAAGACGAGCCACTGAAGAGTTGCAAGATAGAGTGGGAGCAGTGTAAGGTTGCTTAGCAACATCCAAGCCATTATTTTATAGAAGCAATTTTTTAATGTAGGCAGGAGCTCAGATGGGAGAAAACACACAGCTGAGGCTTGCTAATTCTCACCCTCTTGCCTTGCTCGCAGCCAGAGAGGTGCAAATTCTTCCCCCCTCAAGCTTTCTCAACATAGATTTAAATGATTTAAATCTGTAGGCATCTCCTATCACAATGAGGCTCGATCTGATCCGTGCCTCAGGCAAGCCAAGCTCCCTGGGCTACTGATGATGTGCGCCCCATCAGATGCACGGAACAGGTGGGGCTTGATGCCATCCAAGCAGTCCAACCTGGATCAGGCAGTGTGCCCCATGGGCAGGGGTCCACTGCAAAGCCCCCTCTCCCGCATGCTCGGACTAGAACTCTGGCCCCGTTGCTGGCTCCAGGTCTTTGAAGACCTCTGGGGAAGACCTTCTCAACAGCCCCCACAGCCGGTTGCCATGGTGAGGAGCGAGCGTGACTCGGGGGTCTCGTCCATGAGCCCTGCTGGGCTCGGGCTCTCGCAGGCGCACCAACCCTCATGGCTGTCCTGGCTGCTCTGGACCACTCGCAGAATGGGATGCAGCCCAGGCAGGGGGCAGCGAGAGCAACGAGGCTGTCAAATACCGTGGCCGTTCTTAAAATAAAATGACATGAAGCCTGGGGGAAGGGTCACGGTGAAATCATTACGCAGACTTTGAGGAAGGCACGTAGAAACGGTTCAGTGGCGACCCACCCACAACCCATGCCCCGTCTTTGAGTGAGGGTTATCACACTGCCTGGGCCAGTCTCTCTGGGCGTGGGTGTGCATGCATGCATGGAGTGGGGGCCCAGGAAGAGTGCTCCATGCATTCAAAGCACACGCAAGGGAGCCGCCAGGCTGTGCACGCTATCTTGTCCCTGCCCCCAGTGCCGGCCAGACAAGGGGCTACCCTGGGGGTGGGTCTGATGGCCATGGTGCTGCTCTCACTGCAGTTGGGTGGCAGCTGTTCCTGGCACAGGGGTGTCAGCTCTCCTTCAGGCCAGAGCTTGGATGCCGTTTCAGAGAAATCCCTCTTTCCAAAAATACACTCCTCAGCATGTTTTAGATTAATGTTCTCACTGCCAGTAACTAAGAAGCTGCTCAGCCTTTTAGAAAGTGGGAGGGGGACTGCACGAAAGCCAGGAAAGCACCCAGAGAACAATGACTGGAAAATTAGCTAGGGGACAGGCTAAGCGGGTGTGAACACCTGGGATCTCCGCACAGGGCTGGCGCTCCAAGAGGAGCCCTGGGTTTGAGGCTCCCCATCCCCGATTTCTATGATTCTGTGATTCCAAGTGGATAAGAGAGAAGCAGAGGCTCTACCTGCGTTGCTCAGTCTGGGATGCTCTGTCACCCGTGCCAGTCATCACAGGTCGGACGCTGCTGAGATCACAGGTGTGTGAGCCAGCCTTGGAGCAGCAGTGGGCAAGATGCAGCCCTGGCACGGAATGAGGCCCTTGAAAGTGACCGGTGCGGACCTCTGGGACAGGGAGAAAGGGGTGAATAAGAGAAGAGGGTGTCAGAAGAAAGAGGGAGACGTGAGGGGCGAGCATGAGGGGAAGAGAAGGTGTTGTGTGAGAAAGAGAGAGAGAGAGAGAGAGAGAGAGAGATGGGAAAGTGGGGGAGGAGAGAAGGCAGTGTGCCCACTTTTTACTGCTGGCACTGCACCTCCCAACAAATTCTCCCACAACCCACAACAGTAGCTCCCCTGGAGGTGCTGGTGTTTTTTCTTTGGAGAGTAACCCAACTTCTAGCCATGTGGAGATGACTGGAAGACGTCTCTTTTGTAGCCAAACTGCAACCCTGACCGTACTTACTCAGGAGTAAGTTCTACGGAGCACAGTTGGATTTACTGCAGAAAATAAGTGGGCATTGGGTGGTGCTTTAAACAGTGTGAGCTGGGAAGTCTCTTGCTCAGACCTAACCAAGCTATGAAACTCAGTAAGGCTGTTGTTTTATATCCATTTACCTGGAGGCAAATTTGAGACCACAACACCTGATGGAGCATCTTTCTGAGTTCCTTCTCTGAGGAAGTTCAGATGATGGCAACAAGGGTAAGGTTCTTCTTGGTGGTGGCCCCTTAATGGTGGTATACTCTTCCCACTGAGGTCTGCTTGGTGCCAGCATTACCATCTTTCTAGGACCGGATCAAGATTTTCCCCTTCTCCCAGTGTTTTAACAACTTATGATTTTATCTTTCAATGTTTTAAGTTTTTCATTTTTGAGACTTGCCTAGAAAGCTTTGGCTATTGGATGGAATAAAAACAAATAATAACGAATACAACTGATTTCTGAATGTATAGGATCATATTGTATTAGTCGGTTCTGGGTAAGCCTCAAATGCAGAGTTGGGAATATAAAATTTGTCTACTTTACACAATTGTTGTAAGGATGTCAGGACCTAAAATGAGTTCAAGTTCAACCTAAGAGGGGTTGCACCAGAGACACATCCCACAGCTTTCTTTGTAGATGGTTTCTTTTCAAAGATGTTTCAAATGTAAGGGGACAGAGGTGAAGGTAGACTGTGGAAGAAGGGATGGACATAAAAATTAAGTGGCTCCTGTCTATCAGGCTAGAGTTAAAGGTGGATTTCCATCAGAAAATGTCGAGGATTAGTAACGTATAATTGCATAGTAAATACTTTGAACACTTGAAATGAACTACATGAAATGCTAAGTAGTATTATTGTGTCAAAGATATGCCCTCAGCTCAAAGGCAGGAAAGCAAATTAAGACAGGAAGGAAGTAGGACCTTGGGCAGCTGTAGTGTTAAGTGGGACCTGCTGGCTGCAGTTGTCTCCTTTGGGAGGTCACAGGAAAATGTTGGCTTAGCAGGAAGACAAAGCCAAATGAAGCCTGACATAGGCTGTCATGACTTGTAGTGTGGTCAGCTCTGCTCCTCCTGGAGGAGGTGACAGGATTGTTAATTTGTCACCATCTGATATTATAGTCTGAGGCTTCTGCACGGTGGGGAGAAGGAACTTCTTTCAGGGATTCATCATGTGAGCCACAGGGCTTGGCAGGGTGGTGTCTTCTGAAAACAGCCTGTGCCTCTTGTTCATCAGAACCTCCTGCTGAATACTGGAAGTCAAGGGTGGGGGGGGGGCATGGCACCCTTTGCAGAAGGCAGACTGTGGAACCAGTCCTGGGAACTGGACTTGGGGAAAGCTGAGCAGGTGCCCATGCACTGAGCTCTGACTGCTTCCTCTCCCATTCTGGGTCTGGAAAACAGTAGCAGAAAAGTTCATGTCTGGTTCTTCCACCACAAAAGGCAAACACAACATGAAAACAGACCACATTGTTCTCTCTTTGCTTTATTTGCTCTATTTGCCCAGAAGCAACTGCAGCTCAGAGGCACACCACACACTTCAAATGCAAGAGGTCCTCAGTACAGTTCCTGGCATCTCCACAGAGGGCTGGAAAAACTCCTGCCTGAATTTCTAGAGCAGCTGCTGCCAGTCAGTGCTGACAAATCAGGTTGGGTGAGCCAGTGGCCTGACTCATAGGCAGCTTCCTGTGTTCTTATGCCAAATGCTTGCGGTTCCTTTAGCAACATATTTCAGTAGGGCTGCATTGTTTAACTGATTAATTGGTTAGCTCAATCAATGGAACAGCTGACAAAAAAGCATGCATGATTTGTTTGGCTTTGTAAAAGTTAGATTATTTTCAACCTAAGTATTTATAAAAAATGCAGAAGGAGGGCACCAGCTTTAAAAATATCATCCTCCTTGTTGTCACGCAGAATGCCTCTTCTAGGATGGCATCTACTATGACATAAATATGCACCCATTAAAATGGAAGAGATAATGTGCTCCCCCAAAGTATTATTTTAGCCACATGAAATTGTATACATATGCAATTAACTGATGCAATCATTTGATTAATCACAATTCTATGCATGTTTGGCCTGAAAAGTTCTCCTAGTATGCCCCAGTCATAAGACTGTGCCCTATGATTTCTGTAATTGGACGATAACCCAAATATTTGTCAAAGATCTGACATGTGGCAAACAGGATGCCAGAAAGCAAATGGCCATGGCACAGCATCATATCTGGTTGGGTTTGGACGCACAATAATCCACACTCAAGAATTAAGCAGGGATTGTCACTGAACCATGGACAGTTGTTGAAACTTGGCTTATCATGTTGTAGCAGCTGTTGTCTGAACCCTGCTGAGATAACTTCCATGGTGGACAACACGAAGTTCAGAGTCCAAGAAGAAACCGTGGGCTTTCTTCATGGACTGTTCACTGTTAACAAGCCATGTGTTTTTAGTGCAATGCATATCAGAGAGCATGGTGACCCATGTTTCAATGATCTGTGAGTGAATGGCAGTCTACCCTCAGCCTTTGCTTCAAGACTTGAGTATGGGTTGCCATGCTGCCTGGACCCAACCTCTGTCTGTGGGCTGTTGCTTATGTAGCCAAACAAGAGGGAGGCATCAACATGGTTAGAGGAACTCCAGAGTCTGTATGTACAAAAGTGATCAGCCTAAGAGGGAGACCCCCTCCCTCCAACACTCCACTGAATACTGAGTGGGCTCAGGCACCATGATGATTGTCTCCTGGGGAGGGGAGACCTGCAAACTGGGGAGGAGAAGGCTCAAAGTGAGGAGGTTGGGTGGCTGGAACACCAAACATAAGCACTCCGCACTGCTTCATTTTATTCCGAGTCCCACTTGCCCAGGGTCGAGTTGGTGAAATGTACACTGAAGGCCACTTGGAGATGAAGTCATTACTACTGATCATGCCAGTGGGATGATGTGACCCTCTACCTGTTGATGCTGAAGTGAGTCCCACTGCGTTCAGCAAGGACTGTTTCCAGGCATCTGCACATCTGTAGAACTGCAGCCTGCAGCACGTTAGAAAGAAAGAGATAAAACAGCATGTTGTCCTTTGACAACCAGCAGTATGTGCACCATGCACATACTCAACCTCAAGGTTTTGCATGGAAATGTGCCACCCAGTTAATGTGCTGCATTTCATGGCCACATGGTTGCAATGCTCTCTCTGTGCTTATGCACGTACACTTCATGCATCTGAAGAGCTGGGCCCGTGTTCCTAAATTCAGGGGCCATAATGGATTCGATTTCTATCCCAATCCCATATTCCTGTCCTCCACATGGAAGCTCCAGGCAGGTGGCTCCTATCCAGGCAGGTGGCTCCTATCCAAGTGCTTGCCAGATCCAGATGCATTTAGTTGCAGCAAGTTTGGTGCATCATGTGCCTACAGGCCATGCCTTTGGGCCAATACGTCTGTTATCATTTAAGGTGCCCCCCCCGCCCCGTGCATCCCTCTTTTCCTAGTGTAAGATCAGGCCATGGTAACTGATGATCAACTAGGGAATTGAATGCATTTGCCCCAAAAATAAAAAATAAAAATAACAGAGACCAGTACAATTGGCAGTGAAATGTTGAGTACTGTTTGTCTTCCTGGTGTGTTTCTATGGCACAAAGAGCTCTTAATGCCAGGCTGCCTGTCTCTTTAAGTATTTAAAGGGTGTTAGTTAGAAGCAAGGGGAGTTGCTGTAAAATAAGCCAGAGAGCGAGTGAGAGAGAGAGAGATTAAAAAGCACACGAAGAACTGGAGCTGCTTGAGTAGGTTGGATAGGCTCCCCAGTTGAGAGTAACTGGGTTACACAGGCAGCAAGCGCTGCTCAACTTCGGCACCTGCAGGAAGAGCAGATCGGAAGCGAGCAGGGTGGGAGGAACAGCAAGTTCCTATTAAGTGGAGCAGAAAGCAGATCTCTGCCTTCCCAGAGTATCCACCTTCTGTCGGCATCCAGGATGGACTGCTGTAATGTACGTACACACCTGTACATTTTTCCTCTCTTTTGATTCTGCAAAGATACATTTGTTCATGGATGCAATGAGCTGATGGGAAGAGTGAAGTCAAGATGTGGCGGGAAGCGGGGGGGGGGGACTGCTTGGTTACTGTTGCTTTGATTACTCAAATAGGATCAGGGCAACCTGTGATTTCAGTGGACTACCTGGGGGCTGGGCATTCTCTGCATCTCCTCCAGCAGACACTCTCACCTTTCTTTAGGATCACAGGCTTCTTTTCCTGGGACATGGAGAGTGAGGAGGTGATCATCTATGAGCAGGGCATACTGTTGATGGGGTATTTTTTCCAGAACTCAGTGACATTTAGGGAAATGGCTTTATTCTTGAAAGAAGTCAACATGTTGCAGCTCCCTTGAGTCCAACTTTAATTTAGACAGTGCTTTAACTGCTGTTGTTGGTAGGGGTGGTGGTGCAGGTGGGGGGTTTGGCGTCTTTAAATCAACTCAGTATTGCAAAGTGATTTCTAGTTGCTGAAATATCGAACATGTAATCACAACAGGACCAGCAGAACTGTTAGTTTTTGTGTGGGTGTTGCTGCTTATTTCTGTTCCTGCTCTGGGGAGGAAAAGAGAGGCAGGAAAACAATGTCTTTTCTTTTTTTTAAGGGCGAGGAGGGGAGAGCAGGCAGCAACTGAGAAAGCAAGAATCAAAATACTGATCTCCCACCCACCCCACCCCACTCCTTGAAAAGAAACTCCTTAAATCCTGAACTTTGCAGCACTGGACCTTCAGTAGATTGTGCTTCAGAATAGCGAAGTAAAGCCTGTGTACACAGGAGTGGCATACATTCCTTGTAGCCTGACTCTATCCCCTCATGTCCCATTGTCATGTGGGAAGAAGCTGGTGGGAGTTGTAATCCAGCACAACTGAAGGGCACTGGGATGGGGAAGGCATGTGCATGTCCACACTTCCTGTGAGTGAGGGGCATGAATTATTCAGCGATTGATCCATGTCCGGTTCCTGCTTAATATTAAAGGAGGACTCCCTGGTTTTTGCTTTTGAGCAATGGTTTATCAAGGATTTGGCAGTGGGAGCTGCTAGGATTGCCTTTCCTCAATTTCTACCGCTCATCCAGGGACATCTCTGAGTGGCTGGGTGCGTGCAGCTTCTTGGCTTTAGTGTGCATGCAGGCAAGTGCAGGACTGCATGAGCACTAAGGCGCTGTGCGGAGAACAGCTGGTGGTTTCATATCCTGCAACTCCTGAGCTGTGCTCTGAACTGTTGGGAATGTATGATGGGACTACAATGTTTAGACGATGATGCTCTTCAAGGGTATCTTTAACCAACACAACAAAAAAACCCCTTGGTTTTTAAATCAGAGAGTAATAAATGGCTTTGCCCCACATTTGGATGGCAAATACCCTTCTGCAGTGCAAATGGGCAATGCCAGTTGCAGATTTTGGGGGTGGTGGGTGTTCAGAGAGGGCCGCTGAAGAAAAGGCAAACAAGAGAGCAAGAGCAGGTCCAAAGGTCTGCAGTCAGGAGCTCCTGGAAGGTGCCTTGGGCTGGGTAAGCAAGTAGGCAAGCTCTGCTGCTCTGAGGCACTACTTGCCATCTTCCTGCGGGAGCAAGTGGTCCAGTCTAAGAGCACAAATGGAAGACGCGGCTCTGTCTCCTCGTTCTTCTTATTGCTGGCATGATTGCAGGGGAGAAGGTGGGCAGGCTGCAAGAGCGTTCAGGAAAGGAAGGTCAGGGGAACATGTAAGGGGTCCCCTTGCAAGGGTGTGGGCCCAGGCAAGGGCCCAGTGATGCTTTCTCTGGCACAAATCCTTGCTCCAGAAGTGGGCAGCGAGCTCCTGACTCAAGTGTGGGCCTTCCCAGATGCTAGACAATGCTGACACCCTGAGACCTTTCCTGGGATTTGGGCTCCTGAAATGCTTCTTGGTATGAGAATAAGGATATGACAAGCTCATCGCTATGTCTCCTGTGGATTCCTGGAGGTTATGTGGCTGCTCACCCCTTAAATGTGGCCAAGGATGCCCATCTCAAAGGCGTTCCGGATGTGATTGTCAGCTTTTCTCTCCTGGGATTTCGTGAGACAGGCAGCTGAAATTGATCCAGTGATGCTTTGTCCACCATCACAGTAACATGCTGCGAGAAGTTTCGCCTACTGGCAGGAATGTGCCACGTCCCCAAGGAGTGTCCAAAAATCATAGTAGCCTGGTTCTAGCTGTTTCCATCCTGGGGTGGGCCTTTGCTAGACCTGGTGGTCTTTGCTGTCCGTTCAGAACAAGCCATTCCAAAATGCTTTGCGTTACAGCAAGGAACCATCTATTATTGCTGGGAAAATACTTCCCCCCGGCCCCAGCTGCCATGAGGAACTGCGGCTAAGATCCGAGGGAACAGGGATGCCTGAGCATGTTGGCAGATGACATCCCTGCTATTCGTAGAGTGATGGCACTCCACCCCTGCATACGCCAGTTCCACCTCATCGCTGCCTATTCTTTTCACGCATGGGAACCCTGCTGATGAGGAGGAAGAGGAGAAGGTGCTGCGCCGATGTCCCACTCGTGGGTTCCTAGTGGGCAGCCTGTGTGAACGTAATGCTGGACTAGATGGCACCTGGGCCCAGCGTGGCTCTTATGTTCTGAAGGAGAAAGCCCTTCTGAGAACCCTATTTTTGAAAGTCAAGGTCTCATGCTTTTAGGGACATTAGAAAGCTACCTGCTTTCATACTTGCAGTGTAATATGAGGACTAGCCCTAATCAGTGGAAACCATCAGACGGAAACAGAAGCCTGCATTTGCTGAAGCATCTTGACCCAGAAAGTCTCCCACGTCTACCAAGCTAGATGGGGAAGGACGTCGCCTGCTCACTGAGCCCTTGGGTTGCAATTTTCCCATGATCTGCTTTGCTGAGCCAGGAGAAGTTAGTACTGATGTGCTGGTGTTCCCATAGGGCTTGGGTTTGTTTCCAGCGACTTCAATTAGGAGATGGCAGAGTCACACTTCATTACATGAAGTGGGATCAAAACCAGGCCGCCTGTTTGCGGAAGCAGAACATTTGCACCACCGTGATGGATAGATTTAGAACTCAGCAGACGGTGGCATCCGAGGGCAGGTGGCGAGTGGGGCTGTGGGCTGCTGGGTGCCCTGCCGTGACCGCATATCCTCTCTGTGGAGGTCACCTGCTTGCTTGGAGAACTGCTCCTCTCCCGGGAGAGTTCGGCCTGGGAGTCCTACCAAAAAAGAGAGGAGAGACGGGCCATTTGGGAAGAGTTCTCAGAGAGTATCATGCAGAACCCCCAGCCTGCGGACGTGCTGCAGCTTCCTAGGATCCCCCTTCCAACTGGCACAGCCTCCTGGGGACTTGGGGATGCTGGCTGCTGCGGCTTCCTCTCCCAGCACCAGCCCAGTCCGCTTGGAGAAAGGCTGAAAAGGGCAGAGGGGATGATGGGGACAGTTCAGTTCCTCACCCGTTGCAGTGCCTTTAGAAGGGACCAAAAGCAGGCTATTCAGTGCATCAGTCCCTTCCCTAAACACACAGGCATCCATCAATCCCGGCAAGTGGTCCACCAGTGGAGGGCAGGCATCTTGGGCTGGCATTACTGGGAACCTGCCAAGGCCCAAACTGCTGCAGGGGGCTGCCGGGCACCCCTAAATCCCCCTGCTCTGCTGCTGCCACCTGTGCACCTCTCCCTTTCCAAGCAGGAAAGGCTGAGAAGTCATGGCAGCTTCCTCACGCCTTGCCTGGCCTCAGCGCAGAGGGCAAGACCCGCAAAACCGGAGATTGGCACCGCAGGAGTCCCACCATACCTGTTTCCTGGCATTTCCACCCCTGCCTCCTTGGGAACTTCCACTGCAAACATTCGGCTTTAATCTCCTCAGGGCAGAGACCTGCCTTCTTGCTGTTTTGTAAAGCCACCTACCTGCTGGCAGTGTGAACGAGTGTGAACATCTCTCTCTCTCATTCTTATGCAGGAAGCTCTATAGGCACAGTGTTAGGGGATGGCCCACTGGGGCTGCAGCACTGAGTCTTTCATTTGGTGCCCCACATCTGGGGGGGGGGGCATCTGTATCACCACCTGCTGTCCTTGGGCCCATGTTGAAATAAAGATGCAGGGCCCGAAGGAGTTCTGCTGCATCTGATCCCCCAGATTAGCTGGGTTTTGCCCGTATGTGCTGCCCCTGCCCTTTCTGCCCCCCCCCCCACACCAATCTCTCTGTCTTTTCCCCCCCTGAAACCAAATGTCCTCCTTCCCATAACATACTGTGGCTGCCGCAGGCTCTGGCATGGCACTGGGAGCAAGTCCATTATGGCAGCTGGTCACCAAAGTGCCCCCTGTGCATTTCCTTAGAATTTGCAGGGGGTCAGGATTGGGTCCATCCAGGTGCTTGGTCCCCGGCAGTGAGGTTTGGTAGGCCTTGTGATATGGTACGGGATTTGACTAGGGTCCCCAAACATATTAAAAGGGGTGGTTCTTGGTCCACATTCTTGTCTTGACCCCCGGGGGAGTTCATGTGACAGCATGATGGGAAGACATTTAGCAAGTGCCTCTTTCCCTGGTATGCAGAGATTCTGGTGAGAACAAACTCAATTGGCTGAAATTGTTGTTGTCACAAAGTGATTACAGATAACAACAAAAAGGAAAAAAGAAAAGCTGGCAGTCGTGCTTCACATGCACCTCAGTTGTACACCAAATCGCAGGGTAGTGATTTGGACTTCGTTTAATGCATGTGTCCCATCCATTGTTTTGTGGACTGTCGGATGATTTTTATTCTTACTTGCTCATTCCTGGAATTGAATTTTCTCAAATTTGCATTCACATTGGGATACACTGTTTGGGCATATGTATCAAAATATGCATTTCTGCAAACACATACATTACCCTAGATCTGTATTTTTACAATGCAGCCTTTTGGGGAAACATGATTTTCCCCCCTTTTGGTTATTCTCCCCTTGTATTTTTGTATGACTATGTCTGCAAACAGTTAGAATCCTGCCTGCAAGTCTGGGAACCCCTGCAACTTGGAAAAAACCGGTCTGCGGCAGAATTTGCAGGTCAGGTTCATAGAAATTCAGAATAATTTGAGTTCATTGTGCATTTCTTTGGCATCTCTACTAGAGGGGGTCAACGGAGTCGGAGAAACAGTTGCATCTGGGTAGAAAGGAGAGGAGATCAATGTTCAGGTAGGAGGGGGAAGTCTGCAGATGACTTTTGACTGCAATTTTCGAATAGCAAATGCTTATGGAAGGTTGATCTTTCCAGCATGTACCTTGGAACATAGCAACATTTTCTGGTTCTGCTGTTGACATTCTAGGTCAGCATGGCTGGAAAGTTCTGTCTGCCCTTGTTCCACTGTGACTCCCTTAGTGGAGACCAGGTCTGCACCCTCAGCCATGCACAAGATTCCCTCCCGCCTCCAACCTGAGGCAGGGTGCATTAGCAGTGGGGCTTGGTATGCGAGCCACTATTTACGTATCCCATGCTACTTTTGCTCCAGGGCATTGTGGGAAATGCTCCAGGGAATTTCAGGCCTTCTTCCCACAGTGCATAGCTAAAATATGGAATTAACTCACAGTAATGCAGCAGTGGCCACCAACTTGGAAGGCTTTAAAAGGGGGTTGGACAAATACCGGGAGCAGAACAGTATCCAGGGCTACTAGTCCAGGTGGCTACTTCCAGTATCAGTAGCAGCATTGCTGGGGAACATGGGTGGGAGATTGCTGTGGTGCTCATGTCTGGCTTGTGGGATCCTGGGGGCAGCTGGCTGGCCACTGTGTGAACAGAATGATGGGCTAGGTGGATCCCTGGCCTGATACAGCAGGACTCTTCTCAGGTTCTTGTGTTCTTCACTATAGGTCTGATTCCATTTCCTGCTGACCATGCAAATGTAATGCCCATATTCTCACAGGACCATGTTTCAAGCATGCAATGGCTGAGCCACCAGGACTGGGGAAAGCGTATTCTCCAAAAAGACAGATTACTCGTGGGGCAAACTGCTGGCCAGTGATCCCAAGCAGTGCCCACTGTTGTGCAGAGAGTTCTACTCATGTTCAGGCCAGCACATAGAAATGGAGCGAGTCAGAAGGGGGCTTCTGGGACATCTAGTCTGACCACAGCTCCAGCCGGCTCCGTGCATGTCATGGAGGACTCCTTTCAGACATTGCTGGTGCAACGGGGCAAGGCTGAACTGAGGGAGGGGACAGGACGGAGCTCTGGGGGATGCAGGGAAGGGCCTGATCCTGTACCCCCTCGAAGACCACAAGTGTTCAAGGATGAGGTTGGATGCCACCAAGGAGCTGAACCCAGGATGGAGCTAAGGAGAAAGCAGGCTGGATTTCTGACTTAACGGTATCTGAGGGGCATATGAAAAAGGAAAGCAAAGAAACTCAGAGAAATATGGTTTGCATTAGTTTCAGAACTCCTCCAGTTTTACACTCTTCTGCCTGACAGGGTGTTTCTAACTAGATCAGCTGTCAGAGGCAGCTAAGAAAATAAATCCAGACAGCTCAACAGAGACTAAGGTTCTCTTTAAAAGTTCCTTGGGGGAAAAGGTATCTAGCGCACTTATTTTTGCCCGAGACCGAATACCTTTGTTTCCTTATAACAGGGGCATGCCAACTTCAGGGTTGTGGGACCTGCTTTGGGTTCCATAGTGCTGGAACATGGGTGATGGTTTTGGAGGTCCTTCAGGCAAGACCCCCCCCCCCGCATCACGTGCTCCATCCCCCAGAAAATGGACCTTCTCTGCACCGGTGCCTCCAGCTGCTCTTGCTCCTCCTCCTCCTCCTCCTCCTCCTCTTCCTCACCACTGCCTGAGCTGGAGAGAGAGGAAAGTGAATAAATGGGTTGCAAGGGGTGGGGGAAGGAAGAACAGGTTCAGGAGCTTTTGTCAGTGGGAACTTGTGGGGTTTGGGCCCCCCACAGGCTCAGCAGGAGCAGAGAGACATTCAACATTCAAGAAAGTCACCCAGGGCAGAAATGTGTTCTTAGTCCTCAGTCAGAGCTGTTGGTCTCAGCCCTTTGCATGAAATTTCCCCTTCTGGTTTCCCCGCAAGTTTTTGTTTGTTTGTTTCTGATAGAAAGACAAGCAAATGAGCCCTAGATCAAATCAGACTAGAGCGTTCCCTAGAGGCAGAAATGACAAAGTTGAGGCTGGCGTACTTCGGGCACATCATGAGAAGCCAAGACTCCCTGGAGAAGTGATCGTGCAAAGGAGGATTGAAGGCAGAAGAAGATGACCAGACGAGACAGATGGAATCCATAAAGGAGGCCGCAGCCATGGGAGGAGTGAGGCGCTCAGCCTCATAAACATTTAGATGGATGACCTTGGACATTTAAATGTTTTCCTCCTGCCGTTGGGCCATGGCCTAGGCACTGCCTGGATTGGGTGGACGATGGTGGTGCCTCATCCCGGAATACTGCTCCAGCCCCTGCGCTGGACATGGTCTTCTGTCTGCGGAGCCACACTGGCAGGGAAAGGACCACGACATCTGCAAGGGCGGAGAGGGCCCTCTGAAGGGGGAGGCCATTCCGAGGCTGTAGTGGACTCCCCCTTTTCCTGTGCCTGGCCGGACAGTGTCTGCCAGCCATAGGATTGTGCTGTAAGTCATTGCTAATGTGAAACAGATGAAACAAAGTCCCCTCTACTGCAAGTCCCCCGGAAATCTAGCAGCCTGTTTTAGTTGCCTCTCGTGCCCTACAATAACGTCACATAATTCAACTTCTGCCTCTTTTCCATAACATGTAGTGGTGAACAGAGAGCTGGCATGCATGCTGTTTGACTAATCTTACAACTATAAAAATAGTTCTGTTTAAATGCCCTTCTAGAAGAAATATTGTTTAATATACTTCTATGTATTGAGGTTTCACGGGAACTCTTTTTGTATGTTTCTAAGGGCCTTTCCACTTTAAGCTTTTGACCCATTTTAACCCACCACTTTATCAAGGCTTCTTGGTGGGATTGCATGTGTTCATATGTTCCATGGCAGAACCACAAGGTGGTGCTGTGGTATAGTGGAATTGCAAAAACACACACCCATTTCTTAGTGTTTTACAAAGTGTTAACTCTGCAGTAGCTCATTATTTTTCTTAAGAAAGGGTATAATAGTCAGAAAGCATGGGAGAGGCCCTGGAGAATGAAAATATTGTGTAAAACATCTTTAGCTTATCCTGAGCAAGTAATCACATGCACATAAGAATGTCTTCTATAGAGAAGCCATAAATTGTTGGTGCTGGCATATCACTTAAATGTTATATTCTGTATGATACATTGGCTGAACTGTCCGGATTTTGTTGTTAGTGTTATATGTATGTTGTTGATGATTTTGTTTTTCTGCTCACTCTGCCCCAGAAGGAGTTGTAATGCTTGGAAATGTGTTAGACCTGGCAACAGAAAATGGAAGTATTTTGGAAACAAATCAGGCAAGGTTAGATCCAGACCAGATGTGTTCAGTGCAGGTCCACTGAAATCAATAGGACAAGTTAGTCTTGATTCCTGTTCAGTTCCACTGAGGTCAATGGGAACTTAGTCTAGATGGAACCCACCTGTATTTTTTTTCAACACCTTACTAAAGTCAGTTCTTTTGTTCTGGAATTGGTGCTTCCCAAACCTATTTTTATTGATTGATCTATATTGCACTTATTCCTGCAATAAACCCTAGGGGGCTTATGCAATCTTCTCAAAACAGCCGTGTGAGGTTGGGTAAGCTGAGAATCAGTTAGAACCATGCGGTGAGTGGGGGCAACCCGGATTTCTCAGGTCCAAGTTCAACAGCAACCATTTTGCCACATGGGCTCCCATCGGAAAATGATTTCTGATGCATGCCTGCAGAATAATCTTAAGCACTGCATTTGAAGACACTCTGGCAAAGAGGCCCCAGTACTGGAAATCCAAGCCCTCTGTCAAAGCGGATGCCCTCCGGAGGCCGCACAATGTTGAAGTGCTCCCCTGCTCCTCACATGCATCACACTGGCCCAAATGAAACCCCTTGCGAATAAGAAGAAACCCCTTACCCTCAACATCAGTTCAGCCACAGAAGTTGCCTGTCTGCCGCAACTGTGGTTCTCCAAAAGTTTCATGTTGGATCTTGGTTTCCAACTCATTGTCCTCCATGAACCCTGCTCTGTCCTGGGATCACTTGTGTCTTCAAATGTGGATGCCTCTTCAGCCACGGTGGGAAAGGTGAGAGCTTCCCAAGCACTCCAGAGGTTTTCTTGGTCCATCCACTGATGGCCTTTTGTCAGTGAAGACAGAATCTGCTCTTGAAAAGGGGCAGGTCCCACTTGTTTGCTCTCACTGGAGCACTGGACTGGGGGCAGTGCTAGGCATGGAAAACATCTGGGGCTCAGACCCACATGGCCAGTAGAGCAAAGTACGGATTTGCATATGCTAATCTACATATGCTGTAAAGACTGTGGACCTTCATCTCCTAAGGACACCCCTTTTAAAGGACCTTCATCTCCTAAGGACACCCCTATTTGTACAAAGGAATGTATAGGCAGGGGAGGGGAAGGCTTTTGATTTCTGGAAAACAGAGGCAGAAGGAATCAAATGTGGGTGGTCAGCAAGAGGTAAGATTTACCTGCAGTAAAAAAGCCAGCTCTTCCAGGAGCATCCAATTCAGCAGAGCTCCTCTGGGCCCTGGGCTTTTTTTTCCAACAGCTGTTCATGGACAGCAAGATGGTGGAGCAGATGGTTTCCCAAGATCTGGGGCAGCAGCCTGAGCGAGCTGTCCCCTAGCTCCACTTCTGCAGTGAACATCTGGATTGCCTGATATTGCCAGGGCAAAAATTGGCAACTTTGTGTGCAGCCTGTGCCCATCTCCTCCCCAACACACACATCACAAGGTTATCCACCGAAATGATGACGCTCCCCCAGCATTTAAAACATGGGAGTTTGCCCACACAGAGGGAAGGGGAAGGAGACCTAAACAGCAGGGTGTTCGAGCAATTGTTACCCACCACAAGGAGATGGGCTCACATAAGCACTTCCAGCTGTGCACTGTCAGTGTGCCCGACACGGCCGGAACACGCACTGCCACGCAGCTGAACTTAGTATGTGGCACTTTTCATTTTTAAATGCCTCTCGAAATAGCTTCCAAAGTGTGTGTGTGTGTGTGCAAGGGGAGGGGGGAGGTTAAGCCTTCAGAACTTGACTGAGTTTAAAATAAAAAATGATTGAAAAATGATTGACAGGCTGGCTTCTCACATTTGGCGTGCAAGCCATTTTTAAAGGAGCAGCTCATTTACACTCATGGACTGCAATCGGAATTGCTGGGTTAACATCGCACAAACACTTCTTGAGCTGCTCACGGTGAACGGAGAGGGTTTGTCTCAGCGTATTTCTTGCTCCTGAGCATGACACTTTTTCGTTTTTGTTTTTAGGAAGCTCTTTGTAATACAAAAGGTGCTTGGCAACATAAAAACCAGAACAGGATTTAAAAAAAAAAAAAAGCAACCAACTGCAACATATTTTCCCTGCATTTTTCTCATCATTTCCTCTATTTCTGAGGTTCAGACTGAGTGCCATTACAAAGCTGGCACCCTTAATACACAAGGTTTCTAGCAGGCCTCCAGAAACCCAAGCTTCACAGAAGTACAGTATAGATGCATAGGGGAAAGTTTACTAAAATCAGGGGAAGAGGTTCCCCCCAAACAACCTAGGAATGACTGAGTAAGCTCGTTGAACAGGGCATCAATCCAATAAATAAATAAACAAATAATAAGCAAGGACTCCTTTCAGAGCATTGGTTGCTCCTGGAAAAATCTTCTGCTACGTTCTCATGTTCATAGAGGCAATGGAATTCGGATCACAACAAAGAGGTTTTATGTTGCCTGCTGTTGTCCATCGATAGAGAGAAAGTCCAGAAGCTGTGAAGTCTGATTGCACCGGTTTTCTATTGCATTGGTTATCTGCCAGGGTCCGAAACAATAATACCGATTAAACAGCACGCCTTTCCAAGATAACAATCATGTTATGGAATGCCAGACGTGCACAGGAACCTAATCTTTTCGAATCAGATATGTTTGCTTCTGCAGCTAGGCAACACCCGATGCATAGATTACATTCCACTATCATTGCCACCCTGCCAAAAGACGGCTTTATATCAATTAAATCTTTCGGACAGATTGCAACCAGGAAGATGCTTAAAAAAACACAATCCAATTTTAGCATTGAGAGTTCTAGGAACAGCAGCAGGGAAGGAAAAGAAAGCTCAGTTTCATAGTCGATGTTAAGATGTCTGCAATATATACATTCTCCTGTGAATGCCACGGACAACCGCACATGTGCCAGAGTGGCTTGCTGTCATCCTGTTGTGGTTTCTTAGCTTCTTTGGCAGAATCGCCCCTTCATTCTCCCAGCTGTGCTCATGCAATCCCCAACCTGTGGTTGTCCAACCTTTCCTTGAAGGTCCTCACTGATGGGGCCTCTACTTCCTCCCTTGGAAGCCCATTCCATATCCTAGGGGTCCTAACCAACAAGAAGTACTTTCTGGTATCCAACCTGAAGCTGGTTCCTTGAGCTTTGCCCCACTGGAACATGGCTTGCCCCCCATTTCAGGGAAGGACAGGTCACGACCCTCCTCCACATGACATCCCCTTGCTAAAAGATCCCTTTGGAGTCTTTTCTTCTCCAAGCAGAAAAGACCCAATTCCCTCAAGTTTGCCTCAAATATCATCATTCCCCCCAACCCAGCTAACATTCTTGTGGGACTGGAATGGGACTTGGACAAGCTTCAAATTGGGGGCACCTCCAGACAGAGGATAGTCTTCTCAATAGATGGTTGTCCTCTGCAAAATAGGACGTACACAACTACAGAGAAAATAATCTCAAAAACCCAGAGCAGGGCTTGGTAGTCTCCAGAGATTCCAGACTGACAAGCCTGCAGATCGCCATTTGACCAACCAGTCAGAAGATCCCAACTCCTGATTAAAGGTCTGCTGTAAGCTGGCTGTCTGAAACTCTCGATATTAATGATGAGTATGAGTTACTCATTGGAGTGTGTGTGTGTGTGTGTGTGTGTGTGTAGAGAGAGAGAGAGCAGGGGTGGGTGGGGGAGAGGGAGGAGTCATTTCAAGAAACTCCTGGGAATAGTTGAGCATTTAAGTGCTTCTTCCCCCCTCCAGTTTCCTTTCTTTGCTCCTTTGTTTCTTACATCTTTTTCCCCCGCTTTCATCTCAATCTTGGCTGCTTCCTTTGTTTTGAAAGGAGAAAAAAACCCTGAAAGAATTCAACACTTGTCTGACAAAACGACAACAAAAGCTAGTCATCTCCAGCAAACCTATACTATTTGCAGTGTGAAGATAAGGTGGGCTGAAGTTATCCCCAAGCTGTAATTAGGTTAACACAAACTCAGCCCTGGATGAAAACATCAGAGAGCAGACAGGGAGGAGGTGCTGGAGGGGGTGGGTGGGTGCAATTAGACAATTTCTGCTCAGTGTGATAAATTTGTTTGTTTTAATGTGGCAATTATGACCAACTGTTTTAGGGTTCTCTATATGAAGCATTTAACCCTGTGCTTTACTGAGGCATCTTCATCTGTTTTCTCTGTGAAAACAGCATCCTTTGCATGAGGTTCTCCCAGCCCTGGCTTTTCCTCCCGGCTTTTCGGTGTTTTCCCATCTGTTCCACTAAACAACATAAGGTGGTGCTGCAGCAGAGTGTAGCGTTGAGGCTTTGCAGAGGTGAATAATGCCGTCATCCAGGAAAATGCCGCATTACCCCACTCTAAAAAAGAGACAGAAAGTGCCTGGGAAGTGTGGGAGAGGATGACATTGGCACTGTGGGATCATGGGCACGAATAAAGGTTCGTGTGGGAAGTCCAGCTCGTGGGTGCTGCTGGGCTTGGCGGGCGCTGGGCGAGATGCTCTGGGCGGCCCTGCGATCCTCCCATTTTAATTTTATTCCCTTCTCCTACCGTGGAGGTATGACAATGCTCCAGCACTAAGGGCGGCGCTCCTTTTCTCCGCTGGCAGGCCGAGCTGAGTCTGTGCAAGGGCTGCAGGGCTGCCCCATCAAGCACGCACCACCTCATCCGTAGTGCATTGCCCGGTGTGCGGGGGCAGCGGGGTGAACCAGTGGACTGGTGTTTTTTCTGGGTGGGGGGCGCCTGGCCAACAGGCAGGGCTGCCCTGCACAGCCTCTGGGCTCTCCTTGGCTGCCGTGCTGCTCCATCGGAGGAACTCCAGTGAATTCTTATCAGAAATCAGTGGATGTGAAGTTCTCGCCCATCTTCTCCGTGGCCAACCGGATTAGCCACAGCACAGAGGTCCAGGCTGTGTCTGCCTACCTTGCTACTGCAAAAAACCAAGCACCTGTCATAAAAAGGAAGGTGGTAACCCTAATTTCATGCTAATGCTGCCAGTACATGCGAATGCAAGCCCAGATGTCTAAACTTAAATGCTCAGAAACAAGGGTCTGGATGGACAAATCTGTCAGCTTCAGCCCTCGCCCCCCTTAAAATCTTTTTGTTGAGAAAATGGAGAACTTGCCCAAGGTTGGCAAATTCTCACCAAAACCATACCAAATAAAAGTCCCACCCATCCCTATCCCAATCAGGGATAGGCTCCATCTCTAGGGTTGCTGTGCTGTAGAGGTCAAAGGTCAGGCTAGGACTGGAGAGATCTGGGTTCTAGTCTCCAGGAAGCTCTTTGGAGACTTTGGCCTAGTGCCTGATTCTCAGCTTAACCTACTTCCACAGGTGTAATGAAGATAAAATGGAGAGGAGGAGAACTTTGGAAACCACCTGAGGGTCCTTGCAAGAGGAAGAAAGGCAGGGTATAAATGAAATTTAATAATACCCATAATCATTATGAACAACACAAGGGGTCCGGACTTGGCATGCTCCACCCAATCATGCATGACAATGATGGGAGGAGCCAAACTGTATCGTATTCTATTCTCGAGAATAATTTGATCACAAGCACAGAGCACATGGTGGAGTCCCCTTTCATTCCTTTGCTGACCAGGTAGCACTGACAGATATCCATTGGTTCAAAATTCTCGTGATGAGTTCCGACTGGTACATTTGAATTCAGGTTTTTCCTGTGCTTACCTGGGAGCTGGGCTGGGAGCTCTGACAAGGAATTTCTCAGTCCCTGGCTGCATGCATAGCTCCGGTTTCATAGATAATGCTTGGGGGTGTGACTAGCCTGCCTGGGCTTGATGCTGGCCAGCCAGGTATGCCCTACAATCGGAGCCTGCACTGCATACAGCACCCTGTTTGTGCTCCATCTCCATCCACTAGGAGAACCAGGTTCTCATTTTCATTACTCAAAGAGTTGGCAACTCTGAAGGCACCCACAAGTCAGCAAGAAAAGCAAAGGGCAGAAAGATTGCATTCCAGAGAATAACCATATTTGCTAAAGTCTGGCCAGCCATTTAGCATTCTTACAAACAAACTGAACTCAATCAGACTGTCACCAGTTCCATTCAAGAGTAAGCAATCAAGGCGACAAGCCAAACAAACAGTATAGTCAAAGGAACAGTTCACCTTTGGGCCAGGTATGCTAGCAGTGGTAAGGTGAGCATTGCCACTTCTTCCCAATTTCTGTGGCTCACGAGTTTTTTCAGCAGCTCTGTTCCACTGCTAATTCTTTCCTCCAGTTTTGATTACCAGAAATTATTTCTCCTAAGAGTGGAATCCCAGTAGAAAGTAGGAAATTGCATAGGAAGGATGAATCACAGGGGATGACTTCACAGTTTTGACTGCATCGATCGAGACGCCCCCTACCAGTGCATTGCCACATCAGCGACGTGTTCCCCAGTGTTGGGATTTTACCATTAAAAGAACTAAGATGATTTGAGAAGACACCAAGTTATACTGTGGCTGTAAGAGTGCCTGATAGGGTGCCTAGTGTGTGATAGCGCCATTGTGACGAGAGGAATCAAATGGAATCCGCGTCTTTTACCTCGATCATGTGCTGTTTTCTGGAGACCATTTGTGGGACCCTGGGCAGTGGGGCCTGGGTTTTGGTCCCAAGGTCTGGCCTTAGCAGCACCACAGCCTACCCCACTCTCTGCCGCTTTGTTCTCATTCATTGCCCACTCCATGGCCATGCCACCCAGTGTAACTCACTTCTGGTTCTTCCTCGCTGGGCTTTCCAAAAGATGCGTCTCTAGCTGTAGGCCAGGCTGGAAGGTACGTGGCCTCCTGCGCTGATTCTGGCTTCTCACTCTGTCTCAGGAAGGGGCTTGCACCAAGCTGGATGAAGACATCCTGGACATTCCACTGGATGATCCCGATGCCAACGCGGCAGCTGCCAAGATCCAGGCCAGCTTCCGTGGTCATATGACTAGGAAGAAGATGAAGGGCGGTGAAATAGAGCGCAAAAGCAAGGACCCCGAGTGCCCTAGCAGCACTCGCACGGGGGACCTGCGCAATGGAGATTAAGCAGCCAGGTAAGGACCCTTCTCTCTTCTCTCTCCACCTCCATCCTGCTCGCTTCAGGCAGGTGACCCTGTTAAGGGTGCTTACTTTGCCTGCACCTACTTGAATTGTCTTCATGCATGGAGTTTTGGGTATTTTCAAGACCAGGGCTGTCTTGGGCCCAGGGGGCAAATCCAACCCTTTGGGACCCTCAGTCTATCCTTCGAGCATTTCCTCTGGAACCCCCATTCTCCTGGCTCCACGCTTTCCCCCAAAATGTGAGACGCTTCTGGTTTCTGTGCATTTTTCCCATGCTAAAAGACTGAATTGCATTTCCTAAAATTTAATTATTGCCAGGAGGAGCCTAAGTTGGCAATCCTGTACATATCTGGACAGAAAAATTCCTATCACTCTCAGGGGGGCTGGCTGGAAAATGCTGGGAGCTGTCAAACTTTTTTCCATGTCAATGGGCATAGGATTACCCGCTTCAGCGGAAATGTTCTGGGGTGGGGTTGTTGCTCTAGGGAGGGGATCTGCACTGGTCCTGGAGGCTGTGAATGCCTCCTGGGGCAAGGAAGCAGTGCTGCCTACATTGAGCATCGAGGGTGAAACAAGGGGCATTCATGGAAGCCATTGGAAAATATCAGACAACTGGAATTCCTCTGGGTTCCTGGGTGGGTTTCCTCCCATCTGGCTTCAGCAGAAAGTGCATGGAGTGAATTTGTTTCGTTTGTTTTGGAAATGAACGCAGAGCCCTACAAAACATCAAAAAGGGGGTGGGGGAGGGACAGAATAAGAAATTAAGCTGCTAGAAGATGCTGTGGATCCTGGCATACCCAAGCTGGTTGCTGCATCATTCCAATGGCCGTTGTAATCCCTCATTATTCTGCACTGCAATTTCAGTCTGATTGCGATCGCACAAAATGCCACTGCTCTGCCTTTCATTCTAGAGAAACAACTTACCCTTAATGGGTTGGCATATTCCTTGAGAGCGAATGCCTCTCCGATGCTGCCGCTTACTGCCTCGAGAACCCAGCCCCCCTCCCCGAATTTCCTCACATACGCGGATTGTTGAAATGGAAGGCGGATGCCGATGGACATTTGATCAAGCCACTTTCCGACTTCCACCAAAAATATCAACATGCATAGTCCATTATTTACTTTTGTACTTACTGGGCTGGCCTTTGGGGATATAATGAGCCGGGAGTGGGCCATCTGGGATCCCAGTTCTGAAGTGATTATATGCACAAGGCCTTGAAACCGAAGCTGAAGGCCACTCAACACCGCCCTCGCCTGATTTCAGGTGGTCCTTCAGCCTAACCTCGGGGGGGCTTTTTTCATAGGATGTCCCAGACTCTGGCAAGAGTGACTGTCTCTCCCCTGGCAGTCCTCTGGGTAGGAAGGGAGGGAGGGAGGGAGGGAGGGAGGGAGGGATGGACGGGCAAGAGCTGGGCAGAAAGAGACAGAAAAAGGTGGCAGAAAAGGAGACAGGAGCACATCTCCATCCGTTTTGGCCTGCCCTTCTGCCCACTTTCATCCTGCAGTTTGCTTCTCTTGCAAAAAGTTCCATGTACTTCCATAGTTCCACACTGCAACTCAGCAAACGGCACATGACACCAGCACCAGCACCACTGTTTTAAGATTCGCTTCTTTGAGTTATTTTTGTAGGCATCATTCATTATAAGCTGCTTTTAATATTTTAATATGTCACCTAATCATGTGCTTAAAAGACAGGGTACAAAACTTAAAAGTAAACAAATTCCCATTCTTGATTGGGTCACCCCTGTTTGTCAAGCCATGGGGATGTACATGGGAATAGGGAAGGGAGGATGGCTGGGTGTCCTCTTTTACACAGGACAGTCCTCTGTCCGAAGGCTGTCTTCTCCCATCCTAGTTCAAAGGTGAAGGAACACCAGTGTGTTTGCCCATCGGCAGTTGACAGCTAGGCAGGCAGGAAACAGAGGGCGCTTGGTCAGAGCCTTCCACGCCATGGTGTGATTTCTGTTTGAAGCATAAGCATGCCTAAATTTGCATCTATGCAGATTAACTAGCACATGCAGATTTCATGCAAACTGTTGTCCTCTTTCTTTTGGTGATGTATTTCTTCTTTCTGGGAGATTCACCCGAGGCCACCCGAAGGGGTGGGATTCTTTTAAACTTCCCCACGCCATTTCCTCCTTCCAACTTAACACCCATCCCACCTGAGAGATGCTGTTTGCCCTGCAGAAGGAAGCAAATGCATCCTGTTCTCGGTGCGTGCTCAGTCCCCTGGCTCTCATTTCTTCACTGTCCGACTGACTGTCGCTGGTGTTAGCAAGGGCTCATCCTCTTGTCTTCCCTTTCAGCTGCCTGGAGAGTTTTCTGCCCTGGAGGCAGGAGAAGGATCAGTGGGCCTTCTGCCTCCTGATCAGACTCAAGGGAGGGGAGCGGGATGGGCTGGACAAGATGAGACCAAGGCAGAGTGCAGAGCGGGGTGGGTCATGCCCTGGCACAGCTTGCCCTGGGAAGGCACAGCACTGAGGATACTCGGCTCGCTTCACTGCTCTGCTCCGGACTGCCAGGAATCCTCTGTCTCTGCTTACTGCTGCAGAGGCAGGGCTGCAGGGTTATTAGCATGGCGTGTGGTTTGGCTTGGAGGCAGGTTAGGCTGAAAGAGAGCGACCATCCTGAGCTCAGTCAGTAAGGCTAAGGGTTTAGCTCCTCTGGGCCATGAGGGCACATTTCGAAATGTAAGAAAATGTCCCAGGCATCAGTGCAACTCAGATGCCATGAGAGACAGGGCAAAGAACAAGAAACCTTCTGAAATTGTACTCCACAGAGTTGCTCGTTGGCTGTGCCCTGCCTGTTTTCTCTTGTTGGACAGGTTAGATTGAGAGAAAGGGAGACTGGCCCAAGGTCACCTCCTGTGCTTCAGGAATGTGGCTGTGTGTGGATTTGAACTCAGGTCTCCTCGGTCTGACACTCGAACTCAGGCGTAGGCCACCTGGTATCCTCCAAATTGCATTGGCTAAGTAGGAAGAGGCTTGTGGGAGATGTGGTCCCAAACTTCTGGAAGAACCAGGTGGCCTTCCACACTCTGAGCACCACCCAACCTGGACTCACTGTTTGGAGCGGCTTGCTTCTGTGCACGGTAGTGGCTTCTAGTCACCTTGGAGATGGTTCGTTCTCATTATCCAGTCACAGGCTTCAAATTTGCAAGCTGCTATGTGGGTCAACACAAGGAACAGGGCTGAGCCTATGGGATGCCCTCCCTGTGGAGACCTGCCAGGCACCCACCTCATTGCTTTGCAAAGAAGCTGAGAAGATTTGCATCAAAATAGCTCTTCTGTGCTTAGTTCTGATGCATAGAACCATTGATGGCATTTTTTTTTCTGAAGAAATGACTTCCCTTCAGTGGAATCACTGCTCAGTCACATTTATGTATGTATGTATGTATTTAAAGTTTTTGTATGCTGTCCCCTTGCTATATAGCCTCGGGACGGCTCACACAAATAAATATAATACAAATAATACAAATACAGTTAAAACCCAGAAACACCTCAGCTGCACAATTAAAACCTATATGCGCAGTAGCCTTATGCAGGAAGACCTTCTTGCTCTTTCCCCCAGTAGTTCCTCTGATCAGTGAGGCAGACTTTACGCCCTGCAGTGTCCTCAGGCCAGGGTCTTTCTCAGCCTGCCCTGAACATGCCAAGGACTGACCCTGAGCACTTTCCTGTGCAAAGGAGGTGTGTACCTTGCAACGGAGCTATGCTCCTTCACATAGTGACTGTGTTCAGACCACATGAGAACCTATCCTCAAGGATTAAGTGCAGATTGGCAGTGAACTATGGGTTGTCATTGTAATGGGGATTATTGAATGGTCCAGACCCAGCCAAAGTAGGATGACACACAGTTCATACACCAACAAACCATGGGTTCTCTTCATGGCTTGTTCATGGTCAACAAGGCATGGACTGTGAGCACAGCTGGATTCAGATGGCATGCTGACCCATGGTTCGGCCATGACCCACCCTGAACCCCTACTAAAGCTTTGGGTGTGGGTTATAAGGTGGCTCCAATCCAATGTTTATTATCGATGGTTTGTCACGCTAATGTTGTTTATTGCACATTTGGCTTTTTAAAGGCGCTCTGGGGATTTATTTGTATAGGAGTGTGGGAGTGAAGCATTGAATAGCAGCAACAAAATGCAAATAAATTACATCATCATTATCATCCCATTGTACCATTTCCTAGGTCTTTTTTTTCAGGCTCAGTTCCTAGCCAATATGCCTACCGAGAGAACATACGAGCGTTGCTTTGTGAAGCAGGTTTGTGTGGGTCCTAGAGCAGTGGCCGTGGGGTAAGGAATTTTCCTTGCTCTTTCCCATGACTAATAGACTCACATTATGTATGGAAAGACACCACTTGTGCTTAATCTGCATAATATATTCCAGATGCAGATTTTGACGTGTTGGGTTTTTCATAGGCTTGTGTCCCCTGAGAGATTCTGCCCATACAGTCAGACTAGATGATGCCTGACAGCCCTTTCTACTCAACTCAGTGGAAAACAGATGCTGTGCAGACTTGTATATGGATTTCTAGCAAGTCATCCTCACTTATTATCCTTCTTCTCTGGCCCTCCAGAGAAGGGGTTTGTGCAGCCAATCATTCTCAGCTGGGGTATGTGTGCGTATGTGTGTTCTTTTGGGTCAGTTGGCCATCAAGATAGCAATATCTCAGAGGCCGTGCTTATGATGTACAAATGGAAAGGCAGGATTAAGTTTTGGTCGGCCCTTTAAGTGACTGCCTCCCCAATTCAGCCAAATTACATAGGGACTAGTGACTTGAAAGTCCACACAACAAATCTTTTGTTTGATCAAAAGCTGCATTTGATGCAGCTTCTTTGCTCACTTCTTGTAAAACTTTCTTCCACGCAGTGGCCGTATGGAACCATGCCACTGCCTCTCCCATCTAGAGATACACTCCTCTGGGCACCATCTGGCAGACCCTTAGGCAAAACTACATGGTTTCCTGAGCCTGTTCACTCAAGCTTGATAGTGGGAAGCAACTGTGCTTCGCAATAAGGTGCACGCTCATTGGGAGCCATCGATTTTGAATGCTTACTAACCCTGCGGGGTCCCACTTCCCTCCCACCCACCGCCCTGAGAAAGCCGGGCTGGAGGCCCTTGAATAGCAGCACAACGTGAGACGAGGGGCTTCTTTGAAGCTGGATTGCTCAGGAGGGCAGCTGCACTGGGGCAAATTAAATTGGAAAATCCTTAGACCTCATAACTTTTCTCCCCAGAAGTTAGTTTGTTTATTCATTTAAAGATTTCATAGACTGTCCATCTACTGGTGTCTCAGGACAGTTTACAACAAGCAACAAGTAAAACAGGAAATAAAATGGCACAGCCACTGATAATACACCAATATAAAACCATAGAAGTTTGAGGTTGCATAGTGTAGGAGAGGAGAGCAGAGCAGAGCAGAGCAGAGTATGGTTTAGGACAGTGCAAATGTTGCCTCTGTACTTCAGGTGCAGGACTGGCACCAGGGCTGGGTGCGGCTGGGCATGTGCCGAGGGCCCACCCCCCCACAGGGGTGCACTGAGAAGAGCCTCCAGAGTTGCTCCTCCTCAACTGCACGCTGCGTGGTCCCGGCCTCCCACTCTGGCCCAGCAATGGTGGTGGTGAGGAGAAGGGGCCGCGGATGCCCTGCTGGCTGGCTAGCGATCTCTTGCCTGGCAAGCCAGAAAATGGCAGCCACAATGAGGAGGAGGAGGAGGAGGAGCAGCAATGGTGGAACGACCGGGGGGCGGGCACACAGAGGGTGCGTTTGTTCATTTGTGGTAAGGCAGAGCCTGCCTTTTCATTGGCTTCCTTTTCTGTTTTAACAGCCCCTTTTCTTCAGTAATTGGAGCTCTCTTTAGACACCCAAGTAGAGTGTTCAACATGGGAAAATTAGCTAGTTTTGACTCATTCCTTTTGAATGCATAAATGAAATTAACTAGCTATTACTAATATCATAATATTGTATGCTTGTAAATGGTTCAGGCATCTCCAAATTTGGAATTATTAATAAAATCGTGATTATGAATAAAAATCTGTTTTAACATGTCTACTATTTATACCACCCCCACCTAAATTACATTGATAGTGTCACCTGCAGAAAGCTAGGAAGAGCGGGGGGGGGGGAGCACACATGGTGGTTGAGTAATCTGCCTTACCCCTCATTATTAATGTTGCCATTTCTTATGGCCCTTCCTGAAGGAGGAGAGGCTGCGTTGAGTAACTTACACCCTAAGATTCAACACAGGTGAGGAAGCCGCTCCAGAAGGGTCTGGCTTCTACAGCAAGCAGCTCCCACTGAGCTGGGTGGACAGACTGAATGAATATGAATACAGAGTGCGGAGTCTTAGAATGGGGTGCCCTCGCTTACGGGGCTGGTGGCCACATTTGAGGAAGTGTTGTGGGCACTCTTACAAAATGGCTGCCATGGAAGGGGCATTTCCAACCTGGCTATCACAGTTGGCACGGACTGTTGCCAAGCAGCCATTTTTCAACAGGCCATCTGGGAAGCCTGAAAGAAAGGTTGTTCGCCCACGGGCAAGACAAAGGCGCGTCTGAGTTCTGGGATCCGAAAATGCTCTGGGATCCAAAACCTGGGGCTTTGCTCCAGTGCCTGTTTCGGGGAGGCCAACTGACAATGCTCAGAGACAAGTCCCTTCGCCTAGTAAATGCACGTCAAGTCAGAGATGGTTCGGACTCGCCTCAGGGCCTTCTCCTCACGCTGGAATGAGCGAGCCCAGGACTACCTCTCTGTACACAACAAACCAAGTAGAAACTGCTAGGTCTTCCTCTAAACCCTGCTTGTATTTTATACTACGATTTTAACCATTTAAAATTTTATATTTTTAATGCTGCATTTCCATTTGTAAACCGTTTTAAATTGTCATGAACTTGCCAGAGACCTTTGGCTATTGGGAGGTATAAAAATCTGACAAACAGGGACCTTGAATGCTTGCAATAAGAAGAAGAAAAAAAAAAACTCTTTTCGGGGCACCTGAATTTGCCCTCTCTATTCTGTGCACACAGAGCTGAGCAGCGCTTTTGTGGACAGAATTTTGGAGGGCTTTCATCCACAGAGTCGCCAGAAGCCAGCGATGCCAGCATCTTGTACACGCACACCTTACCCTGTGCAAATATTAGCAGCTCACAATATTCAATGGTTTGACTGACTTTCATTATCCCTGTCTATATGCAAGCACCATTTGCATATGCAAATGCAGAGCTTTCTCCTGGAAGAAACTGGGCACCAAATAATGGGTACAGCTTTGCGAGGGAGGAAAGGCATTTGAAGGAGTGGGTGGGGGAATTGGCCTTCTGACAAATTAAGATATTATTTGATGCAAAAAAGCAACAGAGTGCTTTCTTTTTTGTTCATATATATATATATATATATATACACACACACACACATCTGAGAAACAAATTTGCTAATTAGCTGTTACACGTATCCTAGGGAGAAGTGGAAGTCAGAGTAGATAGAAGGTGTTTGTCACTTGTTGTAGGAGGTCTGTAAAATACCAGCACGGATTCACCACCAGTGTGACTCAGTCTGTGTGGTGGGGTGTGTGTGGAGGATGGGTGGCAGGTGAGTTACAGAGCCAGCTTCTTTTAAGCAGTATCAGTTTTATCATTCAGACCAAACTACTGCTTCTGTGGCAATCTCAGGGCTAAGCTAGATGCTACATTAAACGTGTAACTGATTCTAGCCATTAAAAAAGCAACAACTTTAGTGTAACCCTCTGGTCTGGATTCTGACTAGCATGCTCAAGTAGGGGGGATTAAGTATTTCCCCCAAGCTGTTTGCCCTCCCTCATGTGGGGCTAGAGAACCCCAGGCTGCCCCCCTGGTGCCATAAGCCAATCCAGATGGGGGAACACATGCTCATGCGAGGGTAAAAGCTGCATAGGATGCACTTAATACCCGGTGGAGTGTGAGCTTCAGAAGAAACCTCTCCTGGCCAGCTGATGATGCATGAATGGGTACTGCACAGACTTGGTGCAAGGACCTTCTGCAAGGACTTCCAGCTCCACTGGTGCCACTCAGGGCTGCCTGGCAGCAGCACCTGGTGTCCTCCATAGGGTGGCCGTTAAGTCACCTCCTGCAAGAGGACACGCATCACCAGAAAGAGCAAAATGCCCCCAGAGACTTGCACGTTTTCCCGGGTCTCAGGCAGAGAGACCTTGGTGCCTGGTCTCCTTCATTTTAGGACCGGCTTTGTCTGACTTTCCTAATTTTAAATGTTTTCTTAAACAAATTGAAATTGTGCCTGATCCTCCTGGGGGTTGGGTGGGATGCTTGCTATCCTTCTGAGTCAGCCCCTGAACCTGTTGGGAACAGAAGAGGCAGGTATTCTTGGTGTGCTTTCCAGAGTCATGGTTGCACCGACTTCCGATGAGGACTGTGATGGCTGGAAAATGGGAGCTGAGATGGTGGAGGGGAGTGAGGTTATCTCAGCCCACCATCTCCAGCCAGGCCATGGGGACAGATGGCTGGGCAGTGAAGGGAGGGGGGCAAGGGAGAGGTGAGAGACAAGCTGGTCCAGTCCCTGGCCTCATGACAAGGCATCGGGTTAGGGTGGCCTCCCAGTTGGAGGCCTGCACAGGTCTTGGAGCCTCACCCTTCTCCAGGGGGGACTGCCCAAGAAGTGGAGCCCAGGCTGCTGGAAAAGAGGGTTTTCAGAAGTTCTTTCTGGTTTGTGCTCAGCACACTGCTTTGCTCATGCACAGAGGTTTGTCTTCCAGTGGCTATCGCTTGTTAGCCATGCATTGGAAATACAGCTATTTTGCAAAGAGACTGTCTCTTGATTGAAATGAATAAGGGGAAACCCAGCTCTTAAAAAACCCTTAAAGCAAGTTCCACATTTAATTGTGCCTTTGGTTTTTCTCAAGCTTTTGGCAAGCTCCCCAAATGTAAAACACAACGAAGAGTCACAGCTGTATGTCCTATTTTTCATGTGACAGGCAAATCCTACACACTGGTAGTTAGTTAGCATGGAAACCAATACTAACTCCCCAAAGGAGATGAAGGACCTGGATTTGAATTGAATTTCTTCCTTAGCAACACCAGGCTGAATGCCTCCCATCAGCCCATGCTATTTTTAAAACCATCTCCTGGCAAGGAATAGGTACACAAAACGAAATAAATCAAAGCTAGATAGTGGCAGCAGCGCTTCATGCCACCGCCATGCTGAAGAGAATGAGGCTTCACGCGTTCTATCCTTTGTGCACCTGCATGTCAACATAGGAGCTCACGGACGCTAAGAGCTTTTGTATATGGAACATATATGATATACCCATTAGGTGTCACTTATAATTATATACAGGTTCTTTAGATGATATTGTGATTCTCAATTTTGTTTCTGTTTTTAAATGGTGCTTTCGGCAAGGGTTTTTTTTTGTTTTTGTTTTAAAGAAGGAAATTGCAGAATTATTTGTGAAAGTGGAAGAAAATACTTTTCCCACTTGTGCAACTCCACAATTCTGCTATACCACAGTGTCACCTAGTGGTTACATAGTGGTAAAGCATGACAATGCTTGGAACTCAAATCTGCATTAGAACCAAAAGTGGATAAAGTCATTAACAGCCTCGTGCTGAAAAGCTCAAAGGCACCAGGCAGTGTGCAGCCTGCCATGCCAAGGAATGCTAACAATTAAATATACTTTGGGTTCCTGATTTCATACTTTTTACACCCATCCCATTACGCACCGAGCCCAAGAAGTGCCAAGGATGCGCTGCGCTCCTTTCAGTGGAGCTTGGTGGCCCCGGTATTTGTGAGGTGGTGCATCCACTCTGGACGGTAGCCTGAGCTCGGAAGTGTAGCCACTCATGGTGCCGCATATGGGCAGGCTTCCTTTAAAGTTCAGGCAGAAACCCAGAATGGATACATTGCCCTGTGGATACTGGAGCCACCAGCCTTTGGAAGAAGGTCATCGGGAGATTATTAATACTATCTTATAATGCTTGTGCTCATTGACACGTTTGCTGCTTGGCTGAGGCAAAGGCCGTGCTGGCTGGGAAATGGGAAGTGTGGGACAACCCCCTTAGCAACCCCGAGCCACAATCTGCATCTGCCTTAGCACAGCAGGCTTCTCATGCTTAATAACAGAAGAAGGCATCTGCCTACCTGCCTGCCCGCCCGCCCGCCCACCAGCTTATCAACACCACAGCAACAAGACTGGGAAACCTAGCTGTGTGAAGTCTGGCAAGCGTACCAAGGGGACCCAAGGAGTGTGTATCTCCCTGTTGTTTTGTTTTAAAAATGCATTCATGCATGATAATTCACATTAATCCAGGAATCTGAAGCATTCAGCTGCTGGGTAATTGTCCCTAAACAGCTTCTGGATTTGCAGCCTTCAGAGTTTTAAGCCACGGAGGACTAGCAGGCCAAGGGGCAGTGCTGCAGGTGCGGCTCTCCAGCCTGCTGTGTGGCAGCCGCCGTGCCCCATCCAGAGAATGGGGAACCGCAGGGCGCACCTTGGCAGGGCAGCACCTGGGAGTGCCGGGGAGGCTTCCCTTCACTCAGACAGGGTGGGCACTGTGTCCAGCTCCGATGGATGAGGTTGCACTGTATAAAAGGAAGGGCTATTCTGACCCATGCAAAGACAAGTCCATCCACGAGCAAAGAAGCCATCACGCAATGGGGGTGAAGGTGTTGGTTAATGACCAGAGTCCCAGCTAAATGAGGACTGCGCTGTGTTCTCTGGATGTTTGGCAGGGTAACACCCATCAGCTCCAAAGCTCTGGAATTCAACACTTCCCTCATCATGAATTATGTTGGGAAAGAGGAAGCTGGTCCTCGTGCAGCGCCACCAATTCTGCCACAATGTCTCCAAGGGAAGCCCGTCATGCTAGCCAATGCTCTGGGCTTTGTGTTAGATGCCACTTACTTTAGCGCAATGTAATTATGTCGGTGATTGTGCTGAACTGCATGCTGTCCATGGGTGAAAACACCTGAAGGCCACCAAACCGGCTCTCCTGGGTGTACTGTTTGTGGGACCCCTGCCTCCTATGAGTAAGCAACCAGACGCTTGGGGCCGTAAAGCAAGGGAACTGATGCGGAGATGTTGGTCCTGGTTTGCTGCCTGGGCTACTTCCTTCTTCCCAGACCATTCCCAACTAAGCAACAGACCCAGGTGTCCAATTTGCCCCACAAGAGGCTCAGTGGAAGGTGGTGAGAAATAGGTTGTGAGAAGCATCTATTGAATCAAACTTATATAAATCAGATTTGGTTTTAAATTGCAATCCACTTATCATATCCAACAGAAAGACATCTGCCTGTACTTACACAGGTATGAAACAAGATGAGAACTTCCCAAGAATTCAATCCAATTAAAATATGAAGTTGCTTCTGTGCAAAGCAAAGCCGGGTTAATGCTCACATGTAAAATGTTACTCCTATTGGAGAATGTCATCATGGAATACTGCAACAGCCCTATTCTAAATAGAAGCCTCTAGAAAGCAATGGGATGTGGATTCTGAAAACCATTATGGGATGGAAGGGACATCTCAGCAAACCAAATGCTACCTAAGATCGAACGGATGATGAATGTTGTTTATCGTGGAAGATGCTTTCCTGTGCACAAAATAAAATGTTCTTACAATGTGTGGGTTTGCCAGAGCTGATATATAAAGGACAGAGGTTAAGGTCTCCCAGATGTGATTCTGGTGAATGAATCAGGAAATGGATCATAAGTTTTCACAACAACCCACAGTTTTTGAAGCTTGGTTGACAGACGTGGGTTGGATGTTTGGCTTTCATTCTTCTGCAATGTTGTGTAGGTCCTTCATACCAGTCTACTTTCCTACCACTGAGATTAGAAAATATTGCAGATAAAAGTAATCCATATCTTCAGCTGAGCACTGTAAGACACACACACAAGAAGGAAGTGTGACCCCTTCCCCCTTGGACATTTCCAAATGAAGGTTTAAAGTAAAACTAAACTCTCCGAAAGGAGAGTGAATAAAGCAAATAGAATCGGTTTGGGACCCAGGAGTCCCCTCTCGGTCGCGACGCTCCCTGGATGTCTTGGGCAAGTCACGGGCTCTCAGCTTAGCTTGTCTCACAGGGAGGTTGTGGGGATAACATGCAGAGGAGGGGAACCAGGTAAGCAAAACTGTCTTGGGCTCATTACAAGAGGGAAAGAGGCTGAAAATAATGGAAAGTTGTGTTACTAGCACAGCGTGCGCCTGTGACGAATCTCTTCTGGGTTGTTGTGTCACTCCAATGTGAATTGGGGCCACCATGCGCCAGGAGGCGAGGACTGGCCCTTCCTCCTGCACCTTTGCAATCCCCCTATTGGGATGCGTCTTGCTCTAAAAAGCTCCGTGTGTGCAAATCCAGATGCTTTTCTTTTTAAAAGCTGGAGGAGGGAGGAAGAAAAACTGCGCAGTGGCTATGTTCTTCTGCCCCCATGCATGGTGTTTCCCAGTGGAATTAGAGTCACAGGTACTCATCCTAAAGTTAAAACAGAAAAGATGATTCTTAGACACATACCAAGTCATTAACATAACCTGTAGTTTAACCCTAAGAGTGGGGGCTTTTCTATACGGGGTTGTTAATCTGCTATACCTACTTTTGGCATCATTATAGAATTGAAATCCAAGCCGTTCAATGAGTACTTTATTTGCTGCTTTTCTACTATATACCCCTATGTGGCACTGTGGCACAGCTGCACAACGCAAATACATAAGAGGAAATTGCACTTTCTTTTGCCATCAGAAAGAATAAATTGTGCTTTAAAAACAAACAAACAGACCCATAGAAGCACAACCAGAGGGTCATGGCTGCATCAAAAGAACCTGTGAAGTGCCATGAGTAGGAATGACAAGGGCACAACAAATGCCAGCCATGCAGCTCACGGAATCTAAATCTGAAGATAAAGCATGAATCTAAGCACGATTCTGCATGCGAGGACGATGCGCATCCCCATCTAAGATGCCTGTTTTACTGAGGACTATTTCTTGTCTGCAGTCTCCTATCTGAACTTTTGATCCATTCAAGTTCAGTTTAATTAGGAACAACATTACTAGGAATAAAAAGGCACGCAAAATGTCAAATCAAAATTAATTGGTATTAGATTCAAGACCAGACAAAATAAGTTCTTCTTCATCCGCAATTTATTCACTGATTGAACTTATTATGCAGATATAATTATAGTCACTGACCTAGCAGGGTCCTCTACAAGTTGGGATGGCAGAGGATTTCTGTGTGCACTGCTTTTATACACAAATCAACTGAATTCACATTGGATGAATTAATAAGCATGGTTCTTCTTTAGATTGGATGCTTCTGAATTTTGCAATGAAGAGACTCAAAATCCCCAAATGCAGGCACTGGGGAAAGTTGCAGACAAAAATGTGCATATTAGGGGAACTGCGTGCAAAAAGAAAAGCACATTTTTGTGCTAAAATGCTTTTGCAGGCTGATGCAAAGTTGGATGGAATGGACTTATGACTGAGTACATACTGAAGTGAAAGTGAACCAGAAACAGACAGATGCATGCATTCTTATTTAGCAGATGATAAGACCAATTCATGAAGGACAGATCTGCCTATGGCTATTCGTTATGATGGCTGTGTGGACCCTTCTGCTCCAGGGCAGTATGTTGCGAAATCCTGCTGTCTTCTTGCTCTGCTTGTAAGCTTCCCCGAGTAGGCTGGGCTGGCTTCCTTGGTAGGCATGACTGGACACTTGTAAAGGGGCCACACCCAGCAGGCGCCCTCTGGGATGAGCCCCCTGGACTTGCTCCTCTTCACCATTGCAACCTGCGTGCTCACTGCCTCTTGCTGCAGCCTGCTGATGATGAGGAGGAGAAGCAGGAGGTGCTGCCACCTGCCGGTTCACTCCACCTAGCAAGCACGTGCTGGCAATGATGAGAAAGAAGGTGCGGAGCAAGAGCAGTTGGTGGCCATGGTGGTGAGATGGTCCACTCACAGAAGGAAGGGACCCAAGCAGGATCTTTTCCCCAAGGGCCCTCCAGCACCAAAGGCTTGCTCTGCTCAGAGGCACCTGGATAGCTGTGGAGGGAACTGGATGGATCCTGCATTTTCCCTGCACTGCAATCACAGCAACAGAGAGAAGGAAAGATGTGCATAGAGCACTCCTGTTTTACAGCCAAGTTTTGCAGGTAGCATCTTGAGCAATGTAACAAACACGCATGAGAAATCCACAGGGATTAGTCACAGTCCCTTGAGAAAAGTGAGAAAGTTGTCTGGGTCAAAGTGCTCAGGCTTTCCATGGTGGCAGCACTCTGAAAACAAGAGCCACAAATAAGAGCGAGAGAGAGGGGAGTAGTTAGCAGCAGCCATCTGGCGGCATCAACACCCACACACCCTCTGCAATCGCTGTTTTCCAAGTCAGACCGAAAGCCCCCCTCTCCCGCACTTCCTCGTCCGAATGGAGACAGAAAGTCCTCCTCTGAATGCTTTCCCAAGCTTCCTGCGGGACCCAACTCATTCCTTCCTCTTTCCTAAGCACACTGTCCTTTCCAATCAACACAGAGAACACAGACATCCTGGCCTGGAGCATGACAGTGCCTGTCCAGATGGAAAGAAAGAAAGAAAGAAAGAAAGAAAGAAAGAAAGAAAGAAAGAA
>JAIXND010000621.1:12638890-12682126 GCA_023646645.1 Varanus salvator macromaculatus
CTCTCTCTCTCTCTCTCTCTCTCTCTCTCTCTCTCTCTCTCTCTCTCCATCTACCCTATTGGCAGGAGATGGTGCGGTTGCCTTTCTTAATATCCCCCCATCCACCTTTCTTTTGCATGTGATTTCTTCGGCTAAGATGGAACATGAATAAAGGAATGTTGATATGAAAACCTATGGGTCGTGGATCCTTCCTGCTTCCAGCAGGTGTCTTCCTTCCTCGCAGGCCAATCGAAAGAGCAGAGCTCAGCTGATCCCACAGCCGCCCCATCCCGGGGCACTTCTTGGCTGCTCTTCTAAGGTATAGCCCTGGCACCAGGACTTGGCATAACTGGGCAGTCACCAAAGCCCTGCAAGAGCCTATTGCTGCTGCCTGCCCTCCGTGCCGCAGCCAGTCAGCCAGTCTGGGACTCCAAGCAGCAAAGGCTGCTGAATTTAGTCCCTTCCTTAGTTTCCCAGAATGCTCCCTGCCTCTGAGGCATTGTGGGAAATTGGAAGCCTGGTTACAACAAGCAGCTGAACCATGTTTGCAGCCCTGCCATTGCAGCTGGCTAAGTCCCATCCTCCCTGGCCCTGGTGAGGGAAGAGCCCCCTCCCACCAGAGGACACTTTACCCAGGATTCCCTCAAACCTGGAATGGCTATATAAAACTGGCACAGTCCAGAATGCTCATTCAGATGCAAATGCCTCTCTCCCCTCCTGAAGGTACCAGGTGAAGGAGTCCCTGCGGATTTTAGTAGTCCCTTTAGCCACTGGCTAATAGGGGGCGGTGCTCATCTCCATTTCTGGGGCCATGAGCCAGCGCTGCCCGAAGACGATCACATGGTCATGCGGCCAGCACGACACCATGGAGCACTGTTACCTTCCCACCGAGGTGGTACCTTTATCTACTTGCATTACATGCTTTTGAATTGCTAGGCTGGCTAGGAGCTAGGGGCGAATGACAGGAGATCACCCCATCAGGTGGAGGCTGGGCCTGAACCACTGGAGTGCCAACTATTTGTGGCTGACAGTTCCAGTGTCATGAAGCCGCTGCACCAGAAACAGCATGAACAGCTCAGACTCAAGTTAAGAGAAGAGCAACCTGTGATACGGGAGGGCCATGATCAGATCTCCTGACATATTGTCCTTTTCCTAAAAGCAGCTGCCACTTGGATCAGGACCACAGCACAGTGGGGGCAGAGAGGGAGGTAATGCTCCCTGCTCCTACCAGCTTTTCAATGCGATTTACCCTTTTCAAGGGGGAGATTCTAGGGGGATGTACAGGAGGGGAAGCACATGGAGTCCAGCACTGAGTAGGGGGTTGGACTCAGTAGGCTTACAGACCCCTTGCCCCTCCACTCTCCTATGATTCGCTGAGCAGCCAGCTAATTCAGGTGATCAGAAGCCACAGGGCCCCTCTGTGCATGTTCATTTTGGCATGTTCCCCTGAGTGGCGGTACATGGGGCCAAGGCTCCAGAAAATCTCTCCCAGAAATCTGGGGAGCCAAACAAAAGATGGCTGGGCCGCCCCCTAGGCTGGTACGAACCATTAAAGAGGAATGCATGCAGATAGAGTGGGATCACCTGGATATGCCTCTCTGTGGCTAACGACATGTTTACATTGTTCAGATGCAGCAGGGTTGTGCAAACTTCTTAATAAGAGCACATATAAAACCCACTGGTGGCCAGCCCTGAGTCTGAAGAAGCTTGCAGGGGGGCATGAGAGAGAGAGAGAGAGAGAGAGAGAGAGAGAGAGAGAGAGAGAGAGAAGTGCTTCTTGTAAGGTGCTGCAAAACCTCCAGGGGCCTTCAGTCTGACTTGCATTTTGGAGAAGCTTTTGGGAGCTGTGCTCTGGTGGGGCACAGGGCTGAAGGCAAAGGGACAGAGCCAAACTGCCAAAGATATTGGCCTATTATCGCTTTAAACTCTTCCTGCCATCAACTAAGCCTTGGGAGAGAGTAGAATAGAATAGTAATAGGTTTGGAAGGGGCCTAGAAGACCTTCAAGTCTGACCCCTTGCTCCCTTCCAGGTGTGGTCACCCATCTGACTGCAGGACCACAACTTTCCTGCTTAGAAAGGTGACTCAACATATCAGAAACATAGAAGCAGTGAGTCAGAAGGGGTCTCTCAGGCCATCTAGTCTGACCCTTGGCTCCAGCTGGCTCTGCTCATGACATGCCTACCATGTGCATGTCTAGCCTATCCTTGAACACCCTCACTGATGGGGCCTCAACCTCCTTCCGTGGAAGCCCATGCCATATCTTTGGGGTCCTAACTGTCAGGAAGTACTTCCTGGCATCCAAATTCAGCCTTGGTTCCCTGAGCTTGGCTCCATTGGAACATATCCTGCCCTCCACTGCAGGGGAGAACAGGTCTCTACCCACCTCCGTGTGACACCCCATCATGTACCATATGTCGCCAACAGATCCCCTTGGAGTCTCCTTTTCTCCAGGTTGAAAAGACTCAGTTCCCTCAGTCCCACCTCATACGGCTTTCCCTGCAATCCATCCACCATCCTTGTGGCCCTACACTGCACCGACTCCAACCTGGCTGTATCCTTCCTGTAATGTGGAGCCCAGAACTGAACACAATACTTCAGATATGTGGGCGCATACATATTCACTCAATGTATTTCAAAAGTACAGCAGGGAGAATGGGGCAAAAGAAGATACTCAAACCCATCTTCCCACATGCATGAATCTGCTCAGTTGTATCTCACAATATATTTTTAAAAAGATCTCAGCTTCTTTCTGCCCTGCTTATGAAGAAATTTGCAAATCTGTTGAGTTATCAGAATAATGAACCAAACAAAATTTTCTCCCTGGTGACCTGTCATCACTACTACTTCTTTAATTAGTGTTTTAATGACATATTATTGTTATGATTGATCTTACAAAGACCGCTCTGGGAGTCTTGTCAGCAAAGCAGTGGGATAAAGTTTCTTAGAATAATACACAAAGTAGTAACATAAAATAATCAGATGACAGCCCTAAGAATCCAGAAACAACATTGAAAGCAACCTAAATGGCCCAGTGCCTCCAGGTCACGAATATGCGGTTCTTGTCTATTCTGTGCTTGACTTACCTGGGCATCAGATGGATTTTTAAGCATGCACTGAATAGCAGAGGGCTGCAGTGTGGGCAGTTCTTTAAATCTAGGATTGCTCAGTCCTAGAAGATGGGACTTAATAACAATGGGGCATCTGCTACTCCTCTGAGAGAGTTATTTATATATTTATATATTTATTGTATTTAAAACTCTTGTAGACCATCCCATGACTGAAGTCTCGGAATGGTATAACAATGCAAAATGTAAGAAAAGAAAAAAAATATATTAAAATATTAAAACACAGCATCCTAACATTTAGCAATGATAAAACCTCATTTGAAGCAGTCAGGTCTTAAAACATTTGGGAAAATAAAATGGTTTTGGCCTGGCACTAAAAAGAATAAAGGGATGGCACCAGGTGATCTGCTCACTTACTTTGCAATGCAAAAGTGTTCACAGAAGGAAAAGAGATTTACAAACATAACGCCCAGTATATAGCAGTGAAATAAAGAGCAGGACCCATCCAATGTACTAGAACAAAAGCTCAATCACCCAAAAAGCTGGTGTGAAGAGAAACAGCTTAGCAGTTCGCTTGCGGGGCTTGCTCCTCTGATCACCTGGGAGGCTGTGGCAGGAGACATAGAACATAGGAAGAGAGCAAGTCAGAAGGGGCCTCCTGGGCCATCCAGTCTGACCCTGGCTCCAGCCGGCTCCGCTCACAGTTCGCCTACCATGTGCGTGTCCAGCCTGTCCTCGAACAGCCTCACCAATGGGGCCTCAACCACCTCCCATGGAAGCCCACCTCCCTTGGAGATTGCTTCCAGAACTTAGTGGACACCCCTGCAAAAGGCTTTCAGGAGTGAGAACCAGTGTAACGCATTGTGGGACTGCCAGAGGATTTTTGGTACTTGGGTATAAAGAAAGGGAATTAATTTCTGTCTTGGTCTAAAAAGATCTTTAGAGGTAACCTCCAGCACCATGAATTCATTCCAGAAACAAGCCAGCAAGCCATGGCACTCATGTTCAGTCAGTCTTTATGCTCCCTACAGGTCAGACTAGAAATAGATCTCAGTGCCACATTGTGAACTGATGGCCATTTCCAAACAGTCTTCAAGGGCAGACCATGTGGAGCATGCTAGAATAGTCTAGCTCAGTAGGAATCAGTTCAGAACTGGGGCAAGAGGATAGGAATATCTTCCTGTTCTGGTTTCAGTTGTTACCTAAGCAGAGAGATTCGGGGGGAAATTGGCAAGGCTTGTAGAACTAACAAGCCAGCCAGTGAAAGTGCCTGGGCTGGCTGCACAGGAAATCATAAATCAAACGGGGAAGGAAATATCTGTTAAGGGTTGACCTCTATCAGGAGTAAGCCATCAGAAGCCACATTCCAGACATACGAGGGACCAAAGCCCACCAGGTCCTGGACTACCTCTGTCATACACACGGATCATTTTCTCTATTCCTACCACCCCTTCTCTCTTTTCTCTCTATTTCTGCCAGACACACACCCCCTTCTCTCCCTCTCCCTACTTCTGACAACCCTTTCGCTATAAATATATTTCTGCCACCCCCTCTCTGCCTTGCAACCCATTTTCTCTCTATTTCTGCCACACCCTTCTCTCTCTCTCTCTCTGTGTTTTGCATCCTCCCAGCTCTTCCTCTCCTCCTGGGGGATGTTGAAGGAATGACAAAGGGCTCCTGAAATTAGGCCAAGGGCTGCAGGTTGCCCAGTTCTGAAATAAAGCATCAGAAAGGTAATACATATCATGATAATGTAGCAGGCAGACTGGGAATAATAGGTAATGGATGTCCTAAAATGGATGCTGTGGTGCCATCCAAGGTCTTCTGTTTTACTCTGTGGAATAAAACAGAAACATGTGGAAAATATAATAAGGAAAATTTGGTCACAAAGTACAACTCAGATGAAAAGATGCTTGAGCTGGGATTTGGTGGTGCTTGCAGATCCAGGCCTGGAGGACTCGTTTTCTAGAAGATGGAGCTCTGACCTGCTGTCCTTTTTCTGCAAGGAGGTCTCCGAGATTCCTGGAGCAGTGGCATCCTCCCTTTGGATGAGTGGAGAAAGAGAAAGAGCGCGGTTCAGGCAGCTAGAACCAGATGCCAGATGCCACTTGGCATTACACACTTCCAGGTAGCTGGTCCAATTTACATTTTTGTTGGCTTAAAGAGAGGGCGCTAGCCTTTCAATACAAATGGATCTGATTTCCAAACTTTTTCTACTCTATCGTATGCAACGATAATCAGAACCACCAACAAAGCAAAAATGGCAGTCACTGTTCTATATTTATTTGATGCCTTTCTAAAAAAGAAAAAAAAATCCAAGGCATTTTAGAATAGAATTTACAGAAATGTTCCAAAGCTAAAAATGGCACCATCCCTTTTGCTCCTCCAGTTGCTGCTGCTGCTGCTGGGAAGGAGTTTCTCACAGGTATGAGAACTACGACTCCCCATCTCAAAGAATTGGACTGGACCGTGAGGTTCAGGGCTGGTCCTGAGGCCATGGGGTGGGGGCCATGGCTCAGGGACAGAGCACACCTTCTGCATGCAAAAGATTCCAGGGGTCACCCCGCACATCTTCAGGAAGGGCTGCCAAATCCATGCCTGAAGAGTCACTGCTGCCAGTCAGTGTTAGCAAACCTGGACTAGCTTGCTCCATGGCAGCTTCCTGGCTTCCTATGTTCTTTTGGCACTGGAGCAGGCAGTCTCGCAAGCACCTGTGGGTCTGTGCATCTTCCTGGAAGGAAAATACAAACCCAACCAAACCACATTTTGCAGCCCTTCCGTTGATTATTTTGATTAATTTATTATTAAACTTATATTCTGCTATATTGGCCCAAGGGCCAGAAAACATTGAAACTCATGCAAATTTGAGACAATTGATCTAACCTGATTTCATTCGCACTGTAGATGGACTGAGCCTTCTTAGTCCTCTTCTGTTTTCTATGGTGCAGGACATAAAACGCTATTCCAACAAGCAGGAGCAGAGCTAAGAGCACCCCTATAACAGCTCCCGCAATCACTCCAGCTTGTGCCATGCCTGTTTATTGAAACACACAGAAAACACAGGACCCAAAGTTTGTTTTCAACTCCAACATTGGTGTGAGCATGTTCTGCATCCAGAAATGTATCCACAGTATGAACAGCTTTCCTTGCCTATTTGCTGTGGGATTCACAAAGAATTCCAGTGTAGTCTAAACTGCGTCCCATGAGCAACTGTTGCAGCAGGTCCACCATGCACCTCTCTTAAAGCCGCACCACTGATTGGACCCATCAAAGCACGCTGCCCCAGATTAAGCCTTTTCTTGCCTCAGTTTTTTGGGTGGTAGCCCTTTATTTTGTTCTTGGTGGTGGCTGGTTTGGCACATCTGCACATAGACAAAGCAGGAAAGGAAAGCAAAGCAAAGGAAAGCAAAGGAAAAGAGGACAAAAGGGGAAAGAAGCCAGAGGGCACTGCAAAGTGTAAACGTGCAAAAGTACAACATAGTTATGTACTTTTTGCTGTCATGTGCTGTCAAGTCATCTTTAACTTAAAGCAACCCTAAGAATGAATGCCCTGCAAAATTTTCTGTCCTTGTCAGTCTTGCTCAGGGATGTGGCTTCCTTCGTGGAATTGATGCACCTCCTGCTTGGGCTGTTCTTCTGCCTTCAACAGTTGTGCATATTTCAAAATTGATCCTTGAAAGAACAAAGACACACCAGGACAGTGGGAAGCAAGCAGCTCTGAGGGGTGGAAGCAGCTGGCTCAGTGCCACAGCTTCCCTCTAGGGATATGCCAGCGTCCTTCTTAACACACTGGCTTTCTTTTGTACAAGTAAGACTCCTACCTTTGCGATGTAGAGTCATAAGGGAAAATTGTGCAGGCATATTCTGCCCAATTTCCCTGTACACTGCTCTATTTTTCAGTGACATTCTTGTCTTGGAAAGCTCCAAGTAGCACAGAGCCCTGATTTTTAAGTGTCATGACATCTAATTTTATTAATATTCATAGTCACATAGCTTTAGACATGGCCGTAGTGCATCCTCAATCCTTACTTCCTTGTGATAAGAATTATCCAAAATGCTCAGGTGGAAGACTTCACTTTCCTGCAAAATAGGCTTGATATTTCAGCTACTGCCACACATTCCGGAATTGTCAGCTGTATTCTGCTTCCTTATGTTCTGGGATAGCCCAAGACATTTTGCTGCGTGAAGGGAAGTACAAGATTCCCCCCACTGTCTACAGACAAATCCAAACGGGGCTGGCAGTGGAATTTGCTCCTTTGCTGGTGACAGAGCAATGCTCTGTACTTCACCAGAGGGCAGCAAGGGCAGGGCTGGCCATGGGGCACCCACAGGGCACTGGGCAGTGATGGCCGCAGAGCTGCCCTAATGCTTCTCCCCACAACCACCCGGGCAGGTGTTTGGCTCTGCCTCATGGCAGGGCCTGCCCTGTTTACATCTCTGGCATTCTACCTGTCTAAAACATTCTATTTATTTATTTATTTACAAATTTATATGCCGCCCCCTTGCCAAGAAGCCTCAGCAAAACATTTTCTTCTGCCGCTCGACCAGCCCAAGTTAATTTCATTGGAGCCCCTGCAACAGATTCTGGCACATCCATCACAGAAGGAGAGCTGAATTTTTAAACCTGCTTTCACATAAAATATGTTGCATGTTCTAGTTCTGCTGATTTTGCTACCTGTTCCACTTCTACTACAGTCTTTTTCTCAAATATGCCACACCGCAAGCTACCCGGAGAGATGCTGAAAATGCTGTTTCACACCATACAGTCCTTCCAAACTGCTTTGGCTTTATAAGCTGCTTGTTCTGAAAATTGTACTCTGAATATGAGTGGCCAGATTGCAGGGGAAGCCGAACGAGGCAAGGCGGAGGGGACAGGGTCTCTTCAGCCTGGAGAGGAGGAGGATCCAAGGGGATCTGTTGGCGACATGCAGGTACATGATGGGGTGGCACATGGAGGTGGGTAGAGACCTGTTCTCCCCTGCAGAGGAAGGCAGGATGCGCTCCAACGGAGCAAAGCTCAGGGAACTCAGGTTCCATCTGGATGCCAGGAAGCACTTCCTGACAGTCAGGACCCCGAGGGCGTGGAATAGGCTTCCACGAGAGGTCGTTGAGGCCCCATCGGTGCGGGTGTTCAAAGACAGGCTGAACATGCACATGGTGGGCATGTCGTGAACAGAGCTGGCAGGAGCCGGAGGTCAGACTAGATGGCCCGGGAGACCCCTTCTGCCTTGCTCTGTTTCTATATTTCTAAGGCAGGAGTGGTCAAGATGCAGGCAAAGGCCCAAACACAAGCACAGCAGATGGGCTGCAAGGCACTGCTGCCGGCTGCTAGCCTGAAGCGGAAGGCTGCTGTTGCCGGAGCCTCCAGAGCCCAAACTAGGGCACAGTGGTAGTTCGCTGCAGCCCTCGAGCAGGAGCCCTGCTCATGAGGAGTCCTTTCCTCTTGAGTACGCCTCCTTTCTAAACGGGCAGTCCCTCCCGAGGGAGCTGAACCAGCCTGCTTCGGAGGCAGAGTCCTCTGCCTCTTCCAGGGCTGGACCTAGGATTGTCCTGAGACTTCTGGCAATGGCTGATCTTGGTCTCTGAGCTCCAGCTCCTCCTCTGAGGAGAATTCTAGGCACAGCAAGTTTGCTGCTCCAACAGATACCCATTTCACAGAAAAGGCAAAATGAGGCAAAGATGCATGCATCTTGAACTAGAGCTTGCTTGCAAGGCAGTGGCATAGTCTGATTCCCACAAGTCAAAACTGCTCCTGTGAAGCCAGAACAGAATTCCCCTTGCCCCCTCCCCCCACATTCACATACTGCCTTCCAGGTATTTTGTTTCCATCCAGTCAGTGGAGGACCTAGGTTTGTTTTTTCCCATGTAAATCACTGTATTCTATCACATCACTGGAGACTTTTTCTGCTGTACCCCCTTAAGAGTCTTCTAAGTCTGAATAGGTCTCAAGCTTTTCTCTTTCTGTTTAAAATCTAATGGGTCCTTTGCCTTAAATAATCATTCATTTCCAGAGCACCCTCTTCTTCCTCCTCAGCACCCTCAGAGTGTTTTATGTCTCAAACGTCTGCAGATGCCACCCTGTTTTCTCTCCCAGCTGCTGTTCAGCCAAGAAGCAGAGCCGTTAGTGGGGGAGCTGTCCACGGAAATGAAAACTAATTAAATGAGAGAAGTCGACCTGAGTAGGAGGCGAGACAGAAAAAGAAGAGATGAGTTGTCAAGGCAGGAATCAACGCCTGGAACATTCTACAGGTTGCTCAACAGCAATCAGGCGATGGAGCATGGATGGGCGGCAGTGTGACGGAAGACCGTCCAGGGCCCCGGAAGTCCCAGTCTGTATTCAGCAACACTGAATTTCAAAAATAGGACGCCCCAGACTTCAAGCCTGGCCTGGTATCACATGCTCGGCTCCAGAGCCAACTGCTCCTATTCCCCTCTTGATGGAACCAGTTGTGATCCCTTCTGAAGAGTAAAACAGCACACCCCACAAATGCTCAGAGGCACCTGAACCCAGGTAGTCCAGGTGAAGCCTGCTCTCAAGAAAGGATCGATTTAAGCTCTGCATGCTGGTCCTAATCTAAACGGCAAAACGGGGTGCCATCCAGACAAGGGGTCCCCGACCTTACTCAGTTGAATGGCTGCCGTGTGGGATTCTGCAGTCGGTGAAGAAAGTTACATTTCTTTTATAATGCCAGGAAATCGAGCACCTCAAAAGAAGGTGCTCACCTGCCAGATTTCCTCAAAATGTTTGGGATCTTTTGCCAGAGTTTCACATGCGCTGCCAGAGAGAACAAACCCTAGTGTTGCAATCACACACACGCAACACTTAGAAAGGCACTTGGTCAGACCAGGGAAAAGTCCGATTTGGCCAATCCACAGAGTTGCCTGGCACAGTGGAGAGAATATCGGCTGTTCTGTGAGAGATTCTGAGGAGTTGGTCTAGTGCCCGTCACCACTGCTGTGTTTTGGGCATCTCTGCGGGACTGTGTAGATTTATGTAGATTTGCACTGCTATGCCAATAAAGGTTCCCAGGACTACATTTTCCCTCAAGCAAGATAGAAGACGCCCACCCAATATAGTACATGCCTCATAAAAAGGCTTCAAGCAGCTGGAACTTATGCAACCAAGGGGTCTTAACTCCACAGTTTTAAAACCTCTTCTAATGAAGGAAGGCTTGCAAGGTCTCCTCCAAGAATATCTCTCCAGTCTTCTAAATTAACCCTAATGACGTCCTTCACGGCGGCTGCAACAATGCACGGCACTCAAAGTAGGATCAAACACCTATTATGTCCAGCTCATTGATGAGCGCTGGCGGTGGGCCCAGAATTCTCCTGCAGAATTAGTAGGAATGTCATCTGGGTGTCAAAACTGAGACATGGTGAAGGAGATTTTGCTCAGGGACTAATCTGATAAAGTAGGAACAAAGGGTAGATTCAGCAGGAACTGTTGAAAGCTCAAAGTGATGGATGCAAATCATTTTTTTAAAGGTGGGTGCATGGAGGAAATATTACTGGAGTAAAACTTCATTTAAAAGATGACCTTGACTGCATGGCGCTCCTGAAGATTGTTGCTGCCTACTCAGGGCTCCTCAATGCAGCTTAATTATTCCTTTAGTCTCTCTGTTATGATGCCAGCAAGCAGAGACATCCCAAGCAAGCTTCTGAGTTGCACTGCATGGTTTGTAAGGGTCGGCTTATGCATTCAACAGAATAACCCTGTAATCTCTTTTCCTAAAATGAGGTCAGAGTAAAGGCTTGGGGGAAAAAAACCCCAAAAATTCAGGCACAGACCCCCTGCCATCCAGCTTCTTGTTAAAAATCCTTCAGGAATATGAAAAACTCCTGCCTTTCGACCCACTTTTTGTGGGCCCTGCTCACCCAGCCCTCCCCATCTCTCATGTGGGTGGGTGGAAGCTTGCTATTGCTTTAATATTGATTTCCAGGGCAATGGAAAGCTGGCACAGTGCAGCCTACATGCTGACACACTATTCCTTCTATTCCCAGGGCATTCCCCACCCCAGCCAGGAACTTTAAAAATGCAACCTTCCCACACATCAGGGCAGCTGGAATTGCTCCAGTCGCTACAAAGCTCCGCCAGCTGATACTGCCGTCTGTACCAACCCTCTCTGAGACCAATGCCAGCTCCATACTTTGGAAGGCCTTTGTGCAAGTCCTTCTTTGGGAGCCTGCTTCCTTGCCTCCATTGCCCCAGCTGTGCTGGCTCCTCCTTCTCTGATTCTTCTCAGAGGGGCCCTAAGGAGATGTGCACCCCTGGCATCTGCCCAATCATACCCACCCTTGCGGTCAGTACTGCTTGAGCTGATGGGAGCAGGGAGTGAAAGAGCCAGCTGAATCACACAAAAGACAGGGGTGCAAGCCCCGTAGGATCTGAGGTCCCGTTTCTGAAGCCCAGAAGAAATGTGGTGCCGGAAGGAGGACAGATATCTTTGCGATGCTGGCCCAAGATGATGTATTGCTTGTGCTGATGCAGGAACCGGCACTTCCTCAGATCCATGTGTTTTTGCAATATATCCCCCACTGCAACGTTCAGCGGCTACTTTCTCGCAGCCTCAGCCCCTTCTTCCCTAGTATTACTAGGGAATATGCACTCCACTGGACTACACTGCAGGGCTGTCTGAAGCTCCCACCCTCCACACCCAGCCCAGCCTACAGTATCACAAGAGATGAGCTGGGATGGAGGCAGGACCTCCTCCTGCCTCCCCCCCCCCGGGGGGGGGCTCACATTGAGATTCTAACTATGCCCTAGCCTTAAAAAACTCACATGGAAAACAGCCACGCTAAGCAAGACACATATTTGCCACTAGATGGCACCACAGGCTCATGGTGATTTGCTGAAAATAGAGAGGGGACCCTTTGGCAAACTGGGTTTATAAGTGTAAAGCGGAACACGTGGAAGTCTCTCACTGGCACCTCGGGGCTGTGCTAAGCACGCAGGTCCCCAGCACTCCAGTCACACCAGAGAACATGCAAGGCCTCCCCGTAGCATGTCAACTGGTTTCTTGATGTCAATGGCCATTTATGCAGTGCCTCCCAGGACATTCAGTGTGCTCCACCAAAAAAAAAAAAAAAAAGTCTTATCTGAATCCAGCAACAACCTTGTAGGGTAGGCCATATAGCAACCTCCCCCATTGCAGACAGGATGTTGACAGAGGGGCAATTCACAGCACGACATGAGAGCGATTCCTGATATGGGCTTCTTGGTCTGTAGCCCAGCTTCTTAAGCCACTGCTTTGTGACACTTTGTGGGCTGCCATGTGGCTGGTGCTGTAACTGCTGCTTGGACTGAGCATCAATGACTGGCTATTCCTTTCCTGTTTAAACTTAAAATGCTCACTTGGGGATTGATGCAAACTGCACCAACCTGGTGTTGATTCCAAGTTTCTGTTGTCACTCCCCTTTTTAACAGCTCACAATAACTAGTGGCCACTACGCTTCCGGCTGACTCTGCGGCCCTCTTAATTCTGATGGCTGTCATGTTCCCAAGACTAGAGAGAGAAAGAGATTCCAGGCCAGGAACAACAATTTAAGCCCCTCAGCATCCCATACTTTTTACAAACACTGATGCAGGATCAGTCCCATTTAGGCTGACTCAGACAGCCAGACTCAAGAAGATGAATAGGAAGCGTCCGGCCATTCCAGCCTCAACACCGAGAGCCCCACCTGTCACTTGAAGGGTTATTTGGCATGTCTTCTGGCCAAACTCGTTGGATGACGTGCATTGATATATCCCAGCCAATGCGAGGGAGACATTCAGCAGCTCCAGAGTCCCTGTTTTTTCATCTGTGAGGAGGAGAGGAGAACAGAATTAAAATAAAAGCCAAAGTTTGGATAAATATCCCCTGTTCTCTCTCAGGGGCTGGCAGAGTTGTGTTTGGGCCATATTTTTCAGTGAATGAACAACATTCTCCCTTCCCAGACTAATATGCAGCCCTCAGATGGGGCCCCCCCTTGTATGGCAGCTTTTGGCTCAAGCATTATGAGGACGCCGGGGGCCCACGAGGGCTGTCCACAGCAGCCATGCCCCGGCTGCTGCTCTCTGGCCAGGGGGGCATCCAAATGGTGTCCGTTGGGGAAAACGGCATGCAAAGGTGAAACCCCAAATGTGTACTGTGGGGGAAATTTTGTACAAAGTAAAATGCATTTTTAAAATAAACCTGAAACTAATGTGCAAGTAGGATGGAATGAATTTAGGACAATGAATGCAAAATTGCCCTGCACTGGATCTACACCCCTGCTTTGCCTAGGACAATCAGGCAGCAGCTGCGAAGATCAGATTCTGTGCATGTCTAAATAGGAAAGAAGAATAAGCAGGTTCTGAGCTACATGTAATCAGACTCAGCTGAAATACAATGCCCCTGTTAGTAGTCAGGTTTAAGGTGCAATCCAGTGCATATTTAGTCTCCCAGGACTGGAGCTGCCACATTTAAGCAGGTGACTTAAAAACAAAATTCATCTAAGCAGGGCCAAACCAAGATATTTTGCAGCCTGAATGTCAAAAAGATGCTCCCTCCTGGCCTCCACACAGAAGTTGACAGGACCAGCAGAACAGTTGCGTGCTGGTGATGAGAAAGCATCCAGCACCACACCCGAGCATGGGAGGAGCTCTGTGCTGCACAGTGTAGGACCCCTTCTCACTCTTGCTGGACAAATGGCCACAGGGGCACACCTGTGGTTTAAAAGATGCAAGGCAGTTGTCTGAATCCACCCCACCAATGGTAGCCTCTAATGCATCACCAAAAGGAAGGAAAAGAGGGCACTGATTTGCAATAGGATTGCATGAACTAATTTGATGTGTAGTTGATGCAGCATCTGAAATTCTCTTTAAACAGAATTACAAAACATCTCATCATTGCAGAGGACACTGACTGCTCCCTTCCTTCAGTGCTCTATAATTGAAGGACCACATTCCCACTTCAGAGAAGATCTCCATGGTTACATTTTGCACCGAATGGCGGAGGCACCCACTCTTTTGCTGCCTCCCAGGGGCCTGTACTATCAGACTCTGAAGAGACACCCATGAAGATGCCATGGGAGGACAGGAGGATCAAAGGCGGGCAGGAGACTCGGAAGCTCTGTCAAGGTCCCTGACTGCAGTTTCCTGGTCTGGCCATGACAGCAGATGTAATTTTGCAGAGATGAGGGGACCCAGGAGAGAGGGAGAGCTACCCAGTTAGAAGGCTTGTGTAGGTCTTGCTGGCTGGCTCTCCACTAGCAAGCAAGTGGAGCGGCCCTCAGTGTGAATGAGAGGGAAGGCTTGGGAAAAAGTTTCCAGTTTGGGCTTAGCATGCACTCTTTACATAGAAACAGAGTGAGTCAGAAGGGATCTCCTGGGCCATCTAGTCTGACCCCTGGCTCTAGCTGGCTCTGCTCATGACATGAGCAGAGGCTTATTGTTCAGCTGGCTAGGGGGCTTTTAGCATTGCGTTGTCCTGCTAGCTGTGCAGTGCCAATGGAAATTGACATTGTAAAGGACTGTCTGGTGTTTTGGAGCCTTGGGCAAACAAACAGAAAGGTCTGGCTCATGACACATTTCCGTGGTGGGAGAAACCAAAGGCAAAAGGTGGCAGGGCTTATAGTCTCCTTTCAACTCTACAATTTCATGCTTCTGTGGCCAGAAATGCCTACATATTTCAGCTAAAAGTTCTTGCTGTCAGTAACTACCCTTGTTCTCATTCTAATATTTTAGAATGGCGGGGGTGGGGAAGTGTACAAAAGTTAGGAAACCATCAAAAGGGGAAAGCAGGTTGGGTCAAAGGAAGGGGGCATGGCCTTCTGGGGACCCCTGGACTGAGCTCCTGGACCCCTGCTGTAAGCAAATGAGTTCCCGGCAGGGGAAACACCTGCTAAAGGGAAGCATGGAGAAAGCCCAATGGAGTGAGAGACTGGTTACCCCTGAAAACGGCATTGCTGTGGGGAAAAGCAAGTCTTTCAAACAATCAGCATTGGGAAAAGGAGGTGCAGGAGCCTGGATCGAAAGTGCATGGCAATAATTAGAGTTGGCTTCTGGGTTAATTTGGGGTTGGGGTGGGATAAGTTTTCAAGGATGTGATTTCAAACTTCTTGCATCCCTGAGAAGGAAGTCCTGTGATGAATTTCCTAACTATGATAACATCTCCTTCCTGATTTGCAGCTGGCAGTGTAAGAATGCAAAATCTGCTACCAGCCTTTGTCCAGCTTTCCAAACCAACAAGCAGGGAGTCCACACACCCTGCTGATGAGAAGAGAAATTGTGGCAGTGCTGCTGGGGTTTTCAATGACTTCGACATGACACATACTTCTCAATCCATGATGCCTCTGAGAGAGGCAGTGGTCCACTTACTTTGCACAGTGTTGGACACAGGTAGCGGCGTCTTGGAATCCAGCCGTTTCCAGGAGTAGGTCGGGGCAGGGACACCTTCTGAGGAGTTGCAGGTCAGGGTGGTGTCTGACCCCACTGAAACAGAGGTGGTCCCTCTGCACACGGGTGAGGATGGTTCCACTGATGAGAAAAGACCTCTTGTTACTATCAGCATCTGGGGCATGGGGGGCTGGGTATCAGGTCAGGGCACCAGGACCCAGACAACCAGTTCAATATACAGGCCCATTCCAAATTGTAGTCAGGCAGTCCAGAGATCAAGGTGGGTAACAGAAATGCAAGGTAGACTAATCCAAATAGAGCAGAGCAGTTCATGCCAGTCCAGAGTTGAAAGCCAGGGAGGCAAGCTGAGGAGAAGCAGAAGGCACAGGAAGCTCCAACAACATCAAGACTTTTGATTGCTGAGACCACATCTGAAGGGAAGAGCAGGTTCTATAGCTCTTCCCTCAGGGCTTCCAGGTGGTGCTCATGACAGCCCAGGTGGCAGCGATTGCCTGTAGGCCCAGTCCTGCAACCACCGGGCTGCTATTCTGGTCTCTGGCCAGAAGAGGGAGCCCTGGTCCTGCCTCAGAACCTCACAGTTACCGATGCTTCACTCCATTTTCCACTTCTAAGTTTTCCTTGCTTCCATGCTGCCAACACTTCAGTGCTGTGCAAATGCATACTTGGGTTCTTGCACATATTTACCTGGGAGTATATGCACTGAACACAGTTGGACTGGCTTCTGGGTAAATATGTTGGGTATTGTTGCTCTGTGTGCATAACAAGGGAAAGCCCTGGGGGAAGCTAGATGTGACATTCACCTCTTTGCCAGGAACATGGTGGAGGACAAAGCACCCTGCACGGCATGGCCCTGATTCAGTTCCAGGGCTGCTATTTAGTAAAAGAAAGCAAACCGCCACACAATCCATTTGTATTTCTGCTTTTATGTGATGCATTTTCAGTTGATGTGAGCTTAACATCTGAACTGTCACTGTGTGATGTTACCTGTCTTTTGCTGTCATCCACCTTGAGCATTGATTTTTGTGGAAAGGCAAGTTATCAGTTTCATAAATGAATGGATAAATGGAGCCATGGATATTGAGAGCGAGAGCGAGAGCGAGAGAGAGAGAGAGAGAGAGAGAGAGAGCTATTTTATTTTATTTCCTCCCCAAAGCAGCAAAGGTATAGCCACCAACGCCAATTCTGTCCTCATTGAAGACACAGACAATTCATTAGGGAAATAAGGATGTGGGTATGTTGCATTGTAAGGTGGTTCGGTTGTGCCTGCTGATGGAGCTATGGATTTGGAGGAAGTAGAAAGAGCAAGGTACCACATTTAAGGCACAGTTTTATGCATGTCCTTCAACTCCCAGCATTGCTGGACGCCAATCCCCATTCTCCCTGACCATCGATCAGATTGGTTGAGGTTTCTGGGAATTCAGATCCAACCATTTTTCAAGGGCTTCAGACCTTGTATCCAACATTAGTAGATTTTTATTGACCATGATTTCCCTGGTATAATCAGGTGTAAGATTTATTTTGATTGATTTAATTTTTAAATGCAAGTATGTGTAAAAACTCCGTGGCTACAAAAGAGTGGCCCTTCTATCCAATGCAAAGCCATGACTAAAATGGGACTTACTTAAAACAATTAATTTGATTTGCCCAAAGCTGGTTCCATAGAAATCTGGTGGGTTGTTCACCTCGCAGGTGTAGATGCCTGCATCCGAGGCACGCAGATCAGTCAGCTGGATGGAGGCGACACCAAGTGTGGGGGGGTCTTGAAGTAGGTGGAGCCGTTTTGCCTGAGAGCCTGGTTTATACAGCTTATTGCTTGTGAAGTAGAGGATCTGTGGAGCAAAGGAGGGCCATGTGAGAGAAATGCAGCCCTGCCAAGGCGCCTGGGCACAAGGAGCACACGAGAAGGATCCTTGCGGGTTGAAGCACTGAATTGGCAGCTGCAAATTAAGACACGGCTGCAGTCCCGAGCAGCCTTACTGGACAGGCAAAGTCCCAGAAACAAGCACAACCTGCTTCTTGTACTATGCCTGGAGCTCATGGCACACAGTCACAGCAAGGCTCTGGAACTCCCCGCACTGGCCTTGTCACAGATGAAGGGGAATGATCCCATCCGCATCTTGCTCTTAGTCACCCAAGCAGTTGTAGAAATGTAGAAACAGAGTGAGTCAGAAGGGGCCTCCTGGGCCATCTAGTCCGACCCCAGCTCCAGCCAGCTCTGCTCACGACATGCCCGCCATGTGTACCAGGAGGCAATCCACTGACAGACCGCAGACCTGGGAAAAAGGCCAACCTTCTCCCTTGCAAATCCTAGCACTGTACCCTTAACTTTGCCTTCATCTTACCTTATTCCCTAGGTATGGGTCTGTTTAGACTGTAAGTCTCCAGGCATTGACTGCCTTCTTTTACTAATTACTTGCAAGCTGCTCCAGGGAACCTTTTGGTTGTGCGGTAGTTTAAAAATATTGGGTACAAAGTACAGAGGTAAATAAAAATTGCATTAAATATTGTTGAAATGAAAAAGACGTGCATGTAACCATTTACATGCTAAACCAGTGATTTTCACACTCTCTGTAAAATGAGGAAGATTTTTTTTAATTTTTCAAAATCTGCTTATTAGTATACTTTTTCAATCTTACATAGAAGTTCTGCCCTTAAAGGCAGCCTGGCAACTCCATTGCTATAGGCGGTGCCAAGAGAGGTGAGTGAAGAAAGAGGGGCCGTTCCATAAGACTGCAGGTGTGTCTTCCTTCCCTATTCTCTTTTCCCCTTTTTGATTGTAAGCCTGTGGGCAGATTATGTGTTATTTTACTGATTACCCATGAGCTTCTCCACGAGACTTTTTAGCTGTGGAGTGAGATAAAAACACTCCAAATCAAGCCAGTAAATAAATACATACATAGCTGTAAAGAGGTATTTACACATAAATTGATAGCATCTGCCACCAGGTGCATGGCCAGCCAGCTGTGCGCACACAGCATTATCATCTGGTGATGGTGATGGTGATGGAAGGACGCTGCAGCGTCCATCCACAACCTCGATGGCCCCAGCAAGCCCGTCTGGGCATGTTCTTAAGTGTTCCCTTGAGAATGGCAATATCAACAGAATGTTACTTTCGCTTTATTATGCCCCGTTCCCCCACGGCTCACTGGCTGTGTGATCTCCCATGAACATAAAACTTACTAGGCATATTCTATAAATGCTGTTCAGAGGTGTATTCACAGGCAAGTGAGAATATGCTCTCAGCTGCACTGGTAAGAGTCTATCCCACATTGCATACCCCACAGGGAAATAGAGGGATTGAGAATGGAGGGAAGAATGGATAAATATAGTGGTATTATCTCCTGGTAAGTGTACATTGGAATGCAGCCCAAATGAAAAACAGTAAGTGTCCATCAATGTGCCACACACCTGCAGGAAAAGATCAGAAGAGAATATGCATCCCACAAATATAGCCAGCCAATCCCTTTCCCCAAAATTCTGTCTTTACCGACCGGCAGGAAGAGTTTAAGCGGGCACACGCCCTCGCCACAGAATGCAGTGCACCCAATTACATACCAATTCAAACATGCCAGTCAAACACATTAATTCGAGTTACGCAGGTTTATTAAATGCGGAAAAAACATTACTAATCTGAAGCTACTCCTGATTTCAAGACTGTGAATCTGTGGGTATGTCCCATTAAACTCGGAGGATCTTGTTTCAACAGGACGTATGCCCATAAGGGTGGGTCTTCCTCCTTTGGCCGATACTGATGGGTTGGGTACCTGTGTCCACTTCCTGGTGAAACCAGGTCAACGTCCTTCTTTCATTTCTTAGCCCATCTGCCTCTGCTTGATGCACTGGCTCCAACTGGTGAAGTTTCCTAGTCTGGTCTGCCCCCCAGCAGCTCTTGGCACCAGCTCATCAGCTGCCCCAAAGCAGACCTCACGCCAAAGGCACAGCCAGCAGCCACACCACCACAAACCTTCCCCTGTAGCTTTGACCTGTGCTTCCTCCCTAGTGGAGGGGTCCCCAGCATGGCATCTCTGGGCGCTTGCAGGCACCTCCAAAGTTGAGAAATGTTAGGGCTCATCTTCCTGTTCCCAAACCTTCTGCTGGCCAGTTCTTTAGTGATCAGGAAGAAAAAGCAAGATAAAGGTGCAGAGGGGAGAGAAAGAGCAAGCCTAGAGGCTAGAAGGGGGAAGAGAGATGAAGGCTAGTGATGGGGAAGGGAAGGGAAGGGAAGGGTGGGGAAGGGCAGGGAATGGGTTTGCAGGAGAGCGTATTCTAAAGGCCTGCAGTGGAAAGAGAGAGCACAAAGGGCAAAGGTCTGTGTGGCCAGAAGAAGCCTCTTGCTCCATCTCCCCCTCCTTCCTAGCCACCAGCTCGCCCTGTCTCTGCCCCCTGTCGCTTAACTGGCCAGGACCTCATAACAGCTACTGTGTGACTGGTCACAGCCTCCAGGAGAAACTTTCTGTGGAGTGCCCACTGCAGTTGAAGCAGTGGCTCAAGCAGTGTGCCCTAGTAAGTATGTTTAGGATTGCAGTCTTGAGTAATTTCAGACAAACGTCAAGAGGAGAGTTCCCTCCCACACACATTTTCCTCCTCAGATCTAAAAGTCTGAGATAATGAACCAAGACATTCTCTCTCATTGGCCTTCCTTGGGGACCAGACGCCTCCCACATAGACCCCTCACCTGCTTTCCACCGTCGGGAGATGTTGAGCCAGGGGAAAACTTCCATTCCAGCATAAAAGCTTTGTCAACGGATGTTTGGTAATGACATGGCAGGTTCACATTTAACCCCTTCTTCTGCATCACCTGGTCTTGAGGTATAGTCACGTCCACACATGCCCCAAGGCCTGCCAAGGAATGAAGAAAGAAGATTGCCTTGAATCATTGCTGTCTTCCTGTTTCTTGCATCGGGTACCAAAACCACCTTGCTTGGTTCCCATGTCAGGCATGTGTCCTCCAGTGCAGCTGAAAGGTCTTGCTTTAACGTTCTGCATTTGCAAGGCCACCCAGGCTAAGTCTAGTTTAAAGATATCAGACCACCAGAAGGGATGGCCTGGGGGCTTTGCAGTTGCACACCCAGTGCCCACACCTGGACTGGAGACGGAGGAGGCACACAGGCCATCTGGTCTCAGTCACCTCCACTGAGGTGAGATGCACTGCCTTCCTGTCGAATTAAAGGACTCCTTCAAAATCTGCTTCCACACAAGCACATCTGACTAGGAAGGCCTTATGCAAATCTTTGCCCCTCTTTCCCCACTTTTCTTGGCACTTCATTGCTTCCACTTTGGCAGTCTGGAAATGGTCACCCTACTGATGATGCGCCATTTCCATGGCTCTTGCAATTTCCCTGCCCCTGCATGCTCTCTTCTGGATTCTCCCACCATGGCCAAAGATCTGCAACTTCCACACCTTTGCAGAGATACCCAGCCCAGTTGGCTGGTATCCTATGGATCATGCAAAGGAAGCAGAACCAAAACAGCAGCTGGTTGTAGCCCAAGGCTCTTACTGCCAACCCTTAGGAGAGGCCAAGGCATCTTCTCCTCTGGCCAGTTGCCCCACCAAATGACTGTCAATCAGGAGAAAGAGTGTGGATTTCAGGGAAGGGGTGTGACCATCTGGGGAACCCCAGAAAACTGTGCTGGGATCCAAGGTGGGCTACAGTTGGCCTGCAGCCATGTGGCTCAACCTCTAGTAAGCTAACCCAAAGTTGCTTTAGACTGTTTAATTTCATAATGGATCTGTTTGATTTCACAATGAAATTATTAAAGCTTAACTGCAGCACAAAGACTTGTGAGCGGTAGGCCTGCAACCTTCTTAGGTCTTCTGGCCTCACCACCACCACCTGCCACTTGTTGTCAACTCCACCCCACACTGCAAGTCCCCAGGGACACTGCCACCGCTGCTGCCATTGAGACAGCCCCACGCTGGCCCCTCTGTTGGCTACTCCACCTCCTGGGAGCACCTGTGCACCTCCGGGCACGTGTGAGAGGATGCCGGGGCAGGCTGGGAGATGACTAGAGTGTAAGTGCAGGCAATTCCAGGATGAATCTGACCGGTCACAACTTAGAGCTCATTATCGAGCCCATGCTGTGGCAGTGAGGGTGACAAGGAAGGAATTCTTCTCCACTTCCATTGCATCCTCACACTGCCATCAGCTGAGCTTTTTTGGGTGGTGCATGGCCTATTATATTGTGTTTAGTGTACCACCAGCGTACGGTAATTTGAGTCTCTATTCATGTAAAACTAGCTATATGGATTTCGTTACCATTTCAACATTTTCCCTGGAGTGAAGAGCTGAAGAGAAACCTGTTCTCTGCCACCAGCCAGGAGAGAGCAAGGCTATGTGGAGGCTGCCTCTCAGGAAGACCGGCATGGTGAGGGCTACCATCCCTCAGCTGCAGAAAGAGATGCTTCTCACCCGCTTGCTTCCTCTTCCCTTCCCTTCCCTTCCCTTCCCTTCTGAATTTGCTGTGCGGTTTTCAGATGGTGAGCCCGGGACAAGGACAGTGCGGGCTCTGGGTCTGAGGAGGCCCTTGGGCAAGACAGCCTCCCTGGGCCCTGTCCTCTGCTTTCTCACCTCCCTTGTCACACCTGCTCTCAGTCCTCGTCCTCTTTCTCCCCTGCTTGCAGGCTTGCCAGGCAGAGATCGCCAGGGAGCAAGCAGGAAGTGGTGTGCATGACTCTCTGTTTTGATCACCGCCAAGACCTGGGCCAGAACAAGAGGCTGGTTGCAGTGGCCAAGAGGAGAGGGGGGCCTCCAGAGGGCTCCTGTTAGTGGGACCCTGCTGAGGTCTGGGTCCCTGCGATGTGCCCAACCAGGCCTACCCTGGGCAGCGACTGCCTAATTTTTAGCACAGGCACAGTCACAGAAAAGACCCGGCATGTTGCATTCACGATCATGATTTAACCCTTGCGAATCATAATTTTGCAAATAAAAAATACTCACCGAGAAGCGAGATGAACAGCGGCAAACAGGGGAGTGGAAAGATCAGGAGGACCACCTTGGAGGTCATTGTTGTAGAGGGAAGGTGTTGTGCCTACTGCGAGAGCGGAAACACGGCTGAAACCCAGCAGGGCTGTTCTTTATCTTATATGTGAGCCAAAGCAAACAGTTGTGTGGCAGCTCTCAGTCACATGGTAGCAGAAGCCTCCTTTGATGTGAAGGGACAACCTGGTACTTCCTGCAGGCTCCTGTTCAAGCAGGTCATCCCTTCTCAAAACCAGGCATGCTCAACGAACATGAGCAAAGGGTTGGAACAACTCCCCTATGAGGAAGGGTTCTGGCATCCGGGAAGGTTTTGGTTGGAGAAAAGGTGAGCAAGGAAAGGTGTGACAGAGGAGCACAGAGTTATGCATGGTGTGGACAATGAGGAGAAAGAAACATTTTGCTCCCCTACCCCCGTAATATTGGCACCTGGGCCCATTCACTGAAGCTGATTGATGAGCGATTCAAGCCAGATAAAAGGCAGGACTTCTTTGTAAAATGCATTGTTAAACTATGACATTCACTTCCACAAGATGCAGCGATGGCCACCAGTTTGGAAGGCTTTTAAAGAGGCTTGGAGAAGGCTATTAATGGTCGCTAGTCCTGATGGCCATGTGCTCCCTCTAGCGGCAGAGGCAATGCGCCATGCATGCTGGCCCCTGGCCTTGGGCGGGAGGACACCGGGGCGCTCCTGTGGGCAGGCAGCTGGCCATTGTGTGAAGAGGACGCTGGACCAGGCAGACCCGGGTCTGGCCTGGCATGGCTCTTCTCGTGCTGTTATGTTCTCATCTGCCAACCACTCATTTCTTGCTCTTCTTTTAAAGACCTAATACAAACGATGCTGTTTTCCCAAGCCTTTTTTGAAATGCAGCCTTGTTACATTTGATTGCCAATAGTGCATGTCTTTGGTATTTAATTTGCAGTACGCATGTGCACGTGTTTAGGATCATTGTTGTTTGGGTGCATTTTATGTGAATTCTTTCATTATTATTTTTTAAATAGAAAATTGTCCTGCAAAGGTGTAAGTGGAAAAGAAGGGCAAATAATGTTTCCCTTCTCCTTCTCCTTCTTCTTCTTTTTGAAGAAAGAGAAATCCTGATATTACTCAACTACCCTCAATATTTCTTCTGAATTCCACATGCATGAAAATATACCTTTGAACTATAGATAAAAATAAAAGGCTGAGACTTGACTAGGTGTTTGTGAGGACTAGGGGGTAGAAGGAGACAGAGGGATTTATTTTAGTCATCTTTGCTCCTACCTGCAGTCCAAGTAGTTCCTCAAAGGTGTATGGAAAATTTCACTAAAAAAAACTATTTGGAAATAAAAACAATACCCCCCAAACAAAGAACAGGCCAGTGAAAACGCACAGGTGTTTAGAGTGCAATTGTGTTATTAAAAGCTCGCAAAGAAGGGGGCTGAACACCCCAATGAAAGCTCATTCCAGAGCTGCGGGGCCACCACTGAAGAGGCCATCTCCCCGATACTCACCCACCTGGGCTGTGGGCACGTGAGAAGGGCCTCTGCAAGTGGCCTCAGAGGGTGGGGGCACCGATACAGGCAAAGGCAGCCCTTCAGATAACTTGTGGCCCTCCTGTTTAAGGGTGTGAAGGTCACAACCACACTTCAAACAGGGCTTAGAAACACTGACAAGCAGTCCAGTGGGCATCTCATGATATGACCATCCGGCCCCTGCTGCTGTCCGGTGGCCATTCGCACCACACGAGGGCACTCCACATGCTGCCAGCTTCGAGTATGAAGAACTCTGGGACGGTCTGCCCTCTCCAGGCATGGCGAGGTCCGGCATGCCGCCCTGAGCTGGTAAAAGGCGCTGCTGCCACCACAGCTTCCTCAGAGAGACGGAGCCCAGGTGCGTCCCCAGCTGTGCACTTGGTCCCTGAGAGGAAACGCCAAGCATCCAAGAGTTTTTGGGTTTTCCTATGCCCAATGCACAGGGCCTCCATCTGGTGGGGGCCTTGCTCCCAACTTGCTTGTCAGGATGCTCTGTTCTAAGACTGCTCCCAGACACTGGTCCAAGCAGCGTGCATTGGCTCATCGGAGGCAGAACTGAGTGCCATCTACATCTTGCTGGCATGTCAACTTAAGCTCAGTGACGGATCCATGCCAATAGAGGAGAACGTGGAGGGGGGAGCATTTATAATGCAAATGAGCATTGTGGCTGAAATTAGCTTTCACATTCACATTACAGAGTTAAGCAAAGCAAAGCAAAACAAAATAGATAAATGCTTTAAGGCTTGTGTGCAAACATCTTTAGTGTTCATTTATTAAACTGAAGAATTGAGTTGCATGGACTCATCTTAAAAAGCTAGGTGTTCAACTCCTTCAAATATATTTAGGCTTAGTGGATTGACTGAGATGACTTTTGATTCAGCTGGTTTTGATAAGAAGTTACGAAAAGTTGCAAAGTTTTCTGTTCTGGGCAAAAATAACTTGAGAGAGATATATAGAGAGAAATTAAGACATGTGGGAGAATCCAAAACTGTCAATTTTGTCCATCTGGGCACACATCTTTGAGTGTGCTTATTTTTAAACCTCTGTGTTTGAATTTCTGTGATTTTCAGCTATGTTTGTGGTGCTGAATTAGAGCTTCCGCCTCCTTATTTCTGACTGAAACTTCATTTTTACCTGCTACATAGGAAGCAGGTGCATCATGCTCTTCTCCAGGTAGCTGCATCTATTGCTTCTGGCTGGTGCAACTGAGTGAGAATTTCAACTGGGTTCATTTTTTATAAGAATGTATCAAAATTAGCAAGGTTCTTTGCATTCAGAATGGAGAAGTCTTGAATTTTAAAAAGTCTGAATGTGGATAAGAAACTGGCATATTTGCACATCTCTGGACTGGTTGTACAGATATGTATCTAGGATTTTTTTTCTTTTAAAGAAAAAGACTTGTGTTTATTCCCACTGCCAAGGAACTCAAACCTTACTGGGTGATTAATTATTAACTGGGCTGCCAAAAGAAGCAAGCAGCACCAACTGGATCCCCACCAGAACAAACAGTGATAAGTCGACTTAGGTGACTAAGGTGTCGGCTTAGAACACCTTTATTAAATGGTTCTAGCCTCGGTGCCCATGGGGCTAAATTAGGGGGTGAGCCAAAGCCCCTCATTCTTGATGCCTCTGGTATCAGAGGCTTCCACACATCTGATGCATGGAATGAGGTGCAGTGGCGGCAGCCTTGTGCAAGACTTGCACTCGGTGTCCCATCTAGGCAGCTTTTCTGCTTTCTGCCCCTCCTCCCCATGTGCGCCTCTCTCTTCTCTCCGAGGTCTTTTCATGCTTGGTGGGAGCCCTGGCTTTAGACGCAAAAGACCTCAGAGGTAGGAGTCCAAATCATTCTATGTTCTCCCCCCAGGGGGCGTAGGATTGTATCTATAGCTGCACAGTTCTCATTGAAAGCAAAGCCATGATTAAGCTATTCCACCGACTTCAAGGGGACCTAGCGCCATCAGCTTGGTCTAGAGAGAAGCCAGGCTCTTCCACCCAGAACCCAAGAAGTGACTTGGGCAATGGATGTAAAGGCAAAGCTGTCCTGGACTGCAGGTGTGATGGTGCCATTTTCCCCACTCTTGGACTAATTGATTTGTCCCTCCCTGATCTAACAAATGAATGAGGCACTAAGAAGGCTTTCAAGTTTGCTGTTGCTTGTGGCAGATTCTCATGGCAGAAGTAAGAAAATGACTGAGGGAATTGATTATAGACTGGATTTTATTGCATGCCAGCTGCTGAAATGGCATGTATTTAATCAGTATTCCTCATATTTGTAGACGAGCTCGTATTCCTGATTAAAGTGGAAGGTTGCACTTCAGCTGGCTGGGGCCTTTTGCTCAGCCTCGCTGTGTTTTGCAAGGTGCGGCTATGCTGTAAGAAATAAGTTTTCTTCCAGGTACAGAATGGCTGTCAGGCCATGCAAAAGTGGTCTCCGTGGTGCCCCAGGACTCCGGCTTGGAGAGCCTCATCTTTCTTGCTTTCCTTTCCATGTGCTGACTGAGCCTTTCCAGCACCTTCCACCTCTGTGCTGGATCTCTCAGCAGTATTCTGCAGCCTAGGTCCACCTTCCTCAACCTGGTACCAGCCAAACATTTGGACTACATCCCATCATCCTTGACCCTTGTTGGGAAGGGATCATCCTCCCAATGCAGCGGCTGGGACCAAATGGCATCCGGTGGGGTGTGGCCCTGCTGCTCGACATGTGGCTACCTGGCCCCAGTCCCCGGACATCATGCAGCCCATGCTTGGCTGGAGGGAGGATCATCCCCACAAATTTTGTTCATCCCCTTTGCTCTGATCCTGCATGTCTCAAATCGTAAGCACCAGAGAGGAGCCAGCAAGGTGCTGGCTCCTCTTTCTCAGCCCTAACCTACTGATGGCTTAAGTTTTCACCCCGAGAAGCTGGTTTCCCCACAGCCAAGCTGGTAGGGGACCGGTGGTCTCCTGACAATGAATTACAGAATGGCTGGGAATGGCTGGGAATTCAATGGAAACCAGTGCAGTTTCATGGTGGGTGCCCAGTTGGCCAGCAGGAGGCCAGGCCTCTGGATGGCAAAAGGAGGTGCTCCCCAGCAGCTCTCCCTTCTGCACCTCTGCCCAGGAGTGACAGGCCCATGCTGGTGCACCGTGCTGCTGCCACCGCTCGCTTGCCTGCAGGGAGAGAGCAAGAGGAGGCATCGGAGGGGACGGGCACTCCGTCTGCAGCAGGGCCTGGCTGAGGTGCTGGCCTGGCAGGTGCCAGTCGTGCTGACGCTCCATGGGTCTCTCAAGAGCCTCTTGGCGTGTCATGTGCTGAGATACTGTGGTCCTCCTGATCACCACGTGTGGTGTGGAAAGCGAAGGCTGATAGGAAGGAAATGGATGCATTTGAAACTTGGTGCGGAGAACTTTGTGAATAATCTGGACTGACAGAAAATCAAACAAGAGGATCCTTGATTACATCAAACCAGAACTTGCCCAGAAGCAAAAATGAGGCTTTGGCACATGACAAGGAGGCAAAATTCCTTGGAGAAGACAATTATGCTAGGGAAAGTTGAAGGCCTCGAATTTGCAAGAGGTGAGCAAGGCTTTCATACAGAGGGCATCTTGAGAGCTTTCATACACAGAGTTGCCATCAGTTGGAGATGAACCGATGCCGCCAAACAACAAAAATGCTGAGATTAACGTACTGTGAGCTGTCTCTGTATTCTAACCCTTTAGGCATGAGGATGGGAAGTGACCAGAAACAAGGGGCTTTTGCAGTGGCACCCAGGCTGTGATAAGTCCTCCTCCAACATATTTGTTTGTGCCATCTTTAGTTTCTCTCAGGGACTAGGTGAAATTTGCTTTAAAGAAATCCTTCAATGGGTTTAACTACACTTTTCTTTCTGAATGCCTTTAATATCTGAGGCTAGTAATTTCAGGAAAAGGTGGCTGTAGAAACCCACCCTGTCAAACAGCAGTGGCTTAGAATACATCTGACAATATACACAATTTGCCACTTTTAGGCAGATGCTTCTTCATTCATTGAATTGGTTATCTGTTCAGTGCTGCATTTTTTTAAAAAAAAAATCCATATCATATTTTAATCTGGTTTTGATCTTCATTTAGAAATGGTCTTTAATTTTTGCAAGTCATTTGAATTCCAGTTCAATGGAAAGGCAAGATAAAGTTGCTGCACCGAAGAAAAGCACACATTTTTCTATGGCTTTTTAAATATAAAAACAAATATTTTAATGAACATTTATGAAAAATAATACATTTTGAAACTGTACATAAAATATTTCAGTGTCTTCCTACCTTCTTATGCAACAGAAGGATCTGATTGCCAATAAAAAAAATAGCCAGCATGAAAATGGTTGAAGGACTCTAGTCCAGATTCACAGACCTGTTAATACCTATATGTATAAATTATGTAGTGTGTGTGTGTGTGTGTGTGTGTGTATCAAAAAGAAAAAAGAAACAAAATATTGAAAATTGTTCATTGAATAAACATAATAATTGCACAATATGTATTAAAATGCTGAAGGCGCCATGAAAGAATCCATGGTTAGGATATTCTGATAAAAGGTTACTCTACAATGTTACATACAAGTTAGATGCACAAGCTGGGGCTATCTTGTTAAGATGCAAAGATTTGGTTAAGCACCATGGCAACATCCAGCCTTAAACTCCTGGGTCTTGGAGAGCTGTTTGGGTGCCGTTCCTGCGCAGGTCACAAAGGGGCAGAAGACACAAGCCAGACAAAGCATCTCCATTCTCAGAGCCAAAATCAGGTGCAGGATTTGAAACTGGAGCGTAAAGGTTTAAATCATGGTGGGATTTTTTTAAGGGGAGTGGGAGGCAGAAAATGCTCAGTGGCACAAGGGGCCTTGGACAAAGTCTTCAGAGGTTACTCACAACAAAACAAGAAAGGTTGCCATGTGGGCCCCATGCATCTTCAAATCCAGCTAGAAATCGCTTTAACAATCTTTGCAATTATTGAACAGTCAAGGACACGACACGGTTGTTGCCAGTGGTTTGGACACTGGACCTAGTGGTCTACTTGCAGTGCATTCCGAGACAAGTCTACTCAAAAGTAAGTCCCATTGTCTTTCCACCAAGTACTGAGAGGATTGTAGTCTTTGGTTGCCAAAGGTGCAGAGATATTGAAGACTTTCCTTGAAACATAGGAAGCTGCCTTATACTAGAAGGGACAAGTTGTCCATCTAGTGCAGTACTGTCTACCTCGAAGCCCCAAATGCTGCCATTGGTGAAACAAGAGCACTGTCCACCCACCTGGAGATAGCACTAAAGGCTGAATATGAGACCTTTGACACACAAACCCCGCACTCCTCTAATGAGCCATGGTCCCTTCTCATCAGACTTCAGACCAACGGTGCATCCAGTCCAGCATCTGGTGGCCAAGCAGCTGCCCATGGGAAGCCCACCAAGGGACATGAATGCAGCAGCCACACCCCCTCCCCCATGTTCCTGAGCAACTAGTGGCCTTTGACAAAGGCCAGGTGCTTGCACAGGGCATACATAATCATAGCAACTCTGGCTGACCCCCCCCCCATCCCCCGGCCATGCTGCGCCCTGCCCCCAGATAAATCACTCCACTTTCAGGGGTTGATACCACAAACTCTCCAGAGGTGGTACAGTCAGGGGGGAAATTCCCCTCAGCACTGAGCTTGGACAACCTCCTTTCCCAGGAGCCCCAGCACACAAGCAGCCCTCTGCCACCATCTCCCCATCTGGGAAGTTGCACGGCCATCCTCAGGCTCCAGGCTGGACTGGACGGCGCTTGCTCTCCACAATGCGGTTAGATGCCAACATGGCCAGGGTCCTTTTAATGCAAGAAGTTTCTCTCCAAGAAAGTGGCAATGGCTATGCAGACGGAGCTGCATCCTTACTGAAGTCTAGGACTAGCTGGGTTAAGTCTGCCTCTGCAAAGGGCTTGCCTGAGTTCTACTTGGAGGTCTTGTAAAGCTAACCCTTAGTTTGAGCCTTCACTCCCTCTTCTGACTGTGAGCACAGCCTGGAACAGAACACCCTGCAATTACTTTCTAGTGGTGCATGACCAATACCAGCCGAACAGGAACTGGTGTTCCACCCAGGCACAGTGGGGAATATGAGTGCTGCTCCTGAGCTTTCAGTGTGGTAATAGCAGAATGAGTGGCTGCCAGATGGAGATGCTTCTCTGTTCAACAACCACATACTAAAGGCGTCCAGATGTGTTGGATACCCCTGCGATTCTCCCCAGCCAAAGCTTGAGGCAGGCAGTCCAACATATCTGGAAGCTGTCAAGTTGAGGAAGGTTGCTCAGTAGGGTTTGTGCTAACCTGTGGGGCAAGAAACCTTCCAGTTACAGACGAGTGTCCAAACTCTTCATTTTGATGGGCTTGCAAAAGTAGGGACTCTTTTGGGAAGGGACTCTTTCCCACCACTGCTTCATGTAAGCTAAACCTGTGTGTATGAAGCAGAGTTGGAGTTCAACAATGAGAATTAGCATTCCTTGATTTAGCATCTCTTTCCCATGATGAATTTGAGCTGTCCCCATGAGAAACTGTTTCTTAGTATCTCATGGAAAAACTCAGCACATGAGTCTGTTGTGCTCTCATCTGGTGGCTGTCTAACTTCTCTCCACCTGATCCTACATAGCAGACTGTACTGAGCTGCGCCTACCCCTGTGCTATGTTGTCCCAGGATACAGACAGTTTTGCTCCTGCAAAAGCTATTTCAGAACAGAAGTGGCGCTGCAGAATCTCTGCACCAAGGGTAATCCCAATTTTGCAGTCAAGAAAGAGCAGCATACATTATGCCAATTAGGCTGATATGCATCTATTCCCTTCATCCTACGTCATTCACTTTGCTCCTGCCAGTCATGGGCAAGGGACAGTAAGTCAAGGACTGTCTTACTGAAGCTCCATCTGCTCCTCCCTGGAAATTCTACTGAACCTTCTCTGACCTTTGCAAATTCCACAGGCAGTGCTCACTTGGTTTAATGGCCTAGACCAGGACTGACCAACCTGTGGTCCAGGAGCTGCAGGTGACCCTCAGACTAATTCCATGGGGCCCTTGGCCTAAGTTCAAAGCACCTCTATGAGTAATCAGTTCAGACCTTTCTTTCTCCCCTGGCAGCCTGCTGGGTAGAAAGAGAGAAAAGCAGGGCTGGGGAGAGATGAGAGATGAGGGTGCCAGCAACAGTGGCTGGCGCCTCCAGTGTCCTTTGGGGCTGGTGTCTCCACTCTGGATTTCCCTCTGAATAGTAAAGGAGCAATCCATGGCACTGAAGCTTTATTGTTTTGGCCTGCGGGTCAGCACCACGGATAGCTCCTGAGAAGTTTAGACTGCAGCCCGTGGAAGCTGGAGCCCCTGGTGCCCTCTGGATGGGGGCAGAAAGTGGAAGATGGGGGCAGAGAGAGAGGAAGATCAAGAAAAGGGGGTGGAAAGTGGGAAAGAGAGGGAAAGTCTCTGGCAAGTCACTCCCAAGGGAAGGCTTCCATCCCGTGGTCTAGAAATCCATTGTTTCTTTGTTTTTAAATGAGTGTTGAGAAATGGCAGCTGCTTTGCAGTTTTACAGATCCGTGGAGTGCCCTGCCTTTGCCTTCTCCTCCTGAGCACCTGGGTCATCTTGGACAGGGGGCATCAGGGGCCCATCCTACTCTGCCAGCAGGTCTCGGATCTCCCCCCTCACACATTCTACTAAGCAAAGCTAGCCATTCCCAGTCCAGCTTTTTCTAAAACTAAATAAAATGTCAGGGAAGGGGGACAAATGACACCTCCAAAAAAGAAAAGGACAGAAGAGAGATCTGCTGGTATTTGTTCAATGAAACTCCGCCTCTGAGGCTTCCCAAGTCCACGGGCACTGCGCGGAAGAGCAAATCCCAAACAAGCTTCTCCGGTTACAAATGCCTCCGAGGCCCCCGTGGAGTCCCGTTTATGGCAATGCAATGGGAAGGGTTCCTTCGTCGGCATACCACGAAATGCACGCTGGCACTCTGAAGGCAGGCAAGCAGGCAGGCAGTGCTGAGCAAGGCTTTCTGGGCTCTGCTTCACTCAGGTTTGGGAGAACAACTTGCCCCATGGAGAGTCTCGAGAACCACCATGCTTTTACACCAACGATCCAGCTTGGCTCTGGGCGGGCACCATGACAGGCACTGCCCCCATCCGGGCAAGAGTGGAGGAGGTGAGCCCTTGAGGGGCGGGGGGGTCTGGCTGCCGGGGGGCCTGGGGCTGAGCCCCATTTGTCCTGTGGAGGGTGTTCCTATGGGCTGGCACGTTGGCATGGTGGCAATAGACCCCATTGACCACGGGTGGGAAGTAGAGGGGCAAAGACTGGCTGGAGAGGCTGGGGGTCGGAGTGAGCGTTCCACTCCGGGGGTTGTTGAAGGGGGGCTTGAAGCCCACTGTGCTGCCGGTGGCAGTGGTGATGGAAGCCGTGTCTGAGGCGGGCTTGGCCAGGTACAGTTTGTGGTCCTGGGTCGTGTTCATCGACGACAATGTGCCGTTCTTGGAGACTGCATCCGAAGCAGGACCTTTTGCCCAGGAAAGTGTCTTTGGAGCCACAGCATCTTCCCTGCAGGGGGCGGGGAAGGGGAAGAGGAAGAGGGAGAGGCTGAGTCCGGATGGACAAATCCATTGATTCCCAGTCTGTCACACCCTGGTGTTCTGACCCTCCATTTCATTCCACTAGCCCATGTGAGACAGAGATATAGAGAGGTGGTGGTGGTGGAGAACTCCTTTCAAAATGCATATTTAAATATATTTACATTTTTATTTCCTTTAAAAATCTGCATTTAAAAGGTTAATGCTTGCACAAAATAGCCCCCTAAGTACATTTTGGAGTGTGGTTAAATTGCCCGACACTCCTTTGGAAGAGAGAGGAGTGAATTCTAGGTTCCTCTAAAGAGAGCCCTGCAGGATCCGATCAAAGGTGTATATGGCCCAGCAGATGACCCTGGGAAGACCACTAGCCAGGCATTAGGAGAAGAGCATCCTCCTGCTCACACATACTCAAAAGCCTTTGTTATTTCGATATACTTCAGGGCTTTGCTATTTTTATACACTTCAGGACTGAGCATTCAGACCTGGGAATTGGACCACCATTTCCGATTTTTTAAAAGACCCCCTCCCCTCACGTTGAAAATGATCCTCTGGCCCAATTGCTTGGGTACCTCAGCCTAAGACGTTCCCTTAGATTAGAGGCAAACAAATACCATCCAGATGTTGTTGGATTCCATCACCTGTCATTCCACATCCAGCAGGACCTATGGTGAGGGATTCTGGGAGTTGTAAGCAAAACATCTGGAGGTTGCCAGGTTGCCTGGCCCTGTCTTAGAATGGAATGGGGGAGCCTATCTGGATGTTGTCAGGTTCTCATCCACCCATCGTCTTTGACTGATTGCCACACTAACTGGGGCAGATGGGAACGGGAAGTCCAGAAACATCTGGAAGATCAGGGCCCAGTTGTTCAGGGAGAATAGTGATTCTCACTTGATCTCGTTGGCCATTTCCTCTTGGCTGTCTTTCTTTTTCTTTCTGTAGACCAACATCTGAAGTGCAAACAAGATGACCAGGCCAATTCCAATGAGGGTTCCTACCACAGCACCAGCCATCACTGCTGCATTGAATGCTGCAAAAGGAGCCAAAACAGGGAGAAAACAATGTTGAGCGTGTGCCATGGGATCCTGCAACCAGAGCAATCATTCAATCACCCTGTCCCAGCAGTGCCCACTCAGAGGGGGCCACATTCATCCAGAGGCCCACGGTAACCACGAGCTGAATATGTATTTATTTATGCATCATATTAAAATATACAGCTTTTTCCGGTTGTCAAAGCAGTTATCAAGCCAATAATAAAACATTCAGAAAAAACAACGTCAGTAACATCTAACCATCAAACTAGAGAAAGGCTTAACCAAAAGTCAACTTAAAAAGAAAAGAGTATTCCAGGCTTTATGGAAATGAGACAAAACAGCCACTTTTGTAACCCTCTGTAGGTAGGATGCTCCGCAGCATCAGAGTGGCCACTGGTAAAAAGCTTGATTCAGAGGTGATGCTGTTCTTCTTTCTGGGCGGAAAGATGGCAGAGGCAAAATTGCCTGCTACCTTGACCTCACCTGCTGAATGGGTTCTGATGGGCACAGATGGCTCTTCAGGTATGGGATGCCCAGACCCCCAAACTGGACTGGAAAGCAAATTGGGAGCCACTGTGACAAGTGCAATGCTTGCCACATACAGCCGCACCATCCAACTCCTACTAGAAGGTGCATGGCAGTGCTCAGCTGAAGCTTCCTTTTTGTCTTCAAGTACAGCCCCAGGTAGAGAGCACAGAGGCAATCAAGCCTAGGAGATACTGAAGCACTGTAGCAAAGTCTGATCTGTCCAGAAAAGGAAGAAGCCTCCAAATTTGTTAAATACATGCAGTTATTTTCTTAGTTTTGTGCTCCAAAGCCTGCATAAATTTCTGAACTGCTTCTCAGAAAGCAGCACCAGACCTAGAAGTGGAGCAGTCTCTTGTTACGTTAACATATGTTACCTGGCTCCACTGAAAAGCACTGCATCTAAGCCGGCAATGGGTGATGACAGATGATCAAGCTACAATGGCTCATTCCTCCATGCAAGTTATTGCTCAGTATGGCAGGTGTTTGGCTGGACCTAGACTTAGTTATGCTTGCAGTGGACCGCCTTGTGGTCCCAAGAGGGCACTCACGTGGATTCACCTCCAGGGTGATGGTACAGTTGGAATAGCCGGCTTTGCTGGTGGCGTTGCAGATGTAGGTTCCAGACATACCTGTGGTGAGATTCGTTAGCCTGAGGGTCCCCTTCACATGATCTGTGAACAAGCAAATACATAAACAACAAAGGCTCTCATCTCAGCTCGGGTCCAGACTTTTCATCCAAGCAGAAGAGAAGAAGGTTCTCAGCAGCTATTTGCTCGGATGCTACTTCCAACATCAGAGGCAGCATGCTGAGAGTGGGGAACATGGGCAGCAGGGTGCTGTAGCACTTGGGTCCTACATATGGGGGTTCCCTTGGGCAGCTGGTTAGCTGCTGTGTGGACAGAACTCTGGTCTAGGTGGACCTCGGCCCGATCCAGCAGGACTCTTCTCATGCTCTTATGCCATTGTCAGGAACACAGGCCACTTTTGCTCAGCCATGGTTTAGTCTGGCATGAGTGAGCTGCAATGAGTCTTAGATTAGCTTTCTTGCCTGATTAATGTCTTCATGCTGCACAGCTGAGAGAATGAGTTTGGAAGCCTCCAGTTCTGCTTTCAGTTAACCACAGATTCCTCTGTCCTTTGAATTGGGATCAGTGGTAATACCGACTGTGATTCCTTTTAACAAGCCAGCTTCAGAAACCATGGTTTGAAGTTGGCTTGCTTGAAGGCATCCATTGTGAAATGCCTTATGTTACAACAGACTGTGGTTAAGGAGGGGAGGACATGGTCCCCGTGGCTTCTTCTTGTTTGTGCAAATAGTGCTATGCCATGGTTTTAATCAGTTTCAGATCCACTGGTGGCCCATTAGATTTTCTTACCTTTTTCTGCCCCATAGTTGTTCTTGTAGTGAGGAACCAGGGATTTCTGTTACATCTAAACTGAGAGCAAGTATGGTGTAGACGTTGGACTGGGATCCCGGCGATGGAGGTTCAAGGTCCTACTTGTCCACAAAGCTCACTGGCCGACTTCCTAGGATCTCGAGTCCCAGGCTAACACTAACCTCCCTGCCACCGACTGAGGCTGAAGTGACTGCCCAGCAATGGCAGCAGTTTCCTTGCCTGCTAACCCTGCTTACCTTGCGCAGGTGCAAAGAAGAACTGAGAGCTGGGCCCCGTGCGTTGCCAGTGGTACATTGGGCTGGGCTTGCCCAAAGCAGAATGGCAGGTCATGGTGATATTTCCCCCAACAAGGGGGCTTCCCTGTACTTGACACTTTGGTGGCGATGGCGGGACTGCAAAACAAAGAGTGAAAAAAGAGTAAAAAAAGAGAAAACTACTAAATCAAATGACTCATAGTTCCCGGTGGAGCACATTACAAAGTAATTTTCAAAAATAGCAGTGCCATCTTGTGGCCAGAAACAAATCCAGTGCATGTTCTCCAAAAGGTTGTTCGTCACGAAGTCCTGTCCAACCCATCGCGACCCCATGGACAGCATTCCTCCAGGCCTTCCTGTCCTCCACCGTCCCCCGGAGTCCACTCACGCTCACTCCAACCGCCTCAGTGACTCCATACTGTCCAAGGGGTTTTCATGGCAAAGATACTGGAGTGGGTTGCCATTTCCTTCTCCAGTGGGTCACGTTTTGTCAGAGCTCTCGGCTATGACCTGTCCATCTTGGGTGGCCCTGCACGGCATAGCTCATAGCTTCATTGAGCTATGCAAGCCCCTTTGCCACGACAAGGCAGTGATCCATGAAGGAGCTTCAAAAGGTTGGCGAATTATAAATGCACCCTTTTTAAAAAATCCCATTTTCACACTATTCAGTGGGGGAGATGCACACTTTCCTCACTGAAACTGCAGTTTTCCCAATTCAAATAATGTCTGTGTGGTGGGGGGGGGGGCACAGGGGTGGCAGATGAGAACAGGGACAAGCTTTGAAGTGAGGATGGGAGAATTTTGAAGAGCTCAAGAAACCCACTTCTCCCAGCTCCAGCCCACATCAGCACCAAGCCCTGGACATCCTGAATGGGTTTGAGCTGCTGTGCCATATTGCATTAGACCCTAGACCAGGTACAGAACCACACCCAGCTCTGGCTCAGCGCAGTTTTCCAGGTATTCCTCTTTCTCCAAACCACCCGTCATTTGGTGTCTTCCCAATCTTTGGACAAAGGACAAAAGCCTGACCTGAGGCTTAGTCCCGGCAGTTCGTAGCTTCAAGATAATACATGAAAGTAGGCTTTGGTATTCTGGCCTTGCTGCTGCCTCTGGTCTTGCCTCCCACTGCCACGTGGCTCTCAAGAGCTTTTCCAGATGGAATTTGGCCTCAATCAGAAAGAGGTTCTCCATTTGTGCTGTAGACCATGCTTCACTCCCTGGACAGGCATGGGAGAAGCATGGGAGAAGCACAGCCAGATGTCCCTCTCCTGGCCACAGGACCACATGCCCAAGTCTCTGGAATGAAACACTACATTTTCTGCTTGCATTTTGGTTCCTGCCCTCACAGATGTCTAGACACTGCAGCAGGGGCAGAGGCCACATGAAGGAAAGTAGAAGCCTTGCAGGCAGCACTCTTATGTTTGCCCTGCTACCGGGAAAGTTTCTGAGCAGGGGAAGTGGGTGTTTTCAGTGAGGAGTTCTTCTCCATCACGGAATACAACCAGAGCTCTAAAGGAACAACTCTAAGGCTGACCATATGCCCTTGGAGCAAAGACAAGCAGCAAGAGCTATTGGCGTTCAGGTTCTCAGCCTGGAAATGACCGACATGTTTGTGCATTCAGTCTGATGATTCTACACTAATTAAGATGAAGGCAAAGGTGTTGGGAGGGTTTGGTTTTAACTCAAGTTAGAGGAAATTACCATGAAGCACCACAATTTTCCTTACAGAGCAGAGCAAACACGGGCCCAGCTCTTGCGCATATTTATGGTACACACTTGTGATGTGGGAAACCTGGGAAGTCATCCTGTTGAGCTGAAAGCAGGTTTGTAAAGAGTTACTTGAGGCATCACTTCAGGTGTTCAAGCCCCCGCACAAAGCCCACAGCTCTTCAAACCAGGAGGAAACAAAAGCTCAATTTACCATGAACAGTAAGGTTGACTAGTCCGATATTTCTCCCCATGCTGTCATCTGGAATGTTCACTGTGCACATGTACTGGCCAGAATCTGTTTCTTTGGTGTTATTAATGGCAAGCGAGACGTTGTAAGAAGGCATGGAGTACAAAAAGCCAAGACGCTGCTTGAGATTCTGATCTGACACTTGTGTTGTTCCGCTGATATACGCCATGATCTGCAAGACAGATGAAAGATTTTAAATTCCCCCTGCTGGAAGGACCCTACACGGGATGCAAAAATTGTACATTCCCAAAGCAAACATGCAGGAGAACTGCGTATATTCATCGGAAAATCAAAATACTAGGCTGGTACTGAATTTTTCAGTCTCACACACATTTCCTGGCTATTAGCCATGCTGATGGGCACAGTAGTCCAAGAAACCTCACCAGCTTGCCAGTTCCTGAACTCGAAGGAGGTGGCAGAAAAAGGGGCGACTGTTCTTTTTGCCTGCCCTTCCCCCACCCTGCGCACACCAAGCCCAGAGGAGGCGGGCAAGCGAAAGGGCGGAGATGGGAATAGCCAGGAGGAAAAGGGTGCTGTGGTTTGCCACGAGTCTCTGAAATCACTTTGGCTCGGTATAGAAATATAATTGCTTACTGAGGGAGGAGGAGGAGGAGCAGGAAGAGGAAGAGGAAGCTGAAATAACCCATGCCTAAAGTTTCAACATTTGCCATCCATTTCCTTCTTTTCATGGACAGTCGTCTAAGAGGGATGGTATAACTTGGAGTCCTGCACTGGGGAGGGGTTGGACCTGAGGGCCTTTTGGGCCCCTTTCAATGCCACCATTCCATGATTCTGTGACTACAGTGGAAAAGCCAAGCGACCTCTAGCTCAGGATCATAGAAACACAGGATGGGGCGCATGTGGCCTTCAGACATGGATAGGCTGCAGTTCCTTTCCACTGGCGATGCTGGCTGGGGCTGAGCCAGCCCCGCAACACCTGGAGGACATGATATTCCCCACCCTTGCCCAAGCCTCTCACCTGGCCAGGATGCTGCATGCACAGACTTTGTACCTTGGCCTGGATCCTCAGCCTTTGCTCTTCCCTTTCTTTTGTAAGAGACATGCAGGAGCGGGTGTCACCTAGCAGCTTCCCCTTTTGCCAGCCCATTCCCAACACAGCGCAGTGGCAAGTCTCGCACATCGTCATACAGATGATGCTTGGTTGCCACAGCAACAGCAACAAATGGTTCAGGGTTTTTGCAGGGAGGAAAGCAGTGGGCCAGCTGTTCTGGAGGCAAGGAATGAGACAAAACAAAACAAAACAGCAGGGACAGACATCTGCTGAAGTCACCTGTGAATCCCATGTACACATGGGGCTTCTCAGAGGCCGCAGCAATGGCCCAGCCCACATCCTGTCTCTCACAGAAGAAGTGGGGGCTAGAGATTAAGAGACAGATTTGTTCCAGTTCATTTTTGATAAAGTTTTCCAAATTTAATATCTTCATATTGAGGAGGGAATGACCCTTAGTTTGTTTCTTGTTTTTAATCTGCACCTGTGACAGAACTCTCACCTTTAATAACTTTCTATCTTTTATAGGAAGGAATAAGAAAGTCTTTGCCATGCTGTACTTGTTGAATTTGCGTATGACGCAGGTGGGTGAGAACTTCATTTCCATGTGGTTTTGATCATTGTTTATGGAACTCTGGAAATTTCATATTTGGAAGGGAAAAGAAGTTGAGATTTGAAGTACCTGGATGTAGAAGAAACTAACACTTATACATCCCTCCCTCTCTAGCGGGTGGATTAGGTTAAGTCGGGGATTCCTAATCCTCCCCTCCCCCGAATGCTGTGTCTTTTTTCTTTTTTCTCTTTACTTGAAATGGTAGCAAAACAAAACATGTGGGTACTCTAAACATGTGTACTCTAAACAGCAAGACCAATAGCAGGAGCGTATCAGCAGCAGAGACCAAAGGCAAATCCATTCCCAATCGCTTCTCAAAGCACCACTCGGTTGAAAAAAAGAGGGGCAAAAAGGGGGTTGCCTCTTCCATGTCAAATATAAGCATGTGTGTAAGTGGGCCACATATGGAAATAAGCACCTGAGAACTGTGGACAATGTCCGAGGGCAAGCTCAGCTGCAGGAGGAGCATTAAGGAATCGGCGGTGAGTGCTTGGACCAAGCGTGTCTGTTCATCAGGACCTGGAGCGCCCACCTTCCCCACCCATCTGTTTATTCTCACGCCGCAAGAATATAATTCAGAAGTTCATAAGCACTCACAACTTTCACAGGTGTTTCAAGAATAAAACAGATGTAGCCAGAAACTTCCAACCAGAAAAACAAAGGTGACCACAGTCATGGCTACATCACATGCCATAACGAAACATCAGTGAGGTTTGAAGGACACACTGCAGATCCAATACATGAAACACTTCATTGCTATTTTTTAATTGAATGTTAATGTTCATGTCGCTTTGGTTTTTTATCCTGAATGCTGCTTTGGGGCAGTTTCATCCTAAAAAATGTTTGAATAGATTAATCATCACTATCGCTGAAGAAAGTGCTGTAACCTTTGGCCTCCACACAGGTGGGCTGCCTTGCCGTGAGAACGAGGCTTTGAATAACGGGTGCCACAGATGCCCATGCGAAGCAACTGCCTCCCAGCACAAAAGTCCTGTCTCTCCCTCTCCAGAGTTCCATCTTGGCCTCCTTCCTGGCCCCTCCTGGTAACAGGAGATGCTATTGTTGGCTTCTCAGTTCTTTTTACACACCTCGCCACTGACCTGTCCTCTGAACAGAAGCACTCTTTGTATGAGTGGGAGACTCTTCTATACAGAGTCAAAAGAAGCAAATGGCAAAGGCAAGCAGATTTGGTAGCAATTAAGTCCCACCTTGGAATGCCACTGTTGAAATTTGTGGCACTCTAAAACTGTCCGCCCATCTTGCTTGCAAAAGCAGTTTGTGGGAAGGCTTTCAAAAATGCAGGTATAAAAGATACCGTCAAGTAAATCAGTACTTCACAACCATAAAGCCAAATTCATGATTACATTAGATGGTGGGATGGGGGCATTATGTGAATGGGACCTGTGCCCTAGTTTACAGAGCAGAAATCACCTTTGGAAGGACTGTCAGAAGACTTGAAGGAGCCTCTCTCTGAAGAGCTGCCCCGGCAAAGGCATGCCTAAATAGTGAGCAGCAAAGGAAGAAAGAACAGTCCATTCTCTCCACGATGGTGAGATGTCTGGCACTTCTGTTTAAATTAGATTATTCTAAATGTTGCATCTATGCATGAAATCAGCCTATGCAATTCTTATGCAAATCTATGTCTTCTTTCCTGGTCTTCTGTTCTGATGATGCATGAGACCCACCCTGGGTAGAGTGGATTCGAATGACCTCACTTCTTCTAAAGCATGGGTTTGGGCACAGGAGGGCCATGTGAGCTGGCAACATGGGCCATGCGCCCTATTGGCCACTTCAGCAAGTGTGAGATGTGGTCCCATGTATATACTGAGCTATGCACATAGCTTAGAGCTTCTCCCCATGCTCAGGCGCAGTGCTGGATGCTCCCCAATTACTAGTGCATGGCCCTATCGCCAGTCCAGTCAGCTTCTATCTGTGGACCAGGGAGGCGGCATCATTTTGGCATTTTGAGTCTTTGAGGACAGCATGTTTAGAGGTGGATGAAAGCATTTTCCAACCCCCAGGATTCTTCAGCTAGCAGGCACATACAGGGAGCCATAGGTACAATCATATGCATGCTGTCTAAAGAGACACAGATGTACAGTATGATCAGTTATGGCTTGGAGAGCAATGCTGGAGTTTGCAAACTTTGGTATAATTACAGAGCTGTTCTAGACCAGATTCCTGGCTGCAGTATTGCGAATGCAAAAAAGGCTGTTGCATTGCTTGCTGTCTGGGAAATGCTGGACCTTTTGCTGTCTAAACATGTAGAAGTGCTTTTAATCTTCTTAGGCTTCCCTCTCCCCTTCTGTGCAATGAGAAGGTATAGTTACTCATCTAGGGGTCACTTTTTGAAAAGTAGCAAGAAGCAACATGGATGGCCTTTCCTAAATTTATTTAGTAGATTTATATCTCACTTTTCCTGCAAGGAATGAACATTGTATTTCAATTTGTTTTCAGCTGAGGAGGGTCTGCAATGCCTCGCCCCCCAACGTTGAAAGAATATGGAAGCAGGGAGGCAAGGCTCATGACTAGAGCCAAAGGTGTGGCTGAAGGGGACATGGTCACCAGGTGCATGTCCTGCTGGTGGGTCAAGCTGATATGGCCCTGTACTCTGTCACACCCTTGTTGAATGTGCTGTTGGGTCGCCCCCTCTTTTTTTCTCTGGGCCTCACCTGCTGCACCGTCCAGGAGCACTGGGCGAGGCAAGTGGGGCTGCTGCTCTTTCTTGCTCTCGGCACCACTGACACGCTTGGAGGGGCAACGCCCTGGCAAAGGGCTCTGGAACCCCTGGGGTGGAATGGACCCCGGTCAATGCCCAGTTATGATGACCCTGCTGCCAGCCCTGCTGGTCATGTAAGTTGGGAGACAGTGATGGGCAGAGCTCACCCAGGAAGCTCCAGGGATGAGCAACAGTCGGACATGGCCCCCTTGTGTCCCAGCCTCGTATTCCAGCCTCTGAACCTGCTGGGTGTCTGTTCGGAGTGCCTCCAGGGGAGAGGGGTCTTTGCATAAAACGTTGGCTGTGACTTTACCTGAACATGATTGCTGCTTCCCAGTCTTGCGAAGTGCCATGTGACATACGGCACACTGTGGCTGTGGGTTGTATACCAGACTGGCAGTACGGCCCGCTGCCCTTGGATCACCACCACTGAAGAGCGCGCAACCTCAACTTGCAGCACAGAGGAAGAAAAACCTGCGGAAAGAAGCAGGGCGGAAGAGAAGGGTCAGCTGAGTCCCACGTCCAAGGATGTGAGTCCAACGGGCAGGGCCCCACAGCCCTAGTACCCAGGAACTCTGTGGCATGGCTAGCAGCAGGGGCAGGCCTGGGCTGGCAGCCTGGTTCGGGATGCTACAGAAAGTTCTCGGACCAAAGCAGGCGATGGAAGAAGTGCTACTGCGGATCCAGATGCCTCCTCCCTGGGTTGCCCTCCAGCCAGAGAAAGAACATATTGCTACTGGGAGATGCAATTCTTTCCTCAGCTTGGACTTCTCCACTTGTTTTCCTTTGGGGGAACTTTAAAGAATGGCACTACTTGCCTTCACCCTGAGCTGGTACATGCCTCGCGTCCCCCCCCCCCCCCCCCAATCTCAGCAGCTCATTCTCTGGCACATGCAGTCAGGAGCCCGAGACTAATGCAGGCCGGCCCACATCATGTGGAACCAGCTTCCCAGTATGTTGATCCTGGGCCTAAAGGTAAGGAGGAGACGACGAATGCACAGCAGATAGAGGATCTTTGCTCAGAGTACCAAGGCATTGCTCCTCATCCTGTTGCCTTCAAGATGTGTGCTGGTCCACAACTTCCATAATTATGGGATCTGTAGTTCAACATAAAGGGTCCAACAAAGGGCAACAAAAATGATCCAGGGTTTGGAAACGCTGCCCTATAAGGAGAGACTGAGAGAACTGGGCATATTCAGCCTAGAGAAGAGAAGAGAAGAGAAGAGAAGAGAAGAGAAGAGAAGAGAAG
>JAIXND010000621.1:12682136-12806059 GCA_023646645.1 Varanus salvator macromaculatus
AGAGAAGAGAAGAGAAGAGAAGAGAAGAGAAGAGAAGAGAAGAGAAGACTAGACTGTGGGGGGACATGATATCCCTCTATAAGTCCCTCAAAGGCTGTCACCAAGAGGACGGTCAAGATCTCTTCTTGCTGATGCCAGAGTGTAGGACATGGAGTAATCAAGTCAAGTTGCAACAACCCAGATTCAGGCTGGACATCAGGAAAAGCTTCCTCACTGTCAGAGCAATACGACTGTGGAGTGCCTAGAGAGGCATCCCTAGGCAGCTCTCCAGCTGCCTAGAGAGGTGGTGGGCTCTCCCACACTAGAGACATTCAAAAAGAAATTGGACAGCCATCTCAGTGGGATGGTGTAAATTGGTGTCCACAACAGCAAGAGATGGACCCGATGGCCTTCATGGCCCCTTCCAACTCTACTGTTCTATGATTCTAGATCTGAAGTCAACCTGGTTGGGGAATGATGTTTTGGATCATTAAGGAGCTTTGTGCCAAAGGAGATGCGGGTTGAGGGTGCATTTTATCTAGCGATCTTGTTGCTATGGGTTCTAATATCCACCTCCTCCACTTCAAGTGAGCTTTTAACTTCCTGCCAGATCTCCAGAACAAACCTCCCTATAATCCAAACGATAGCAGTACTTTTAGATGAAACATACACACATTCCCCATTTCTGGAAAGTTACCAGCAAATTCTTTCTGAGGAATCTCACCCATTTAGGGTAGAAATGCCATGGCTGAAACATTTTGCATGCCTCAGGAGTTCTGTGCAGGTTTGTGTATGCCAATCTGCGAAAATGACAGGTAGAGAGAATTCGATCTGTGCAATTAATTTGTGTGCTGCCGTTGCCTTCAGTCACCCAGGATTGCGAGAGACACACTTTCTAAAAAAACCAAGAAATGCACGAAATCTGCTACCCTTGCTCATTAGTATTTCTATTTTGGGACGATGAAAGCTGATTAATTAAAAAACACATGCCAGAAGAGGGCAAACTGTTCTCTGAACTCTGAACACTGAACATTCTCTATGCCAACACATTTTATGTCAGCAGTGCTGGAAACAAATACAGCTAGCCCACTCAATGGCAGAAAAGCCCCGAGGGAGAGAGACGAACAGAGGAATACGTGGCTTGTGGAGCAAGATACAAAATAGTGGTTCTTCTCATCCAGTCAAAAAATACCCCATAAACTAGCCCCTTCCTTCCAACTCTGAGGGGTCCGTGCATCCTACTCTCAAAGGAGAGCCCTTTCTTTGAAGGATGGCCAGAGGATACTCGATTTGGCCCTGCAGATGGTGCTGGACTACATCTCCCATCAACCCCAGCCAGCATAGCCAGAGGTACAGCATGATGGGAACTGCAATCTAACAGCACCTGCTCTACATAGAGAGTTGTTTATTTCCCTCTTTCATGGCGGACTCCCTTCCAAGTCAGGCTGAACTTTCAAAGATCAGCCTGTATCGATAAAACAAGTGGACCTGCCACTCACGGTCAGAGTATAAAGCGTTCATGGCCAGCCAGCCATGCCCCTTTCCAAGGTACTCCATTCCGTTCGCCTTAGTACTCCGTCAACATTCCAGGCCCACCAAGCTTGTCAGCCCTCACCGGGCTGCCTTCTCCCCCTCCCTGGGTTAAAAAATAAAACAAACCAAAGATCTTTGAATGTCTGCAAGCCTTCCTCTCTGGCACAGATGCTGTCACTTTGGCTGCAGGAAGAACCACGTTCCTCTAGACACGGGCACGTAGCAGAAATGGCGCTGCTACTGCTTCTCCTTTGATCTTCTCGCACAGCACATGTTCTGTGCTGCTCTTGAGAGACCTTTCCAGCATGTCCCCCTTCAGAAGTGTCAGTCGACCGTTCCCTGCATCCTCCAGCCAGCTGGGGATGCTGGGAGTTGAACTGCAACACATTGGGAGTGTGCCAGGTCAGGGAAAGAAGTCACGCGAGCAGTGACGGCTGGACAACGAATAGGGAGAGGCAGGCTGTGCTTGAGAGATCTGTGGGCATGACATTCTTGCCAGGTATGAAATGAGCCGATCTCCTCGTCTGGGAGGAGCTTTTAATGCTTTAATTGCAGAAGCCCCAGCCCAGCTTTTGAGAGGGTGGCTGATGGCTCTCGAAAGTGATGGGCTGGATTCTGACTGTTCGAATCGGTATGCGGCACCTGCAGGGCAAAACTTCAGCTGAAATCGGGCGCACTCTGCAAACGCTTTGAATCTTCCTGACACCGCGATCCTGCGGAAGACGTCAACAGGATGAGAGACTTGCCCATGAGCTTGGGAGAATTATCATACATCCTTCAGACTTTGCCCATTGCCTGCTCCTTGCCTGAATCCCAGAAATAATATGACGGCAATGTTGGTTAGCATCAGCGATGCAGTCTATTAAACAGGAAGCCTTGTGGACAAGAGCTAGTGACCAGAAACCGGTTGTCTGATGAATTTTAGTGCACCAGGCATGGAATGCCTTTGAAAAATAGCGGCCATGTGCATTTTTTTCTTTGCAACAGTATGGCTGAAGCGGGTTGGCTGGGTTTGCGCATATGTTGGGTGGGGGCTTTCCAATCCAACTTGGTGGGAGTGGGAGGGAAGCAACTTAGCTATGTTCCCAAGATATACTAGACTTGCCTGCTGGACATGGACGCACCTGGTGCAGTGGTGCACTGGAACCAGGGCTTGCAGGGGTGAGGTACCAGGGCCATTTTCGAGGGCTGAAGACATCACCTGCCATCTTGCTCAGGATTCCCTATCCCCTCTGAGATTCGCATCCATCTTCTCAGGGTGAGGGGCAGTCAGGGATTTTTCCAGTAACAAAGTGAGCTCTCCCTGCTGCAGTGGAAAGCATTTCTGAGCATGCTGGTCTTGAATGGGCAATTAAGAGTCATTAGCTTGATGTAAAGATCTGCTCCTGAGGGAGATGCAAGCCAGTTCTAACAGAACTAGTTTGCAGACAAAGATTGGAACAGCTGCTCACATTCCTGTATTCTCCTTGGGCTTGTGTCTATAGGGACTGCAGGATGCAGAATTTACTACGACCAAGATGCTCACAGGTAAGTGGGGTTCTGAGGAACAGCGACATGGATTTGCCAGCCGAAGAGCTCTGGAGTTAAATTTCTCCCCAGCACTGCTGCCAGCTTTTGCTACCTGTGGCATGAGCTGTTAGATGCATTGGTTCCCACACAAGCACACTAGCTGTGCTGGCAGCAGGCCGCTGTTTAATTGCTGTGTGCAAATGAGGGTGTCACAGGCACCCAAACACATAAAATTAGGATGCAACAGGCTGTTCCCCCAGGAAATGCGAAGCTGTCTCCACAATCCTGAGTGCGGGGAAATGGCAGCCCCTCCCCATATGTCCAGCTCAGCTCCCAGTGCTATTTTCAAGGACTGATCCTTAGGGGAGATGCATTGAAATTAAAGGCATTTGTGTTAATCACAAGTCAATTCAATTTCACCAATGTCAACAGGTTTACTCTAAGTTAGTCAGCACTGACTGAAGTCCTATTCATTTCAATAGGTCTCTTACATGTACACCTAAGTCTGCATCTAACCCAGTCATTCTTTGTCCTTTCATCAAGGAACTCAAATTGGCATAGAAGGTGTTATTTTCACAGCAACCTTGTAGGGTAGGTTAGGCTGAGAGAGTGTGTGACTGCCTGAAGGTTACCTGTCAGCTTTATGATCTGAATGAGTTTTTTTTTAAAAGAAAGGAAGACATTGCTAGGCACCCCAAAATATATCTTTGAGCCCAATACATCTCAAGAAGCAGATTTCTGTACGTCTGGAGCCTTCTTTTATTCTTTTTTTTCCTCCAGCGTGGCACTTTATAGTTAGTCTTTTCCGAGTGGAAATCTGAATGTGAGTCTCTCCAGTCCTAATGCAGGATCCTTGACAGTGGCTCTTGCAGCGAGCGAAGGCACGGCCCAGCCTAACGCTGTGACTAAGACGGCGCCAAGCATTCAGGACAGCCAGGCTCTGCTGCTTTGGCCCCCTTGCTCCTTAAAGGATGTGCCATCTGCCTTCTCATGGAAGGGATTTCCTGCCTCCAAGGTCAAGCGTTTGGCGGGAGGATGCAAGACAATGGCAGCAAGATGGACCCCCTCCCGCCTCACAGGAACCGCTCTCTGACGTCAGGCTTGGCCGTTTCCACAGAACGTTTCGGTGGAACAAAACCCTGGAAATGCCTGGGACAACAACAGGAAGTTCCGCTTAACGTCTTGTTTGATAAGGCGTCTAGATTTGTCTGTTGCGTCTCACTCCTTCCTATCAGCTCCTCACAGATTCAGTGCACGACACCTTCATACCTTCCAGAGCTGGCTCTTTCTTGCTCTTTCTGTCATGAGGGCCCAGGCCCAGAGCCCCAAGTGGGCAAGCTTATGAGGGTCTGCGGAGCCAATTCCCCTTTCAGAACTCAGCCAGAGCAACAGCCTGACTCCTCCACTGCTGAATTTGCTGCTGGGAGGGAAGCAAAAAGGAGTGAAAAAGGCCGACTCCCCTGTTTTGCTGCCACAGCACTGAATACTGGTTTCCTTTGGACACAACAAAAAGCTAGTCTTCCAGGGCTGCTGCACCAAAGAATTTCTGTAGCCAATACAGTGGCAGTGAGAAGCCACAGGAGAGGCCAAAGGGGACACATGTGGCCAGTAGGCCATGAGTTGACTTCTCCTGCCCTAAGCAGGTTTAGCACCAGTGATCACTGTAATGCCTCATGGTCAAGTTGTGAGCCTTGCTTGACTTCTCTGCTGTGCTCAGGTTGGGAGAGCCACACAGACAGACACTGGCTGAGTTTGGACAACAGGACAACCCACATGGAAGGGTTGCACATAGGCTGCATGCGGGTTGTTGAACCATGGGTGGTGGTTGTTGAGACATCTTGGTTTGTTAGCTTCTTAGCACAGCTCAGTTCAGTTCAGACAACACAATAGATCACATTTCAACAACCACCCATGGTTCAGTGACAATCTATACCCAGCCCATCTTCAGCCTGTGAGTGTGGATTGTTGTGGCATCTTGACCCAGGCATTGTTAATGATTATTGGAAGATGCCCAATATTGGACCAATCTATTTGTCCAAGTATTTCCTGCAGCAAAGGGAGGGTTGGAGGCCCTGGGCAGAAAGCCTTTCCTGTTACCTGCTATCTCTCCTTTCAAACTGGAACATGAGATCTTCTTCATGCAAAGCAAGTGCTCTCCCCACTGAGTTATGGGTCCAACAGCAAATTTTCATAGATTTCTTTTGGTGTGTGTGAAGAAAGTCTTTGGGGTCCTATGGCAGACAAGAGTCACCTGCTCATATATTGTATATACCAAAACCAAATCTGGAAATGCTATTAGTATGGACTGAGTCTATAGGAAGAACTCAGGGCAGAGGGTATCAACTCAGGATCATATATGCGGTCAGAAGACACTGCAACTCTTTTGAGACATTTGAAAAACATGTTGGCCAGTCATATGGCTCAGAGAGTAGAATCCTGCCAGCCTTCCCCATTCCCAACCTCACTGCTCAGCTCTTTGTACCCAGAGCCTGCATGTTTACAAGTTGTGTGGGCAATCCAGCATCCTGCATTATGTAGGTCTTGGATCACATGGAGCATGAATCAGGGGTATAATTTCAAATGCCCCTCTCCAAGAGATCAGTTCATATCTCTGCCAGGATATATTTGTCCCCTGGGTAGCCCTCCTGGCTTGGAGGGAGAGAGGGGAGAGAAAGGGGGGTGCAGAGGGAGAGGAAGAGGGAAGAAGAAGGGGTAGCAGAAGAAGGGGATAGAAGTGGGGGCTCCATTGATTTTCAGGCTCTGGGCTCATCCACTTGGAATATGCTAAGCCCCCAAAGATTGCTGCTCACTGAACAACCTCTCACCGTTCCAGAGCAGTCAGAAAGCTCCCAAGCCTTCCCTACACGTGCTCAGCCTCTAAACTTCCAAAATGCCTGGTATAGCTTTTATAAGCGACATAGATGGGGAAAAGCCAGAAAGAATTTCAGTCGTGAATAAGAGCAAAGATAAAAGCACTTCTTTCTTCTGGTTCTCATTGCTGCTGATCACTGTCAGGCGATGGGCAAGACGGCCCCTTCTTACGCACAGAATTCACATCTTTAAGTGGTATTTTAACTCCAGTGAAGAGTGAGATCCAAGCTTGTTTCCTTGGAGATAGCCCAAAGCCAAAAGGCCACCTGTCAACGCGATATTCATGGCCAGCAACAACATGCAAACATGGCCACCACTTTCTTCAGGCAAATCTGATGACACGAGCCATAAGCAACGTGTCAGAGAACATTAACAGGTTGGAATGTGGAATGCTGGAGCCGTGGCCTCGCGGGCTCCTGGTGGGCTCTCCTGGAGGATGAGAAGAGGGTGCAGATCTGCAGCCAGCAGGGCAAGCTGCTTTAATTGCTGAAGTCAGCACGGTGGAGAATATTTGGTGGCAGTGAAGGGAAGGGTCAGCTGTGGACGAGAGGTCAACAGGGCATGGCTGCAAGGGGCAAGGCAAGGGACTCCTCCCAAGGAAGCTGCCGATTCACTTTCTCCCTAAATAGCCTTCCCCAGCCTAGTGCCATCCAAATGCATTCCCATTATTCCCAGCCAGCATGATCAATGGTATTGAGTCGCAATCCAACTTATTTTGGGGGTGGGGGGGGGTGTGCCAGGCAGAGGCAGGCTTGTATTAAGGGCAGGTGAGAGGTTGTCCCTTCCTTGCAGGGGTTCCAAGCGTAGTGCATTGCTACGCTTCTCCACAAAGTTGTGAATGGCTGCCATTCATTGATATGGGAGAAAGAGGAAGGTTACTCTGGGAAACTATTGGAATGGGGGCAAGCTCACCTCCCTGCCCACCCTAATGACCTCAACCACTGAGAATCATGCCCCTGTCTTCATACGCCAATCCTGGATTCTGCTTCTCGGTTATAGCAAAGTGTGATGGGCACTTCAATGCCGGCCTTTAAATGTGCAAGCTTCTCATAGCCCTGCCATGATTCTTTCCAGAACAACATCTCCGTGGCAGGAACATGTGTTTTGCCCTGCACAAAAGCAGCCTCTGATTCAATCATTTGCATTGCTGTTTAAGAAGCTGCTCAGATTGCAGGGCATCGATCTCAGGCCTTCAGGAGCTGCTGCCAGCTGAGTGCAGGCAATATGGATCCAGATGGATCGATGGGCTGACTTGGTAGAAAGCAGCAGCCACATCACTGAAAAGGCTCGACTCCTCTCCTACCACAGTTTCCGAAAGCCAGCATTGATTACCTGCCACTGCCAAGATAACATCTCTAATGACTGCAGCGAGCGGGAGCACAAAATGACAGTTCCATTTACTTCATAGATCAGAGAACGCAGCATCAGCTCTTTCACCAGATGCACAACGTCTGTGTATTGCTGTGCGTTTTCCACTTGTTTGTCCACACCAACTCTGTGCCCTCAGGAGCCAAGCAGGCTGGTCCGCCGTGGCTTGCATTAGCCTCCCACTACTTAGCTTAGCAATACATCAGCCCCAAATGCTTTCCATGCAGCGTTCTCCCCTTTGGCCCGTGGGCCTCCCTCAAGGTAGACAACCGAATATAGGAAGGCAAGTGGAATGTATTGCAAAAGGAATCCAGTGCATGAGCAGCACAGAGCTGATCCAGCTGTCTGGGGAAGCAGGTGGCGAGAGAGGATTCCAAGGATTCGGTGGCAGAATATGCAGTTTGAGGGGGTGGCTCCACAAAAAGCAAAGCAAAGCAAACCTCGAGTTGGGATACCTTGGCAAGGTAAAAGGTAGACCCTGGATTCGGCCATCACTGGCAATAGCTCTCTACCTATTGGGGGAAGAAGCCCCACTTCAGGTGTTCACAAGTGGGAACCGCAAGGTGGAGTTGTGTGGCTTGGAATTCCTGCTGCCTTATTCCATCCCTCAGATTTCCATTCAGCTCTGAGAATATCCAGTCCTCATGGGACAGTTCTGGGATTTTTCCTGGTCCTTTCACTTTCTTTTTCCCAATGCTTATTTGCAATGCTGAAAATCTTGCATTTTTTTCATACCCGCTATTAGCTCCCTGCCTGTGTGTGAGTGGAGCGATTTCAGTTTTTAAAACCAAAACACTAGAAAGTGAGGAAATACTACCATTTTTCTGGCCCTGCGAATGTACCACCATTGATGTCTGGTTGGGACTGCGTCACACCCACTCAGATCAGACCTTGTATTCACCTGGGCCCTGCTGCTGCATAGCTTGCTAAACTTGTCAATGCCAAAGAACCTGCATTGTGCTGTAGCAACCAAGCCCAACATCTGGGCTAGGAAGGTTGAGCCAAAGGCAGCTGCCCACTGGGAGCCAAAAAGCACAAAACTCTGGCCTTCCCTGATTAACAGCCTCCCTGAAATGCTGGCAAAACAGCAGATGAGTGAAATGGGCAACCAGAAGGCTACCTCCCCAAATTGTATACGCCATTGTATAACTTAACATCCTACAGTGACAGTTGTATTATGATGCAAGGTTCACCACATTGCAAGAGGGTGGGCATTGACCTTTCATGGAGACTTGGATATTTTTAAATGCCGTACATGTTGCATGGATATCTATCTGTTCCTTGCTACCCCCAGACATTCCCGGACATTTCCTGACAATGTCTTGCAGCTTCTGGGCAGGAAGTTCTGCGGAGAGGTGATAAGGCAGGCTTTCAGGAAGGCACCAGGTGCTGAGTACCCCATAAGGCAATTTGAACAATGGTGGAGAACTGACTCCACCTAACTGGCGCAAGGAATTTAGATATTATAAAACCACAGACACAATTCCAGTTTCCCGAAGTGCCATTAAGCATTCGGGCTCTCCCTGATGGGAAGCAGAGCCACAGTTCGCCCTCTCTCTGCTTGCAGCGGCAAGAAATTAGATTAGCCTAACCTCACTGGACACAGACTCGGTGCCTAATAATAGCTAACTCCATTATAAGAACATAAGAAGTTAAGAAACCCCAGTGAGGCGGGGAAGCCAGTGGCCTAATAGTTCAGAGACTAGGAGAAGGCAGGAAATGTGGGTGGGGAAGAACAGACGGGGGGCATCTCATCTCTGAAAACGGACAATCTCATTGGCAACAATCGCTGTTGGTTCCCCCCCACCCCCACCAGCCCTTTCCTTCCTTTTTCAAAGAAAGGAAATTAATTCAGGCTATGAGAGCTGTGGAGAACTTGAGGAGTAAGGCCAGGATCTTCTCTTGGGACCGCTGGTCTCTCTGCACAATGCACAAATCCCGGATCTCATGGAGGTGGCGTACTCTGTGGGGCAGCTGGGGCATTTTACTCCTCAGCCTTAATGGGCTCATGGAGGTGGAGAGCATTTATTATTTTACTATTTATTTTATTCCATCTAACATATCCTGCCCTTTTCCCCACAAGGAACCCACCGCACAATCCTCATTTCGCTCTTGAAATCACTCTGGTTATTCTTACATTTATGCCCCCCTTTTCCCTCTCTCCACGAACCCAATGTGGCTTTTCTAGTCTTCCTTCTCCTTTCCATTTTATCCTCACAAGAACCCTGTGGAGTAGGTTAGGCCAAGGAAGAGAGAGGAAGTGAGCCACATCGCCTGCCTTTCCCTGGCTGGTCACTTTGGGCTTCCCGGGCTGCAGCTCCCTGCACAGAAGAATGAGGCACCAAACCCAGTTCCCCAGCCCATCTCCAGTTCCCATGAAACACTGTCTCACGAAGGGATTTGTTCTCGCATGCTGCTCCCAGAACAATCACATGGATGCTGAACTGAGGCTGTGAATCGTGTGTGTTCTCAGCTGCAGGCAGAAACAAGAGAGAATGCGGACTGCGAAGGAGAAAGACCATCTTAAGAACGGTTTCATAAATAAAGCTGCAAGTGGGCTCTACCACGTTACAGCAACCAAGCGGCCTGGGAAGAGACTCTTTCCCCATTACTGTTTCCCAGCTCGTTTTTATTTATTTGTTCCCCCAGGAACTGAAAGAAAGCAGCTTCCAGATTACTGGCTGGGTTTCAAGTTAAATATTGAAACTCCCGAGCAGCTCGAGGCTGCGGTGACAGATCACTCTGTACACAGACAGCAGAGAGACAGCGAAGCCATCCAGCTCCGAAGTGGCTCCTTTGGGGGACTGTCTCTGGCCATGTGCAAGGATGTGCAGAGAGAGACCGCCGACTGCTTTTGCAGTCTCACCGGAGAAGAAGTGCAAGTCTGTCAAGGAGTCACCCACACGCACCCAGCATGGAGGGCAGGGCTGCCAAAACCTCCATGCCAGGGCCAGTTCACGCGTGATGCAGCAGGGTCAGCTTGGGTTCGCTCTTGGGCATTCACTCATATAGAACTGCAGCCAGGCTGGGTCCCCTGAAGAAGAGCTCTGCGGAATAAGACACATTGGTGGCACTGGAGCCCAAATAACACCTGGGCAGGTGGAGGTGGGAGAAGGCATGTGTGGATGCTACCGCCCTGCCTCTCTGCCCCAGGAGGGAAAGCGTGAGCCATCGCATGTGGGCTTCTTCATCTTGCTTGTCTCTGCACTGGTGACCCAGGAACACAGGAAGCTGCTTGATATGGAATCAGTCCGTCATGCCATCTGGCCCAGCACTGCTGACACTGGCTGGCAGCAGGGGCTCTTCAGGGCTTCAGGCAGGAGTTTCTCCCCGGAGCCCTGTCTAGAGATGTGAAGGATTGAACCCGGGACCTCCTACATGCAAGGCACGGGCCCTGCCGCTGAGCCCCAGCCCCATCCACTTGCCTGTGCGTGTACAAGAGAGTGCCAATGTGACTGTACCACATCATTTTCCCTCCCTTCCTACAATGATATGCTACTGATATGCTACAACCTGACCAGAGGTGTACTTTTGCAAAGGGTAGTTTGGGCCTTCATGCAAAGTATCTGTGCCTCTGTGTGCATGCATATATGTGAAGAGGCCTTTAAAAGCTGAGAGCTATCATCATCATCATCATCATCATCACCACCACCACCATCCAGATTGATATACTGCTGGGCATATTTAAAATTCCTCTAGCTGGTTCAGTAACACCAAACGTGGCCCTTAGTTATGACTGTACCCCTAAATTACAGTCTCCGTGCTCCTCAGCTTTCCTCCCGAACTCTGGCAAACACTGTATGGACTCTGCCTGCTGAAAGAGGCACATGGACTCAGCCGTGCCAAACGCGCCCCCTGCAAGTGCTCCAGACATGGGAGGGCACCAGAATGAGAACGCCTGCCTTTAACCAAAGGTGGTGAGTCACTACAAGCTACACAGAGTCTGTTTATTTAAGACAGCGAGATTTCCACCTTTTGCCTCACTCTCAATGTGGGCTGACTAAATCATACAAGGCTGTAGTAAAAAGCGTAACCTCGGTTTAATTGTTTGATTTCATCTCTCCCCCCCCCTCCCACCCCCAGCTCTCTGAACTATAGTGGCTTCCAAGTTATTGAGAGCCAATGCAAATCGACTCGCCTGCTATCAAGCTTCAAGTACTTGGCAGGCAGGAAGAAGTATGTGTGTCTTCCTGTTTCTCTGATGAGATTGCGTGTATTGGGGTGGCATCGCTTCTGAAGGTTGGTGTGATATCCCAGCCAGTCCAGGTATCTCCAGCCTCGAGAACGGTGTTGTGGCCAAGCCTGCGTTCAGACAGATGGAGGCACCCATTACCGTGGCTGAGTTCACAAAGCAGGGCAACCCAGCCTGCAAATACTCGTAAGACACACATTGTGAGCTGTTCACGGGACAGGAAACCTGACAGACAACCAGGCCTACTATGCCTTGTTCTTCCACTCCTTCCCCCAACATCATGTCAGGGTCTCAATACAGCAGAATCTGTCCTGTCCCCCCCACCCCCCACCCTGCTCCTATTATGACCCTATTTGAAGCCACGGGTTTGTTGTTTTTCAGTCACGGCTGCTCCACCAATGCCCAAACAGCACTTTGGGTGACTGTCATTGGCTCATTTCCCTTCCCTTTGTGTGGGCAGGGGGCAGGACAAATCTATGCAAATATTTTTGTAACTTCTTTAGGTTGTTGGCTTTTTAGAGTTGCACAAGTACTCTCTTTTGCCTTCCTGATGCAAGCTATCTTGCCTGGCCTATTCCCCTGTAAGTTACAACTGCAAAACCATGAAAGAATAATGAGGCAAGAGGGCGCATGGGCTACACTGCAAAGCACAGACAGTTGTCAAGCACCTAGCTGTCAAGTGAAACACATGAGGGAAGAACAACTGTGAAGATGGATGCACCTAAAAGTGTCGGGCTGTAGATCTCTCCCTTGCAAGGTAATCCTCTGAGTTTTGGGTTTTGCACTGACACTTCTCAATGCCTCCCACCACTGAGGCACTTGCCCCATCCAGCTGTTCCAGGACGGGATGTTCTGAAGGTCTTTTTGCAACTCCCTGACAGCTGTCAAAAAACTGCTCAAGGTGGCTGGATGAGACAGAGTTAATGTGACCACGTGGGCGAGGCACCCCCTTTCCTGCTTAATCACACATCCCTGAGGACTAAAGGATGGATAATGATACTGAATGGACACACTGTAGAAAAAGGAAGAATGGTGAATTTCAGCACACTGGAATGTTCCCCATTTGGGTGCTCTTTTTATTTTAGTCATTTTCTAGGCAGCTTGTTTCGCAAATGGTGTGAACCCAGATCTACTCCCTAAAGCTGTAGACAGCAGTAAACATGGTGGAGGAGTTGGAGCGGGTGGGAAGAAGCTCTTCAGGCTACAGCCTTCATTCCATTTCCTTCTATTGCTGCAAGAAGTTGTAATCTGATTTTTCTCACAGCAAGCATCAGCCAAAAACAACACTTTGAAACACTGGCACTGAGGACATGGCAAGCTCCAGCACCACCCAGCTGGGAAATTTTCATTGGGCATGGATGCGGATCTGAGCTGGCCTAGATAGCAGCACCTCGCACATGATTTATTGATTTGCAACTCATCATAGGATGATAGGGCATCAGCTAGAGTTATTAAAAATGCCCGACTTGGTTGCCTCTCAATGGAAGTTAATGCAAAGGGATGGGCAAGTCCCAGGTGATGTGGCGCAAAGAGGCTGTCATTCCCTCTTCTCACCACCTCGGTGTTTACCCACCCACAGACTGCATGAACCACTTGCAAAAGGTCAGGCCATGTGCACAGTACAAGCGCTTTGGATGCTGCCGTTCATCTAGGTCTGTGTTTATTCCATGCATTATTAAAAAAAAAAAAAAAAACCAAAATTGCAGCAAGGTAACTCAAAGTTGCTAAGAAAAGCTCATTTCTGTGACCAGTATAAATTATGCACCTTTGAATATATTTGCTTATCTTGCTTAAATAATCTTTTTTCTCCTTGTCATGGAAAGGGATAAGCAAGTACATAAGGTAATACTGTCCCGTTCTCTTAATCCTGGAATTTTTGCATTCTCTGTCTGGTTTCAGAAGTGTCTCCCTCAGATACTGTTCACACAAACAAGCACGTGCGCGCACACACACATGCATGCACATGAGCCTGCACTCATGCAAGCGCACACACACACACTCTCACACGCACTCACACGTACACTCTCTTGCAGCCATAATGACTAGGATCTTTTTTCCATTGTAATTCAAGCAAATATTCTTAGAAATACCTATGCTTTCTTCACTTGTGCAAAATCATAGCCTATACACAGGCCTGATGACAAGAAGCAATTTCTTGTGGTCACACAACCAAAAGAGGCAGAGATTTATAGCACAAAATTAAACTGGATTGATTTTAACTTTTGTATTTTGAGGATGCGGAACTTTTCATTAGACATTTGTCATAAGCAACAAAACAAAGGTGGGCAACTTGTGTCCTTCCAGATGTTTTGGCCTACAACTTCCATGATCCCACACCATGCTGGCTAAGGCTGATGGGAGTTATGTGCAAATCATCCAGAGAGCCCCAAGTCATTCCCCCTTACAATAAACAGGGTGCTTCAAAATTCACTTTTAACTGGGGATGGACTGGAAACAGGAGTGAGGAGGACCACTTTTGGAAAATATTTGTCTCCTATGTGCCGACTGGGATCTAGTGCTATTTTAGAGATGGCTCTGAAAGGGGGCAGAAATGTGCACCCTCTGGGTGTGAGAGCAGAAAGCATCTCCTTCACTTTCATTTGGCTTTCCAGCGTCTTCACACTGGCTTTGCGATCCCTGTCTGGCTCTTCCACAAAAGCATCTGGGGACACATGGCAGCCACCACAGGAGGAAGCAAGCTGTGCCAAACGGGATGGGGTTCTTCTAGTGAAGCTTCCAGAGGACATTCTGAGCCTCTCCCAACACCCCTTTCTGTCCTGGAGAGTTACATGAATAAGCACCTTAGGTGGCACTCTGGCCAGTTAAGCCCTCAGTGGCCAGAAGCTCCTGAGCTCAGAGACTACCAGCTGTCCAGTGCAGGGCAACCTCTCTTCCTCCTGCCCTGCACGCCTTGTGTGGGGGAGGAGGGAAGGAGGTGGCTTCTCCAGGCCCTTCTTCTCTCTGCCCATCAGAACACCCCTCCCCACTCCCTGCCTGTCGCCCCTCTCTGCCCATGAGAGCAACTGGTGCCGTTTTGCCCACACCAGCTGAGGGAGGGCAGGGGAGGGCAACTGGCACCCCACTCCCCCTTCAGAGGACGGAGCACTTTCTCTGCTCAGGAAAGGTTCCCCGGCAGCCTTTGGCTGCTCACACACTGCAAGGGGTCCACAGGATTGCTCTCTTGAAGTGTTTTTATGCTCAATACATTTTACTTCTTCCTTACCTATTACAGTCTCCAGGATTTTAAAATCTCATTTTTGAGTTGCTAGCCACTAGTGGTTCCCCGCGCCCATCTGAGTCAGGAACCAGCAGGCATCCGCACAGCCAGTAGCAATGCATTTTGAGATCTGGTTTGTACAACTGGGGCCCCCTTCACAGACATGATGGGGGGAAAACATTATAAGGAGGAAATGCCCATTTTAGGAACACTCCCATAGTCTTGGCAATGATTAACATGGCATGAGAGACATAAATAGTTTTTTAAATGTGGTGGTACACTGAAGGACAGGACTGACACTTGAATCAGACAAGTCTTTAAAAAACTTTTAGTGTTTAATCATCCACTTCCTGAAACCACACCTTCATACAGCATGTTCATCAGCTTCCCTTCCTTCCACTTGCACCTCCTTCAAACACCTGAACCTTACCTCTATTACTTGCTGATCCCCCTTCCTTCAGCCATCTTTGCTTCTGGGCTGTCTGCCCCTTTTGGTTCCCTACCTCCTGGGACATCCTCCCACCCAGCTTCGGTGTATGACTTCTGTGAGGTTTTCTCCCAGCCAGATTGGCAACTATTCCTTCTCACAGAAGCTGGACTTTGAATATTTTATGGACAACAGCTTTGTTTTCTGAGCAGCTAGAATGTTGATCAACATGCTGTAACATCATATCTGCTCAACTAGTCATTGTCAGAGCTTCCGTGGTCCCAAAGGCCACACTAAAAGAGATCCAGTGAATTAAAAATTCAACAAGGTTTGCCGTGGAAATGCATGCCCAACTTGTTTTGGCCTATCCATTTCTAAATAGTCTAAATATGTCTAAATATTCATTTCTGTTTCATGTCAAAAATGTCTTAGAAATGGAACACAATGCAGCAGTCTTACATTCTGTGCCAAGAATCCACCTAGAGCTATACCAGCAGGAGGTCACATGATGGTGCCACCTCTCCAAATGCAAGGAGACTCAGGGAGAAAGGGCTAGCCCCCACTTGAGTTAAGCAACCTGCAAGTTTGCAAGCTTGAGAAAGTATGAATGGCAAATTAATGAATGCAAATTCCCCATCTTCTGCTAATCAGTCACTAAATAGTAAGACGAGACGAGACGAAACGAAACGAAACGAAACGAAGAAACCCAAGTCAAGCAGCATCAGTAACAATATGGTCATGAAGGCAGGAAGCCAGCAGAGGTATGGCAGCTAACCAGGGTACTACTCTGGGTGCCACAGGTGTGACTGTCTCCTGGTTGGACAGGCATTTTGGGTGTGTGCTTGGTGTAACACTCCCTAGTGCTCAGGGAACAATCTTCCATGGAAGCCAAGATTGCTGACCTGGAAAAGTTAAAGGAGGCAGAAAGGTTGGTAAATGAGACCCTGGAGCTTTATCAGCAGGGTGCCCGGTGAGATGTATTGCGATTTTATTTAGAGTGATTCTTCCTAAATTGGCCCTTATTTGTATAGATTAGTGTGCACTAGCACTCTGGGAATTGGTCCCATGTGGCCCCCATACTCAGGGGCAGTAGAGGCTCCCATCCTATTGCCAGTGCTGAAATCAGATTAAACTGCCAGTCCAGGAAACTTCCATGCATGGAGTGCGGAAGCAGGTGCAAGCTCCTCCTTTGTTTCATGCAGAAAAATCCCTTGACCAGCCCTGCAGAAGGATATTTTTGTGTCCACTTGGGGAGTTCCCTGACAGTGCAGGAACTCTTACCTTACCTGCATGTCAGCCTTTCTCATTGTACTCATGGCTTGTAGGGTCCATCAGGTTAGAAGGAACATTATATGGGACCAGAAAATAATCCCATGTGCTTGCTAAAGTAGATCAGTCTTGGGGGCCCAATCTGGCCCACATGGGACCCCCAGATGGCCACACACCCTTCTCCTAGCCCCTTCCCTCTCCCTGAAACACTCATTGGGTGGCTTCCTGGATTTTGTGCTGCTTTTTCCATTTAACAGTCTGAAACACCTCTTCGATAGCTTAGTTGCTCACAATAAGACATTTAAGTGAAAGTATACTGGCATGTTTGCTCCCACCCCTCCTTTTGCCTGTAATTCCACCCCACACTGGAATATGCAAGCTTCTCTGGAATATGATTTGGGCCTTGGGCTAAAAGATGCTTGGCATCCTCTGGCAAAGCAAACAGCAGCCTCTCGCAAGCTACTCCGCATGGCCTGGTCCACGCTTTTTCAGGGCAGCTGCTCCCACCTTTGGGTAAGGCCTGAGCAATGGCGGTAGATGCCCGCTTCCACCCTGTGTCTGCTTGATGCTACTGCCTGTTTATGCAGATGACAGCACGCCTCTGAGAGTTCATGCTTCTCTCCGGGAGAGAAGATTAAGCTTAACATTATCCAACAGTCTAAATGTGCAATTTGATTCAATGTGATTAACTGCAGCCGGGGCTGGTGCACGCTGTGAGCAAAAAAGCATCCGGAACACAACTTTTTAAAGTGATAACATTTGCCAGACTAATTCAGAAGGACTATTCATGTCGCAGCAGTAGAAGTCTCCCCTTCTTCTTTCCTTGGCTAGAAGTGATGGGAGGTGGGGTATCTTCCTGATATAAGTATAACACCACCCTGGCTAGATCAGGAAAGATAAATTTCCCTGGTAAACTGGAACATAAATTTCCTATCAGTTCTTGGCCCTGATGCGATGTTCAACAGTTAGGAGAGTCTGGAACAAACTGTCAAGTGCAGAGCGCTCCATTTCCGTGTTCTGGCAAGTCAACCAGCCAGACAGAAAGGATGTCCCACTCCATTCCTCCCTTCCACCAGCTTTTCCAACCTCACCCCAGTGCTAGGCGTTCTGCAACCACTGAACACATGCAGTCCCCACTGGACTATTTTGGTTTTTCCCCACCTGGTTTTTACTTCCTAGTGATTCCCCAGCCCAGTCCTGCTTTTGCAAAGCTCAGAATGTATCTTAGTTAACTAAAAGAGCCAGTGGTTTGAGTGTTGAACTGAAACTCGGGAGATCTGGGTTCCAGTCCCTGTCCAGACATGATGTTCATTGGGCCTGTCATAGACCGTCAGCCTGACCTTCACAGGGTTGATAAAATGGAGAGGAGGAGAATTGTCTTTGGTTCCTTGCAAAGAGGACAAAGCTTGGGTATAAATGTAATGCAATAATAATAAAAGTAATAATACTATATGCAACTTTGTGAGCATTTTTATTAATATATTAATATTAAAGAAGTAGAGAACACTATTGCAAAATTTGGAGAATCCAGATATCAAGGGACAACTGAATTCTGATTCATAAGTTAGTTCAAAAGTAAAGAATTAGTTAAGTCAGCATGATACTGAGAACTTATCTTTATCATAAACTTCTCACAATACTGAGAAGTTATATTTTATGTAAGCCGTCCTGAGGCTTTTGCGACAGGATGACATATAAATATCTTAAATAAATAAATAAATAAAACTTAATGAAACTTGCATTCCCTTCATAATCCAGATACCTCTGTTTTGTTTCTTTTTAACCTTGCTCTGGCTTCATAGCCATCATAACTCAATACAAACTCATGATTTGTACATATGATCCTAAAGCATGTACATTCATTGTAAAGCTCCAGTTGGTTTGTTTTCTCTACACCACTTCTTTTCTCAAGCATTGCCTTCCTCTTTTTTTCTTGGACTCTGATTGTTGGTGGCAGATACAATGGAATGTTTTTAAGGGCTACTGTCCCTTCTATTTAAAACCTTCTGTTTGTAGGGTCTGCCCCTGTTATTGCTTCCCGTTCAGTATGACTGGGATTTAGTGATGGGCTGGTACTTAATTACAGCATCATTTTTAGTTTTTGTGGCCAAATAGTGCTATTTCACCTTATGGGGGTGGGGAAAAAACCCAGTGATTAAAGCAATCTACAGGAAATAGAAATATGAAAATAAATAAATAAATAAGAGGCAATATCAATTACTACTCTTCCCAGTAACACTGAACAGGAAGTAATCAAAAGTACAGAACTACAGTAAGTAGTACAGAACTTGCAGTAAGGAATCTGTGTATTAACTTTTTAGGGTCCTTTGCTGAACAAGACTTACTTACGAAAAAACATTATAGAGGGATCTGTGTCACATGGAAGAGGAAGGCTGGAAGAGTCAGTGATGTTATTCATTATTCAATTAAACACAGGAAGTAGAAATGAACTTTCAGAAATGGATAGCAGCATATGTGCCCATGGGAGACTTCAAAGAGTTGACTCCTGGTGTGCTAAATTGGGTGTTACAACAGTATCCCTATTTCCAGTTGTGAGATCTTGGGAAACTGGAACATGTGAGGCCTGCCACCTTTTGGCTTAGCACACAGACACATCAATTGCTACAGCAAACTTCCATGTTGATTCATTTCAATGCATGTCCAAAGCAAATGGTGAGTGGACGAGGGTGCTGAACTCAGCTGTTTATTCACATAGACGGAATTTGCTGCTTGCTCCAAACCCCAACATAAAGCCATATTAGACGTTTTGCAGCGGGGGCGCATTCATTCTTATCCCATGAAGTTAAAATACAGAGAGACACAAATTCATTAGAGGAAGAAGAGAAGGAATCATGGGAGAAATTCTGGAAACTTACAACATCTACAAGCTATGTAAGCTGCATGATTAATCCAGCTTGCTATCCCCAAGTCAGAGTATGCTGCCAAACCCACGACACACGCTGGCAGATACGAGCATCCACAGCATAGGGGAAAGTCATTCCTTTCTCATACATGAAGGAGGACAGGTCTCTGCTCCCAAACTAGGTCTGAAAGCAGCCCAGGTAACACTGACGAGGAATTATTTTGCTGGTGACACACACTGTTTTGAAAGCACACTTCTTGTGTTACATGAGTTTCTCATTCCGTTGTCACTGAAGGTTTATAGATCCCTTTTTGAATGAGAAGGTCAAAGTGACTTGAGCAGATGCTTCTTGCCTTCACTGGATTTTAATATGAACTGCTGGCTTACATTTGCAGGGTGGAGCAGAGTTATCAGAGTAGAACATTGTCTGAGCAGAACAACAGAGAGGTGAGCAAGCAGGTTGCAGTGGTGAGCCCGAGAAGGGCCCAGCCATCCTCACTCTTGGTGCTAGTCCTGCTCCCCATGAGCACTGACATTATCCATAATCTGCTTTCTTCTCTCTGGTTCGCTTTACTATGCCTTCAGTCTCATCAGACTCTCAAGTGAAATAGCATCTTCTTTTCTGCTTTGGCTTAAGTCTTTTTGTTTTGCCGGTTCATTAAAACAACAAACAAAACAAAAACACTGAGCCTGACAGTGTTTCAAGTGAAATAATACTTGGATCCTCTTTGCTTTGTTCTAATGTTTATTCACAGATAATTTGCTAAATTTTAGGGTTGCCTCTGGAGGAAATGTCAGTGGAAATGCAGCATGGGGCTTTGTTTGGCTTTTCATTCGCAAGAGGAAACGTCCCAATTCGGAAGCAGCTCGAGGCTTGCCTTTCTTTCTCTGTTTCGGCGTTGTTTTTGTCTTGCAGCTAACTCGGTTTGCCAAGCTAGCATTTTAGGGTTAGTCATCATAGCTCTCTAGATATGAAAATGCACTTTGCAACCTCTCTTGGATGCCAGCTGTTGCCTTCTCCATCCAAAACCTCCGAAGTACAAAACAAAAGACAAAGGAGAGGCCAAGCAGAGCACAGCTCATCCTCACCCAGCATAGTAGCAGGAGAGCCATATATTCCAGAGGGACACGCTCCCCTTGTCTGGCAGGGCAGCTGCCATAATGAGCATAGAGTAGGCAACAAACCATGTTCGGCTGAGCCGCCTCTGGAGAAGGCCAAGCAGAGTGCAACTTGCCCATGGAGTAGCCTCTGACAGCCACCTGGAAGGCCACTTGAGCACTTCACGGTGGCTGTGATCAGCACTTGCCCAGAGTGGCTTGGCTAGGGCAGCACCCTTTCTGGCCACCTTCACCAAGAGCTCTGCAGAAGTTTGTCCCTCGAAACCTCGCTGGGTCATGTTGCCCGGTCTGGATGACACAACAAGCCACCACAGGTGAACAAAGCCTGCAGCGGGATATGGCTCGTCAGGATGGCTTAGAAACCAAATTGAAGCCACTCTAAAAAAACCTATCTGGATTCAGGTGGCACAATAAGCCATGTGGCTTTGGAGCCATGCTTGCTTTCGCGTGTTGTGCAAACTCAGTCACTGTGTGCGTGTGTAGAAATCGGCTTTCCTTTGGGATCGGTTGCCAGAAAAACAAGAGGCAAGGCTCTTAAGCTGTGCACCAGGCTTTGTTAATCTGTTGGCCCATCCGGAAGCATCCAGGTTTAGAAAAGGCAGGGAAGAATTTATGAGGAGATTTAAGGCCAGTCCCATGCGTGTTTAGACAGAACTCACTTGTCTAAGCCAAAACATGTTGAAACTGGTTTGTTAACTTTGAGACCAACTTGGGAAAGGAAACTCCTGGGTCATCTTGAACTGGATCTTATGACTTCTGGGGACATGTTAACCTGGTTCACATGGAATGCAAAATTAATCAGCACATTCTTTGCTAGGAGTAAATTAGGGAGCAGCCTATAGCATTGCTTCCTATTTCAACTTTCTGTGAACCTACAATCACCCCATTCATACAGTGTGACCATGGCATTCTGTATTATTTAGGAGTTAAATAATCCAGAGTTAACTCAAGAACAAATAGCAGTTTAACTCTGGGTTGTTTAACCCCTAAACAACCCAGGATATCCAGATTCAGACATCACATTCACAGCAAATGGGCAGGCAACTGTAGGTTGCTTCTAGAAAGCAGAAGCGAGGCAGACACTTCTGTTTATGCCTTCAAATCACCGGCTAATTAGGCCAAGTTGCTTTACCTGCAAGCAAGACCATCCTAATGTATTTGGCATTATGCCATGCACTGCTTCCCCTTGTGGGGCTGGGAGATGTATATGTGTAAACAGCTCTAAAAGATAAACACATACAATATATATACATAGATATAACTCAACATGATTGCCTGCATTATACACCTCCAAAATGGGCATGACTATGGAGACTTACAAATTTAGCACTTATCACACTATCAATGGGAAGGAGTTATCTGGATCGCACTTGTGAGTGGTCTGTGCATCTTCTGTGCATGTGTACACGTGTCTGTGTGTGCGCGCACACAACCCTAACCTCTGAGACACATCAAACGTGGCCCTCGGGGGCCAAAGAGCTTGTGCACTTCTGTTCCAGTTGGTGGTTTGGCTTGGCTTTGTCTGAAACACATTCAGGAAGAAGGTGGCAGGGTGGCGGGTGGTGAATGAATGGTTTTTTTCCTGTACAAACTGGCAGACTCAGCCAAGCACAACAGTGCCTGCTACTTTGCTTACATTTAGGGGTGAGGAAGGGAAACCAGAGCTCAGCCTAGTTCTGGAGATCAGCTGAGCTCAGAGGAGTCCTGACCACTAACTGAGGGTTAATCACCTAATCTTATTTACACCCCGAGGTGTGATTGGTGTTTGTCTATTCATTTCCCAATCCCATTAAGGCGATTTGAAGGGTGGTGGGCGGAAGGACATTGTGTGGCATTTGCTTTTCCTTTCCTCTAAGGGAAATCCGTGGAACTCTCCTTACATTTAATGCCCATTTAATGTAGGGTGTTTTGTTTCCCTCCAAAGTTATATGTGAAAACCAGCCCAGCATGCTCTGTCTGCACCCCAAATACCAGAAGTGCAGCTCCATGCCCAGAAGCATCATTTCTTGGGCCGTGGCACTTGCTGTTGCTTAGATGGCACCTTGCAAAAAGATGTGCCTGAAGCTACCCACATCGCTAAAATCCCAAAGCAGGTTGTCCTGCATCCCCCAAGCTGCAGAAAGGAGAGTGGAAGTGGAGCGAGACAGGCTGCGTACTCTTTTGTAGCATATCTGCCTAACTGGAAGACGCATTTCAAGTCCTCATGAAAGGTGTGAAGGCAAGCCAGGAGCCTGACTGGTGGTGCAGTTAGGCGAGTCGAGGCTCCAGCTTTTGTGGATGTCTAGGCACCGCACATTATTTCGCTCACTTCAAATTGAGGTAAGTTCGCCTGGGGGACCTCCTGCTCATCTGCTGAGTGGGGCCCTGGATACCAGTTTCCTGCATTGGTGCCATCTGCAGGCGCACTGCTTTGCAGAGTGCAGGAGGGCAGGTCCTTGCCCCGAGCAGCTTACATTCTAACTTGACACAAGGGAAGAGCAGCAGAAAGCAGGACAAGAACGCTCCATCCTTTTAGCTCTGGCTGCAGGAAACGGGGAGCAATGCCAAAGACATGGTGGAAAAGCTGCCTTCTGAGGCAGGATTTCAAGGAAGTGAAAGAGGCAGCAATTAGAAGAAAGGTTGTTTTCAGTTGGGCTGCAGCCCTTTCTTCCACTGGTGATGCTTGGCATTCAGCCTGAGATCTCCCAAATGCGAAGTACGTGTCCTGCCTTTGAGACAAGGTCAGGCAACCAGGATATTTCTCAGTAGGATGTCCATAATCCATGACCAAAAGCCATACTGACTGGGGTTTATGGGAGTTGTAGTCCAAACCCTTTGGAGGGCACTCAGTTGCCTACCCCACATGGAATTATGGCCCGTCTTGAAGTCCAAGTTCCAAGGATACTTCCTTTCTATTTAGGAGTAACTGTGGGGTAACCCCATCACCCCCCACAGACCAAACCTGAAATATTTGTTTACTCTTTCCTGACAGTTTATTGGTGACAACTCTGCCCTCTCTACCCTCCAGTCAAGACCCCAAGAGCTAATTTGCTGGTGGCGTTTCATTTGCAGTGGGCCAGTGCTACAGAAATTCTCATGGGACACAACTGCCGAAAGCCCACACAACACAGTGTGTAGACAAGTTTTCCCACACTTGTCCCAAGACAAGCAGTGCAGGAATTTCCCTTCAGTACACACCTGCCCCAGTTGGTCATTCTAAGACTCATGGCAGAGGAAGCAGCAAGAACTTCCAGCGCCATCTCCACCCAAAAGGTGTCCCTGGTTGGGTGACAACTCACTTCCAGCTTTCATCACAGGCAAGGCCTTCTTGATGCAGGAGACATTATTGTCGTAGAGATAGCTAAGGGATGGTTTGTAACAGCATGTCTGAGACTGGGCCCACTGAAAATGAGCCTTCCTCAACTACAACCCCCAGGATTCCTGACCCTTAGCTAGCTGGGGCTGCACGCCTTGAAGACCAAAAGATCTGCAGGCCACCAGGAAGAGGAATACTGTCCTAGACTGAGGTGACGCAGATCTCCCCCTGTGATGTCTGCATCCAGATATGCCACTCCATCCCTGTAAGTGGGCACTTGATGCTGCCTCCCATCAAATAAACCTTGCAGAAGATGCAGTTAATTGGCAGTTACTAGCCATCATTTGTGGGCCATTAGGTTATGCTGCATATTTGCACAACGCTGAAGTCCCAGGCAAATGTAGCGCAGCAAACCTTGAAGAACATTAGACTGGCAGAATGTTCCTTTCCTGAGAACATGGTAGGCTGGGTGACTGAGGATGCTGGACACCTGCCGAGGGTCCGTACATGACCAAGGGGCCCAACGGAAAGGGCTCCCTCCTCCTGTTCACCATGGCGACCTTATTGGCTTATTCACTCACCTCTAGCTTTGGCCCCAGGGGAGTGAGAAAGACATAGCAGAGGTCAGAAGTGGCAGCTCCACTTCCTGCTCACTCGCAACACGGTCAAAGAGCAGAGGCTGGTCACAGTGGGAACCGAGGGGGAACCAAGGTTCTCCTTCCTGAGTGCTCCTCCAACCCAGCCCCCAGAGCAGGCACTGATGGAGCTCCTGATGGCTGTGGATCTCTCCGTGTGTTTCATGAGATACCCATCAGAGCTTGAAGGAGGAGACACCTCTCCAGGTGTGTGTGTGTGAGAGAGAGAGGGAGAGAGAGAAGGAGAGAAGCAGCTAAATTTAGCTGGACATGACAGTACAGTCTAGCGGGGGAGGTTCTCCAAGTCGCTCTCCTGGGAATCTTCTGCCTGGTAGGAGTACTTCTACTTAAGCTTCTACTTTCAAATTTGTATATTTGAAAAGAAAGCAGAAATCACAAAAGGCAGTGTGCCCTCCCTCATTTCCCCCCACTATTATGGAGAATAGGGAGCATGGAGAAATACACAATGGCTACAACACCTCCAACAGTGGTGCAACTCAAGCAGGTCATGCCACGCAGCAGCCCCCTCTGTAGTCCCATCACTGCGTCCTCGTGTTGCTTTGGCCTGTCCAGCATTTAATCAACCTCTGCCAAGGCAAGCAGAAACAGAGCATGACTCCATCAAGTCCTTGCGATCGTTGATTGCAGGCATGCTCCAATTACGCAAAGAGAAAGATGAGAAGTGTGCAGGACAAGGACTTAAAAAAATGTAATTTTGTCCCTCTACAGGCTGGATTCAATGACCTAAATTCAGGGATTTGCATCCCTTCCTCCTAAATATCCCCCTCTGCCCCATGATGGGTTTGATCTGTTCAGTGGGATTAAATTCACTCTGTTCTGGGATTCAATCATCGCCACCCGCACAGCGTCTCACTGATCACAGGAACACAGAAGGCCCCTTTTGCTGAGTCAGAGCAGTGCTCTGCCCAGTCCGGCCCTGCCAGTGCTGCCTGGCAGCGGTGGCTCTCCAGGGCCAGGGGTTTCTCCCTGTCCTGCCAGCGGATGCTGGAGGTCGGACCTGGGCCTGCTCACACCAAGCCCATCCTCTAACACAGAGCTCTGGCCCCCTCTCTACCCACTGTTCCCATGGCTAGGATGCCGCCTGGGACCTGGCCTGGGAGGAGATGCACATCAGCAGCATTTTCTGGCCGAATCTGGAACCATGACACCTCTGGATCAGTTTCCAAAACCAAATCATCATGGCAAACATGTGGTCCTGCGGACGGGTGACAACCTTGGCCAGGGCCAGCCCTACCATAAAGTGGAGTGAGGCAGCAGGTGCTGGACACTGCAGCAAGATACAGGCAGGTAAACGTGTGAGGGTCATGCAGCCCGCCCGCCCTGTGCCCTCCAAGGAAGCTTGCTGCCTTCACATGGGGCACAGGACGCTGTCCATCAGTGGTGCTGAAGCAGGATTCACCCGTCCGCCCAGCTGGCTTTTGTTCATGAACTGAGGAGGGCGCCGTCTCGTCCTTTGCCTCAGGCAGAAAATGGTTTTGTCCAACCTCAACCTCAGCTCCTCCTGCCTCCTTCATGAAGCAACCTGATCTCATGCTGGCTCCACTGCTACTGGTTCTGCATAAACATAAAGCGAATCCGTGGTAGGGCTTCTCGAACTCTGGATTGCCATGCTGCATGCTAACCACAAACTAACCCTGAAGGAGGGCCCATGCTTTTTGTGTTGGGTTGTGAATTCCGTATGGTTTACTTTTACATCGCTACTCTTCACAGGCATACACCAACTCTTCCAAAATTGGAAAAAAGCTATAATGTACTATCTCTCCCACTGTATCACCCTTTCCCCATCATCCGTCACCAGAAATGCCTATGACAGCCCTCATGACTTGGCATTTGTGAAAGATTTAGCGGATTTTAAACCATTAGGTGGCTAATGCTTTAATCGGCTCTAAAAATTAATCTACTACAGACATGCTTACACAAAAATATAACAACCATTTGAGCCAATGGAGTAATAAACACAAGATGGTGCAAAAGCAACCTGAAAATTATATATGGCATGAAACTAGAGTACAACAGAACTAGTGGACTAATGCAGGAAAGCTTGTACCACTTGGCCACTTACTCTAATAGAGCCACCTTGCCTGCCTCCATCCCTCCATTGAGCCAACAACTGAGACAGGTGCAGTCTTTGCTATTGTGCCCATTGTAGAAATGTCATCCTCATCAGGAACTTGATGCCCAGCAAAGACATCCGGAAATATGTGTGTGTGTGTGTGTGTGTTGCAGGGGAGAATCATCCTTTTCTCATGTAATTCAAGTCACCCAATCAGCTGGTAGTTTTTGCACTGACAAAAGGAACTGATTCTCATGCAATGCATAAGGAACTCATCGCAGATACGTTTGACTATATGTGCTTTTAACTACAAATGACTAATAGAATGAGCCAGAGGAAAATCTGAAAGCCTTTGAATATGGTGGACTACAGGTAACCTCTCCAGGGTGCAACTAGGACCTCCCTGTTTCTACCACCCTGCAGATCAGCCAATTTTGGTCACCTGTGAGGAAATAGACAGCGATGGAGTCTGGAGCATCAGCATCTTTCCAAGGCAAGTAGTTATAACAGCTCAGTGGAGTTTCTGTGGACAGAACCAATGGACCACTGAGAACCATTTTCTAAGAAGCACAGAAAGCAGTTTCTGACACATCCAATACAAAAGGCAGTCATGTTCTTACTCTACTTGTAACAACCTAACAGAATTTCAGTGCATTGCAGAGAGCAAAAATGCTGGACCACCACCGCCAAAATGGAGTTGTGTTTCCTGCTATTTATGTCTAGGTTTGATTGTGTTCCTTTGTGCTTCTGCTAATGCCTAGGTCTGAGCCCTTGTCTCATCTCCTCCTGGAACATTTTTAAAAAGATCCCAACCTTGTCATATTCAATTACTGGAAGAGCAGTGTCATAGACATGATGGATCACATATATTTTCTGATTTGTCAGACAAAGAATTTCAACTAAACCTTTGGAATAACTTCCTATAGGTATGGTGGAATGGGCTGCCTAGGAACATGGTGGACCCTCCTTTGCAGGGGTTTTAAAACAGAGACTGGACTTAATGGGGATGCTGTGGCATCAGATCTCCTGCACTGAAAGTGGGTTGGAATAGATCACCTTTAAGATCTGCCCCAGTTCTGTGATTCTAAGAAAGATTAAAGATGGCCCACTGCAGCAGCTCACTGGAATAAGGCTACCTGCCCCACCTAGTGGAAGGTGTGCAGCAGTGGGACCCAGTGAAATTTAACTTGCTGGACTGTTCCAGAATTTGGTGGTCATAATGAAAAGACCCCTATCTTGGGTACCAACCAGCCATATTTCTGACCGTTGTGTCACCCACAGCAGGGTGTCAGGAAATGAATTAAGTTGCTGGGAGGATATAGAAGAAAGCATCTCTTGGGATATTCTGGTTCTTGGCCATTTAGGGCTTTTAAAGGTCAAAGAAGGCATTATGGATTGAGCCTGGAAACGAACTAGCATCTGCCAAAGTGGAGGCAACAGCCATAAAATACGCAGTTGGTTCTACTTGTAGGCTTCCCGGAGGCAGAGGCTGACTCCTGTGGGAACCAGGCCATGGGGCTTAACAGCCCTGGGTTTGGTACCTTGAGGCTCATCTAGCATGTCCATGATCAAAGCCAAAATTTGGGCAGCCACATTGTTCTCTATTGTTGGGTGCTCTGTGAGTATCTAGCTGGAAAGTAGGGACTGGCAGGTAAATAGGCAAAGAGGGGCAAATGATCAGACGGTGTGTTTGAACTGGGTTTGATCCAGCTTGGTTTGATCTAGAGTAAAGCAGTCCCTATTTTCTTACGACATACCATTTCTCAAGACCAGGGGCAGCCAAGAGACTGTGTGTTGCTAATGTTGCGTTGTGTGGTGTGTTGTTGTCGTTATGGTTTTTGTTCCCCGTTTTTTTGTTTCTTATAAGCTGTCCAGAGACATTTTTTTTTAAGTAATGGACAGTGCAGAAAAACTTTAAATAAATAAATAAGAGACAGAAGATGAAAAGGTAGAGAAAGTTCAGATTCAATTTGAAATTCAACCCAAATTTGAATGTAAGTGACCCTTGCTGGCCAAGTGAGTTCTGAAACTGCCAGTTCCTCATACTGGTTCTCAGCCAAGTGCCCCAGTCCAGTGATAGCCATGTTCTCACGCACCATGCAATGCCCCCCCGCTCTGCAGCCTGCCGTTTTCAGAACTTGGCACAGAAATGGAAACCAAGGCCGAACGACTGCGCCTGCCCACCCTCCCTCTCCAGCTCTACCGCCCGAAGCAATTCTTCATGTTGACTCATGGTTAAGGCCAGCCTCAGAAAGAGTAATTGCACACACACTCAAGATGCAGTGCACACCCCGAGGTGCTTGTACTGTACGGATTGACACACAGCCAAGCACAATCCCAAGGGAGCACAGCAAGGACAATCACAAGAGCGGCGTCTGTGAGGCAGTCAGCAGAACTTGGCATGCGGTGTCAGTGCAGGAACTGCACATGTGGAAAGAGTGCACCTTGAGTGCAGTGCCGGACAAGCCATTTGCAATACGTCCGAAGTGGCACGTAAGCACCAAGCTGGAATGAAAGCGTTCCCGTTATTCCTCATTGTTCGATGGCCAATGTGCAGAACCTCAGGCTGCGGGACCACATGCAGCCTGCCAGCGATCCTCAGAAGGCCATGCCCCTTCTCTTGAACTAATTTCCTTTCCCCCAACCATCGATCTGCCGTTTTTACCCGTTTTAAAATGTAGAGATGCTTAGTTACTGGCTTCAAGCTAAAATATGCAGGAGATTCTGCCTCTGGAATATGAACCACAAACTCTTCTCCTAAATGGAACTCAGCCCTCGGGTGGAAAGGGATTCTGTACCCCTGTCCAGATGTGTGGGCTTTAAGCACCTGTGCCCCTCCACTGCTTCTTCCTATGCCACCTATGAGGTATATACCCTTCAGTACACTGGGCTGGGAAACATGAAGGGCAGGAACTGAATTAAGCCAGTCTACACCGAATGCTCCCAGGCAAAGTCAGCTGCAGAGCAGAAAAAAGCCATGTTGAAAAAGTCATGCGAAGACACTCTGGTAATTCATATGAAGGCTCTTTGGTTCATCCAAGGTAGCCTCTTGGCATTTTCCCTCATCTGAAGGAGTGCTGGGTGACTCAGCTCAGGGTCACAACCAAGAAGGTAGTTGCGAAACCCAAGCTTCCAGGAGGGTACGATACTCCCTAAAAGCTTTGTCATCCATCAATTTTATTGTACTTTGAGAAATCGTAAACTGCCCAGGGAGTTTCAGTTATAGGATGGTACAGAAATAAAATAAATAAAAATTAATACATCAGTGCTAGCACAGGCAGGATTTCTAACTCTCAGATAAAGGAAATTTAGAAACATACATATCTCTGTAGGGATTAATTCAAATTAATCTATTTTGGAAAAATATAAGCTGAGACAGATATTCAGGGGAAGGAGGAAGTGGGGGAAGGAGAGAATCCCAGAAGAGACTTTAGGGCAAAAGGGACAGATTGCATCATTGCATTCAGAAGCGGCAAAAGGAATTTGGAGATGAGTACGATCTTGAATTAAAAAACAGGATGCGATACGAAGAAATGGTTTACAGCCCCGCTTCCACCCAGTGCTGCCAGGCCGTGAAACGCAGGCACTCCTCACGCTTGCTCCCCATGGCCAGCCCCACAGGAGAGACCACAGAGGCAGGCAGCTGCGTCGGTCCAGCTCCAGCGGTTTCCAGAGCAGCTCTTTGGGAAAGCTAATGCCTCTTAATTTTCAGTTCGGGACCAGCCCCCCCAGCCCCCGCAGAATACGTTGCATTCATTTGTCCCCAGCCGCTATGCAAATTGCAGCTAAGCTCAGAATGAACAGGGAAGCCCATGGCTGAGAATGTCAGAGGCTATTAGATGATGATGATGATGAAGTGGAGCTCTGTCTCTGCGAGCTCTGACCCCACCAGACCACCAGATGCTTCCATCACTTCCTATATCGATTGATTTTTAAAAATCACGATGGACCGTGGCTAGGAAAACGGCCAGCCACAGTGAAGGGGCGAGAGAACACAGGGGTGTTTGGGCTGATCCTGAGCAGGGCCCCATACAGCAGTGAAGGTCCTGCGGCCCCCGGATGTCTCACAACTGTAGGGCCTCCTTCTAGCTGGCACCAGGGACTCTTTGGCCACAGGCTGCCCTGCCAGACGTATTCTCAGTCCTTGGTCTTTGGACGCTCTGCATGCAGTGCTTGCCAGGTGGATCCGCGGCTCAGCCCAGTGGCTGAGATGCCACCCAGCCGAGCGTTCCTAGACGCTGGCCACCGTGTGCTGTGTGACAGCCCCAACCATTCCAGGGCTTGGTGATCACAAGGCACGGCACGGAAATGCTGGCTGCAAACCAGAGCTTCCTTGCAAGAGAAGTCCCACCGCAGGGTCCTGCATTCTCAACTCAGGGTCTCCAGGATGTGTTTGGAGAACCCAAAGAGACAACTCGGGGGGTGGGGAGATTCTTGCCTTGGTTGTCGCGCTTGGCTTTGAAGGGGTTTCTGTGATTTGGACAAAGTCACTCTGTGTGTTGTGCAAACAGCAGAAATAAGTTGAAACAATTCATCTAGTTCTCACACACATACAGAAACCTATCTGGAAGATCCAAGACAAAAACTGCAAATGATGAAATCTAAATAAACTTGGACTGAGCAAAACCGAAGGCACACTCACTAGCAAGCAACTCACTGCTGCCTGGAAATAACAGAATTCAGGAACTACAGAACGACTGCAAAGCTGCAAGAGGTCAGTCGTTTGGGCTTGAAGCATTTTGCTATAACATTCCACCACTAGCTGAAAAATTGCACAAACTTGAGGCTTCCTTCCTGCCATCTTCCTTCATAGGAATAAATATAGGAAGCGTCCATGCCACCGAGATTTCTGGGCAGCACAGCTCTGCCAGAAACTGAAACCACATAACACTGCAAACCACAGTCCAATTTAGGTGAGTCTTTACGTGAACGTGCACATGATTCGCACGGCTACCAAAACCGAGAGTCAAGGTATGATGGATGAATCAGTTCCTGTGTAAATAAGGCAGTGCTGGAGTTAAATGCAGGCATGACATGACACACCCGACAAACGTCTCACACTACAGTTCCAATTATCCCAGGCCAGCATATTTGGGGCAGGCTAGCGATGATGGGAGTTGTGGTCTGACAGCTCAGAGGTCTCAGCTAGGGAAGGCTGCCCCTAGTACATCCAGCTATGTGTAATGTCAGGGCAAGGGCAAGATTTGAGTAGTAACCCACCATAGGCAAATAAATGCATTACAACCATGTCTCTATTTTCTATCAGACAAATGTTATAGGTAGGTGTCTGCCTGTTCAAAAAGACCCATTCGTTAGTTCAGACTACAGCTTGCAGCATTCCCAGCGATTGCCTGGTGCTGACCAGAGCTGAAGTCCAAAAAAGCTGGAGGGCACCAGGTTGGGAAAAGGTAATGCTACAACCGGATAAATAATAAGGGAGCCCCAAGAGAAGCTCTTCTCTCCATACAAGTCCCAAGAACACCGGGGGCAGGGAGCCAGCGTGTCTGCGATCCCAGAGAGAGCAGCACAGCTTGTCCAGATGTGTGAGCTTCAAGCACCTGGATCAGACAGGAGGATCTGATCAGCTGTGCTCCATCTGTCACTGATGAAAATGTTCATGCCCAGTTTTCACTTTCCTTGTGCATGTGTGCATTTCTGCATGTCTGTGGATACACTTTTATCTTGTTTGTAGCTAAAACAACCCTTTCTTGAGATTCAGATTTGACTGCCAGGGCTCACACACTTGAAGGAAAAGAAAACAGGTGCACAGGATTAATCACTGGTTTTGGGGCAGCACAGCTGCTGAAGAGGCGATGTGCATCTCCAAAGCTGCACACAGTGTATTTTGATCTCGGAGGCTTAAAAGCAAGGCTATCCGAGTCTTCAGGTAAAGTTGGTGCCTTTAAAACAAGCACACGCTTCCTGGCTTTCCCTGCTGCAGGGAGGGTCGTGCACTGGGAACATGACCCTACCACATCCAGCACATGTTTCCTGTCTCCGGCCTTTTAGTTTTGTTTTGTGGGTAGCAGGTTATGGGCAGATTGTTCCTTGGGAGTGGGAACAGGTTGCCCTGACCCTGCTCCTTGCCTGACCCAGTAACTAAGAATGCATTAGCCTCGCATTAGCCTCAGTTGACCACCCTGATCTCTACTGTGTCTTTCGAGTGACTTAGGTGATGCCCAGATGGATGCTTTATCCTGCATGAGAAGGAAGCAGACAGACCAAGGGTCCATTGGAGCAGCCAACTAAGCCCCCAAACTGACTTTGGCTTATCAGGCCCACCTAAGCTGCTCAAGATAAATCATGCTTGCAAAACTTTGCTTCTCCCTCCAACCCACCTATAATAACACCCCAAACTGTTTGTAAAGACTCTTTCTTCCGCTATCACATTTAGTTAGAGGTTCACGAATTTGTCTGTGTGTGTACTTTAGGAGAAGTTTAATTCACAGAACTGCCACCTTACATGGGCATCCCCAAAGAATGGTTTACAGAAAGTCTGTGAACAAAGCTCAACCTTTTACCAAGCTCTAAAAACTTCTGGAGTGCACGAGGTTGGGGAAGGCTGGCTCAGGGAGTCCTTTTCAAAACTGTTATCTTTTGCTCTGAAATCTTTGTGCACATTGACCTCTCACTGAACTGAATCCCTTGACAACCTGGGCCATCCATCCCCTTGCATGATGCCTTCCCGTTGCAGGTGGCTCTGAAATGGGCAGGTTCCATCCACACAAGTCCAGACATGGAGGGTAGAGGCATGTCAATCAAACATGCTGGTGTAAACTGGCATCCTGCAAGAGCAGGAAGTTGGACCCAATGGCCTTCTTGGCCCTTTCCAACTGTACTATTCTATGATTCTGCAATACAGGAGAGTAGGACACCTTAAAATTAACCTCCAAACCATGGTGAACAGCCCACAAACTCCTATGCCTGCCCCCAGTTGGCTACTTTCCTCTTTGCTTCCTGCTTGTGGCTTGCCAGCGATACCTTGTGGTGCTGGCCAACCCGGTGAACTGTGGCTCCTGCTTAGCCAGCAGCCCACAGGCCATTGTTCGAAGCAGGCTTCCAGCTTTGTTTTGCCGTGCAAGTGTTACTCCTAATTTGCTGACTCGGGCGGTAGCAGCAACCAGGAAACCAAAGGGGATGCCAACAACCAGAAAGAAGGACACACACAAGGACACAGCTTTCACTCTCTAATTTTTAAGGCACCCAAAGCCTTAAGAGAAAAGGCTGGGTTAGCAGTCTTATTTGCAACTTTCCATTTCATGCCTTTTTGCTCAGGTAGCTCATTTTCTAGCCCAGGGGTGCAGAACCTCCAATCTGCAGGCCTAATCGGCCAGGGGTTCCTTCCCATCCCTTGGAGGAATCCCCCCCGGGAAGCATTTCTTATCTCTGATCTGAGGTCAGTGCTAACAGCAGGGGAGTCCCTTGTGTTCCACTCTCCATCCCACCAAAAGGGAAGTGGTCTTCAGGGAATGCCTGCTGCCATCTCCAGTCTCAGGTCTCCAACAGAGGGGACGTGGGTGGCTGAGTCACTTTGTCTGGTGCCCTAAAAGGGAGATGAAGTGTTGTGCAAAGCCAGGGTTTCATCCAGTGCCTGGAAGGGCAGTGACTCTTCCCAGCACAGCCTGCGTTCAGATGGGCATGGATCCATGCCTCCCCCAGCATGGAGGAATGCTGTGGTGGGCAGGGGAAGGAGGTGACCTCAGGGGGCACGCCCGGCTCACTGATGCCATCCAGGGCAACTGCCCCGTGCCTCTGCTCTGGACACAGATAAGGAATGCACTGCAAGGGAGTGTGGGGTTTGGGGCTGACTGGCCAGCAGGTCAGAAATACCTCGACTGCAGAACCAGAAACGAGTTGCTTACAACTTGTACTGGCTGACACATCGTTTCCTGGTAGAGACATTGAGCTTAATCCATGAACGTTGCACTTGGATTTCCCCAGAATGTTTGGAATTGGATTTCCCCAGAGTGATAGTAACTGGAGGACCTGAGGACAAAACACGGTGATGCTTAGCCCCGAACTTACTGTCCAGGTAGCTTCCTCCTAGGTTCTACAGGGTTGAGCTGTGGGATGGGGTCTTGTCTCTCCCCCTGCAAAGACCACAGACCTGCATCCAAACTGTTCCTCTTCCTCCCTGTGGAATAATGTAAGAGGGCACTTCCAAATTCCCTACCCATCCTCAGCTTCACCATAAATCCTGGTGATCAAAACCGATTGCCGGATTTTTTAAATGCACACTGGTACTCGGCTCAAAAGGACAGGCTTCAGTGAGGTGCAATTGCTCGTGTAAATCATGCTTGGATATTGGTGTTCTGCTAGAGTAGCTTACATCATGACAGCACAATTTATTTAAGCAGTTACAGCCCTTGGAGGTAAGCTGTAGAGATAGATGACAGTGGTGTGGAGGGATGGAGAACATCCTGACTCCCCCCAATCCATAAATCCTTGCACAGCAGTTGTACATGCAGAGACATTGCCACCGTACATGGCTTGGGATCACAATACCTGCTGCAGTGCCTTTCCTACTCAAAATGCACTGGACACTATGCTCAACATCTGAGGCCTTTCTCCAGTGCCACTTTGGAGTAAAAGTTGGTTGGTGGCAACAAAGAGACGGGCCTCCTCTGTGGTAGCCCCCAAATTGTGGAATGGTCTCCTCATCAAAGCCAGCATGCTGCCAACTTTACTATCTTTTCAGTGCCAGGTTAAGACCACTCTCTTCGCTGGGGCATTTGCCCATTCCAAACAACAAATAGGGATGAGAGGTAACTGCTGGTTGTATTTTTTAGCAGGCCTAGAGTATGGACTTGTTTTAGATTTTGAGTTGTTAAAATATGGTTTAAAATGTATTTAGTGTAATGGTATGATGTTTATAGTGTTGTTCTATACCGTATTTTATTTTACTATATTCATAAACTGTTACTGACTGCTCCGAGAGCTTCAACGGTTGGGCAGTAAAGGAGAATTAAAAAATAGTAAAATTTTAAGGATGTAGATTTCCATGCCAGAGATCTGTGCAGATCCCCACCTATGCCCATTTCAGAAGCATATTAAAATACTTTTATTTTTTAAAGTGCACCTTCAAAAGCTGAGTTAACTAGATTACTGGTTCCCTACCACCACCACATGCGCGCACGCACAGCATCTATTTCAGGTCTGCTTTTATTTAATATTATTACCAAGTTTGTGATATTTTATGAAGTAACTTGGTCAGGGTTTTGTTTGCAAGAGACCTTGGGGGAAATATTGTATTAGGAGTGTGAAATAAAAATCAGATCCAAGGCGGGATCGTGGGACCTGCACATGAACCTGCTGAGAAGGAGGCTGGTGGAGAATTCCTGGGCTGAGGAATGTTACATACATGAAGAGCACCTCAACCCACCTCAAGATAAAAACCGTTGAGAATCTCTCTCTTAAGTACAGTCTTTTGATCCTCCCTACGGCTCTTTCGGAACACAAGGGCATTTCCAAACCAACAGGCAATGGTCTTGCCAGCTCACACACCAACAGGAACCCCCCAAAGGTTTTAAATGCCCACTCAGCAGTTATGGGCCCAGCTACAGCAGCCTGCAGGATTCCCATAGGCAAAGGATCTTGTTATCAGTCACAGCACTCATGACCTCGTTTCCTCCAGTTTCCTCCGAGTACCTGAAAGGCATTGCTGCAACCCACAACAAGCACAACCATCACTCCCAGATGGTTGGAGGAGAGGAGAGGAGAGGAGAGGAGAGGAGAGGAGAGGCAGGCACTTTCTACCAGCCCTGCTAAAAGACTGCCTCATCTTTCCTCTTCCCTCCCCATCTCTCTCTCTTTTAATCTGTGCCTTGACTTTGAAATTGCAAACCTGTGAGCAGCAACTGACCTGTTTTACTGATTCCATAGCAGCCTCTCTGGGAGACATTTTGGCTAAGTGGAATAAACATGCTTGGACAACAAATTAAACTTGTAGGCCAGAGCCAGGTGTGGAGAGGGACTTCTCCCATACCTCTGCTCCCACTCAGGTGTAGAAGGGTGTATCTGAACAGGTAAAAGGAGCACATGGGAGCAAGGGGTTGGATCTTTCCTCCAGATGGAGGCTGCAGCCACTTTTCTCTCTTCCCCTCTTCTTACTGGAAGTGGTTTGGGAACGATGAAACAGGTCTGGTGCCGAGGTCAGCATCCCCCCCTCACCCAAGCACTCCTTCGGGGGTGCATCCAGAGGGACGGCTCCCGGAGCTATCCATCAAAATGCACCATGCAGCCCTTCTGGCTTCCCGTCCTTAAGGGATTTTTATCAGCGGGAGAAAAAGAAAGGAAGAAGAATGTGGGAAAACATAAAAAGGTTATAAGGGGAAAACGATGTCTGGAAGAATCTCCCCCTCCCCCCCCATAAAATTCCATGAATGCAATGGCACATGTGGACTCCCAAGCAAGGCTTCGTCTGGAAATACCCACACTCTCAGAGGCAGACTGCAGTGTGTTCCAGTGAGTCACAGAAACTGGTGCCATGATTCTGCTAATATGGTCTCAGCAACCTAATCCTGAGTGACCTGGGACTGGTGGGAGCAGTAAACTGGGGAAAGGTAAGAAAGAAGAACTGAAGCGTCCAAGTGGTACGACTAGCTAATTTTAGAATCTGGACTTTGAGCACAATCCTGTACATGGCTAGACAGAAAAACATCCTTCAGACAGCCCTGTGGACGAGTTCTGTGTGGAACTGCCATTCAGTACTTCACAACTGCTCCTCTAGCCCTAGTGCCTTAGGACAAAACCCAGCCAAGTTATTTGCCAACCCCCAAAACTAAATAAAAATACTCAGAGCCTTTTAAGCTACAGGAATGAAAAGGAATTTGCACCCACTGTCCTCATCACTTGTCACTCCGTGGGTGGACCCATGGCTGAGCCCTAGCTGGATCGATCACCCCATTTGATTTGCTGAGTTCTCTAGGAACATCTTAGACCCACAAAATCACAGAAATGGAACTTTCCGCTTTTCATAATGCAGCTGTAATTCCAGAGCAGAGCTCTCCAATCAAATATGCTCCTCCGCCACCGTTCCCACTGTATAAGCTATTAAACATTTGGGAATTAAAGGATAAAGGCGGATTTCATTTGATGACCTCGCTCTATAAGATTAAGATCATTATGCGATGTGAAACCAAGAGAGAAAGCAAGCGAAGGGACCTGCCCTCTCGCCGTAGTTTCGGTATCCCTTTGACAGACCTTTGCTGGTAACCTGGTGAGATTGCAGGTTTCATTACAAGAGGAGGGGCTCTGGGAGGGCAGCGAGGGAGAAAAAGGCAGAGCAGGTGACCAAAGGTTACTCCTTTTTTGTGCACCGATAAATACATTATTAGCTTTCCTAGCAGGAATAGGAATCTGCCATTCCTGACTCAACCTCGCAAGGAAGGGAAGTTTGTTTGTGAGCAGGCCCTATTTATAAAATTAACAGATATGAGTTGGCCTTCAGCACAACTCTTGTTGAGAAAGTCCCTCGTTGCATTTCTCACGACCCCGGGGCAGAAGGAACTTTAAGACTCAAGAGAGTTTTTTTTTTTAAACACCCTCAGGATTTTTTTAGAAAAATTTTTGGTGCGTCTAAAACTTTTCTGTAATACATGGAAGTTGGCTGGCTGACTGGTTTTTAACCCTCACTGTGCCAAATGGAAAAAAGCTGCTTTGTTTTTAAAAGCATCCTGACAAGGATCAACAGTTGTCTTTTGGGGTAGAATTTGGATGGCAAGAAGAATGGGGCTGAAAAGGGTTTGCAAGAGTTTCCTGTCACTGTCACCGCTGCCCCCCAGGTGAGCTCAAGGTGCAGCATCCAATCCGCTGAAGCTTCCTAAGCCCCTACCCCATCCTTCTTTTTGCTCATGGGCACATCATATATTTTGCATGCAAAGGGGTTTTAATTCAATCCTGTTATTGAAGGATTGTATTGTGTATTGTATATTATATTGAGAGCACAAACTAGAACCAGAATTCTGTCAAGCCATCCAAGACTCAGAACAAGATAATAATATCATGTATCACAGCAGCTTCCAAAACAAACAGAGCAGAAGGAAAAAAAGTGATGTGAGACTGCGCACAATTCACTAATTTAAGTGAACCCCACTGACAACAAAGGCAGCACAGGAGTGTGAGAAGCTTAAGATCAGATGGAGCAATTGTGCACACTTGTAGGCAAAGGGGAGTGATGAACCAGGAATCCCATGGCTGCCTCTTCAAGAAGTGTGTGACACACACACACACACACACACACATGTTTCATGTTATTAATGAAGGGCCCACCGGAGGAACCAATGTGGAAGATTTGAATGGAATCAGGAGCAGGTTCTGAGCATCTGAAAAAAAGAAAAGAACATGTAGAGCAGCCCTCCCAATGTTTTGGACTAGTTGGGGTTGATAGGAATTGGAGTCGACAACATCTAGGGGGCACCAGGGTGGGGGAAGGGTGCTGTAGAATAACTTTCCCCAACCAGATGAGCCGGGACTACAACTTCCATTATGCCCAGCCAAAGGACATGGGAAAGCAGCTGAGGCAGAGTGTTTAGTTGCTGTCGGTTTACAGGGCTATTCTTCTTGTTTGAGGCAGAGTTATATCATTTGGGTAAGAATTCCTATGAAGCCCTAAATTTGTAAGTAGCAAAATGGGTTTCAGGTGTAGGAACCTGGCAGCAGCCTCGACCTTCAGGGGGCCTCCTTCCGCAGAGCAGTCTCTCCACATCAGGCCAGGCTGAAATAGTTCTCTGGCCACCAGTTGTTCTTTGGCAGGCGGCAGTGGTTGGATATGCAAACAGGACCTTGTTGGTCCACAGAAAGGCATTCTTTTAGGGTTGCTTGCAAAACACAAGGGCTGGCACCCTACAGATGTTTTGGACTGTGACTCCCAGAAAACCCGTACAGCATGGCAAGAGATCAGGCATCCTGGGAGTTGTAGTGCAAAACATGTGAGGGGCGCTGGGTCGCCTGCAGTTGGTGTTGTGGAGAGCGGAGCATAGGCATTTTTTACTCTGGAAAAACATGCACAGACCTGGATACCTGAATATCCCTACCTCCCGCTGCTGTGGAGTGGTTAAAGGAAGATTCCACGGACATCAAATTTTCCTGATGTTCCTTTATTTTAACACCTTTCCCACTACACTGTGGTTGACAATCAGGAAAAATGATGTGGGTAAGAAGCTTTAACCTTTCCTGCCAGGTATGTGGCGTTCTCAATTGAAACTAGGCCTGTGCAAATTTACTCTAGGTTAAAAACAGTTTCTTCTCGACTACAGCCAGTGCCACTGACCTTTGCACAGCAGAGATGGAAACAGAGGTGGTCTGCCAAGGCCAGTGGGGCCGGGAGGGGGAGGGGTTGGTGGTCTCCAATCTTTTCGGGCTAATGGGCGCATTTTTTAACTTTGAGATAGTGCCATGGATGGGGGTGTGCCAATTTGCAAAATGGCTGCTGAGGTGGGTACCTTCACGGTTCACCCATTTTTCAAAATGGCAAAACTGGTGAGGCTAAAAGACAAGCCACTGCCCAAGACCTTACATGGCAGAGGCAGGGCCTGAGCTCCCAAACCCACTCCTTTGCCCCCAGGGTTCTCTTCCCCCCCCCCCTCCCCCTCTCTCATTATTCATTTGTGTAGGATGAGGATCCAGGCTGCAGCCCATGAGGCTGCACCTGAGACTCTCTCCAGAGTTGCTGGGAAGAAGAACAACTGAAGGTTAGCCCCTCATTGTTGAAACAGAAAATGTACCTGTTACTCAAAAACTATTTGCATCCATAGTGGAAACATGCAGGTACCTTGATGTGTGCGGGGGGAGTGGGGGAGCTTCAGGAGACAAAAACTAGATGATTGTTCCCCAATCTAGGCATTTCCAGATGAGCTTCACTACAGCATGGCTGGCTCAGGATACTGGGAGGTGTAGTCAAGCACATCTAGAGGGCATCAGGCTGGAGAAGACTGTCACAGGGCTCAGCTGCAAGTCCTGTGGGGTTTGTTTGGCTTCCTTTAGCTTTTGCAAAAGTAACCACTGTTTTTGCTCTTTGCTGTTTTTGTAATACTCGGGCTACGCATGTGCCTGAGAAACAGAACTGGACTTTCAAGTGCAGAACTCGATGTGAGGCACCAGGGAGAGAATGGCAGGTCCAGGACAGCGAGCTCGTTGCAAGCTATGCCCTTCCAGCTATATTACCTGCCGGGGGCAGCAGGGAGCCCAAGAAGCATGAGGCCTGCCTTGCAGAGCAAGGAGGAAGAAAGCTAGAGACGGTCAGTGCTCAAGCAGGGCCACTGTGGAAGTTTTCCTCTGTGTCATGCTTCTGCCTGCCCAACCAAGGAGTTTACAACAGGATCCCAGAGCTGGAAGGAAAAACAAGAGCCCACCCAACCCCATTCCCTGGAGAGGCATGCCAGAAAAATAATCGCACTGTGTTCCCAACAGCATGTTCTGGAGTCATCGTTTCCATCTCCTTTTAAAGCTATCAGGCAAGCGCCGCTTCCGCAGACTCACAGAACTCACACTTCAAACACCCTGTGTCACGTACGGCTGGGGAAAGAGGCGAGGGTGACCAGAAAAATTAAAGGAAACAAGGAAGGCTAAGGGCCCCTGGCTCAGACGACTCGGGAGGTCAGCTTCTCTAAATAGGGAGCTTTACGTCCATGGTTTATAACATGCAGGCTGCGCTTTGTTTCTGCAACGAAGAGTCTGGTGCTCAGCATTCCCTTCCCACAGAAAGGAAAAGACATCACATGTCTGCTTTGGCTATTCCTGACCAGATCTTAAAGAGGATTTGTTGCACTGTGGCGAGGGCCCGGCACTCGGGCACGGGCTCATAAGTGTCGCACCTGGCAAAGTGCCTCTCCCTGCATCATGCTAGGAGAGACGGCTTCCTTCTCAGGCTTGAAAGGTGGCAGCAGGGGGAGGGCCTTATCGGTGGTGTCCCCCACTCAATTCTGAAATTATCTTACTAGCCTGGCTCTCACATTGCTCTCTGCCCAGTGCCCAGTGAAGACCTTCATCTTCTCTCAACCTTTTGGCAGCATATGATGGGATGTCAAGGAGGCCCTGGATGCTTCTTTTTCATGTCTGTTTTACAGGCATGTGCATGTGGGCGCTGCCTTTTTACAGGCTTGATTGCACATGGTTTTCCTCACATGTTTTTACTGTTTTTATCTTGGCGAGTCTTCCAGAGAGCAATGGTTATTGGGTGATAAGGAAGAGGAATGACTGAGATGAATGAAATAAGCCCCGGTTCTCTGTGTATCTCTTGGTCTACAATTACTAGCATTCCTGGCTCGCTGTGGGGTGCAGGGAGTTGTAGTCCAACACAACTGTGGAAGGCTGGTGACTCCTATGTCAGTGGGGGTTTTTATTCATTGCAGCTTTCATTCTGAGTTTCATGTGAGCTCTTCATGGTGCTGAACCTAGTTTTGGGATGGCGTTCAGTACCACAGACAGCACTCATAATACCCAAAGTAAACCCACTGAAAAGGGACTTGTTAGCTGTGAGTACCTCAAGTCCCATTAATCTGAAAGGTCTACTTTGGGTAGGAGTAACACTGGATACTACTGTATGGGTCTGACACAGCACCAGGCTCAGATTACTCTGGGACACCTTTTTCCCCCTTCTCTGCTACAGATTTTTTGGTGTGTCTGTATTCACCCACATTCACACATCTGCATGTTCGAGGAATACCCAGTTCAGCCCTCTGCGATGCACATGTGACCCCCCCACCCCCATTTTCTGGACTGGAGTAGCAGGGCTGGGAGCAATTGCTGCCATGCATCAGCCTCTGCAATGCACTTGCTAGGATCAGTTTAGCATTCTTGTGAATTTTGCAGAAATCATTTGCGGTGGCATGTGCTCAAGGCCCCCAAACATTGACACAGTGTTTTACAGAGAGATTAGCAGCTGTCCTTTGATGAGGAATTTCCAGTCCAAGTTACACCAAGATAAACAAGCCAGAGAGCAGTTCAGAGAAGGGCACAGTGTAACAACAACGGAAAGCCATCAATGCTGGTTCCTGACGCCTCTGTCAAAAAGCTCAAAGCCTCTTGCATGTGTGGAAGGGGAGAAGGGCCAGGCTGATAACAGAGAAGCTGCAATGCCTTTTTAACAACAGCACAGTTCAAAGGTCTGGTTACAACCTATAGAGCCCCGTACAGCTTAGAAACAGCATGTTCTCCCCTATGCACTCACTTGGGTTTTAAGATTCTTGGGAAGGCCTGTTCCCCATCCTGGCCAGCAACAGAGGCATATTTTGTGAGCAAGGCCTTCTCAGTGGCTGCGCCTAAGCTCTGGAGCTCCCTGACAAAGAATGGCTAGCCTGCTTGCCCTTACATGGCCAGATAGCCAGTGTGGCATAGTGGTTAGAACGCTGGGCAGCAACTAACGTCCTCTGGGTTCTAGCCCCCACCCAGCTAGGATGCTCGCTTGGTGATTTTGGACCAGACACTGACTTTCAGCCTAACCTACCTCACAGAGTTGTTGTGAGGATAAACCGGAGAGGAGAAGGATTATGTAAGTTGCATTGGTTCCCTTTCAGGAAAAAGGCCAAGCTATAAATCTAAAACAAGGAAGACTGCTATTCAAGGCTGGTCTTTGGCATTTAAGCAGAGTTTCCTTTGAAGTGGGATAGGTGGGAGCTCAAATCAGCTTTCTGATATTATTTTCTACCGATTAATTTTCAGTGTGTTTTAATCCTGTTTCTAAGGTTCAACCATATTTACATTTTCACTGGAATTGTACTACCATTTACTGACTTGAATGCCATCATGGGCAGAAAGGTAGGTATAATTTAATAAATAAGGAGGGAATTGACTCTCCCTGCCCAACACACGCACTTGGTATCCGTGCTTGCATAGCGGCCTTTGTGCGCAGGATCTGGCCATGGGCTTTGCTTGCTCCAGAAGACTGAAGTGACTGTAATGGCTGCCTAGTCCTAGCTTCTGCTGACTCAAGAAATCCATGGCCAAAGCATTGCTAAAGCAGACATACCTGTGCCTCTAAACCAATACATAAGGGGTGCTGAACTTCAGGTCCGTGGGCCAAGTCTGGCCCAGCTGCTGTCTAGCCAGTTGAGGCTCTCCAGGAAAAGTCACCCACCTCCCCCCGCAGTCATTCCAAACGGTTGAGACGTTCTTCCAAAACTTTAACCAACACCAGTAAACTGCTTTTAAGCTATGTTGGCATTTTTGGCCACTCCCCTTTACTTTGGCTCCACCCCCCTGGAATGCACCCTGTGACTGCGTCTCTGAAATTGAACCCACCCCCTCGGCTGAGCATGTTCGGGACCCCTGCTCTGTACACTTCGCAGAAAGCAAGATGACGCTGAGGGCCATTTTTGGTTAAAAGGTGGGATATAAGCCAAATAAATAAAATTAGCCTCAGCAAGTTCCATGAGGCCTGCAAGAATATAGGACTGTGCTACATAGAATGAAATCCGCATCAAAGGATGCGAGTGACGGAGGTGCTCTTGCAGGGCTTTCTTTCGCTACTCAGCGTTTGACAGCCGGCGGGGTCTCAGGCAAAGAGAAGGTTTGCCCGTCCACTGCCACGCGATCCTCCTGGCAACCAGGGAGGACAAGGGTTCAAGGTGGAACTTGCTGCACGCAAAGCAATGCTGCAGTGCGCCAGTCCATCCTCAGGAGACACAAGGGTCTGGCTGTTCTGCACATGTGGCAGTTTTTGGTGCACTTTAAAAAAGGCGGAGTAGTTCATAGGTCCACTTTGCTTAGTGCCGCGCATTCTGTCGCAAACTCTCTAAAGAGGCACCAGCTACACTAACGTCAAGCAAAGTGCGTCAACACCCAAGACGTCTGCTTTATTGATGTGTTACTGGCAATGGAGAATTAGTTAGAAGACTAAGGCAAGGACCGCTGATAACTTGGTATAAATTACTGCTGAGGTAAGCAACTTGAAATAGCTAAGACCATGCAGAGAGTATGAAAGTCAAATCAGTGACTGTGTCAATGAGAAAAGTGAGGGACCCCCCTTCTCACATTGGGGATCCCTTGTCTGTTGAGCCGCACCACAGAATAGTTGCTTAGTGAAAGCTAACCCATTACTTGTCACGAATGTCAACAGGTGAAATTGTAAGTGGGCTCGAAACATTTCTCAAGCAGGGGTGAGCAACCCGTGGCCTCCCATTTGCTGTAGAAATTGCTGCAGCAGCAGGAGCAAAGAACTAGACATTTTGCCTGAGAACGAGGCAGCAGGGATGTGTGCCAGTGCCTGATTCAGGCTGCAGTGGATGCCGGGTGGGTGCCATGCAGCCTCCCCACACAGGGAATTTGTGCACCCTCCCTTTAAACCAAGTCCAGCAGGATTCAGGGCCAATTCTGAACACGTCAGTGTTGGCCCTTGATCACTGGAAGGCACTTCTACCTCTCCAGCATAACCAGTGTGAGATAGAGTAGACAAAGGGAGCACCACAGGTCCAGGAACAGCTGGGTTCAAATACAAAGAACACGTCAAGCCTCAACATTGGCAAGGCTGGCTGGGCCTGATGGAAATCATGGTTCAACAACATCAGGAGTGTGGCAGCTTTCCCATCCCACTGATATATAACGATTACGAATGTTGCAAGGTACAGAGCCCCAAGCTTGCAGATAGGGTGTCCTTCAGATTGAGATTCCAGGACTTAAAAGACAATTCCCTGTATGGTGGGAATTCAATCGCTAAACAGGTTTCCCGAGGCTTTACCGGCAACTTCAGAAAATGCTGCCACAAGCACATCTGTGCCATCGCACAGGGATAGACTGAAGTTGAGTAGCAGGCTACACGCATTGTAGGCAAGCCTGGGAATCTTTCTTTCCTCCATGGACACACAGGGATGAGTGAGATGGAGGAAGGGTCTCCATCAGTGCAAGACCGGCAGCTTGCTGCGCTCAGCAAGTGGCAGAAATACAATATATCACCAACACAAAGTACATGCATTTGAGGGAGGGACTGAAATGCTATCTGTTCTCCCACACTTTACATTTATGCCGGGGTGAGGCGGAGTGCTAGATCTGTGCTCTTTTGCCGGAACAACATTGCAAGGATGTTTGTAGCTTCCGAATGATGTTTTAACAAATTAACACATGCACACCAAACAAAAGTCTCTGTCATATGGCAGGCACTGCTAAGTACATTTGTGTGCAGGGGCTGGCGGAGTCTTTTACTCCTGCATGGTAAAAAACATCAAAGGACTTGGCTTTTAATACACTGATTTTATACAGAATTGGGAAACACTAACTTGTTTTATTTTTTAAATAAAAAGTTTTCTTCACTAATGACAATGTGGGGATTTGTTGAGGCTGGGAAGAAAGCTGAGTTAAATCGCTCACCCCAACGATATTCAACAGGCCACTGCTAGCTTTCTTTTCCCTGAAGTATACAACAGGTGTTCCCAAGTTGTTTCCTTCATAGCACAAACTGTTTGCACCACAAATAGCAGGAACTTGAAATCAAGTTACGGTGGGAGAGGTAGGATGCCATGTGTCCTACCTGCCTTGGGGGTTTTTTGGACCATGCAGGTCTGTTGAGCAAGGAGTGGGAAAGACGCACAGGCACACAGGGGTGGGGGAAGAGAGAAACATTCACTGTATACAAAAGTCTTGAACAATTTATGTAGGTGCCTCCTATGGAACAAAGGCAGAAAGGGAAACTACTTTAAAATAATGTGAAATGATTTTTGCTTCCTAGAATTCAGAAACAGAATGAAGCATTTTTGCTCATATTTCTAAGGACACTAGCATTCAATTTTCCCTACTGAGAACCCCCTTTTAATTCTACACTGGCAGTTTTTAAAGTCTGGGTGTATATCTTAAGGAGGACAACTTCTTCTTACAACCATATATGGCCATCTGTTCAGTTTTTCTGTTTCCTTCTTTCCCTTCTCATACACAAAGTCAGGTCAAAGCTGATGCTGATGGGATCCACTAGGTGAAGACACAGCTGATGGCCTGAAGAGCTGAAGACCAATGACCTAAGATGTCCCCAATGTATCATTCAGGATGGATGCATCAATGATTAATATACAGCCTGATGCATGAATAATGAGTGGAACAGGAATCTGGATGGGTCAGTAAGTTGTCTGTACTCACAGACCCCATGTCTGTCTTCCCCAGCCTGGCTCCCTTCAGATGTGTGGGGCTACAACCCTCAACACAGGCACCTAGGCCATTCTGATGGGACTTTTAGCCCAACACATCTGGAGGCAGCTGGGCTATGTGGCTTCTTGCAATCTGCCTGTAACATAAAACCACAAGCTGTCTCTCCAGTCCCATTTCCAAGTGCAGGCTGCACTGCTGTCTGTTAAATCCTTAGACTCCGGGCTGATGCGACTCAAGCTAGAACTGACCCTTGGCAGTTTCATCATAGATCTCCATTCCAGATGACAGATTGTTGTCATGTGAACTGGGGTATTACTTGGTCTTTGGGGGTAGTTTTCAATTTCCAGGATTTTTTTTTAAATCACAGCACAAGTGCATTTTATCTCATTTACACATATTAATGCTGCATTTAGCAATGTCTGAAAGCTGTCTTGATAGATATATGGGAAAGATGCCTGACAAATGCATTAGGGAGATAGAAATAAACACGTGTCCCTCTCTACCCTTGGAATAGCTCAGACAAAACCATGGGGAGTAGAATTTGACTGGAAAGTTTACCTGTGGTAGTTTTTTTTGTAACCAGGCAGCAGACGAGAGGGAGAGGGAGAGGGAGAGGGGGAGGGAGAGAGGAGGAGGAGGAAAACCTTGCTCCTCTAGATTAGAGTTTTAATGAGCACTTTTTTCTCACATCCAAGTGACCTTAATGCTATCTAGCCTCTTTTTCAAGCATCTTGAACCTGTAGAACAGTTAAGGCTGCAATCCTACACACCTACACATAGTAGCCAGGGCTTGTAGGTCATTTTTCTGTCTGTACATGCATAGAATGGCACCCTAAGAGGATTTCCCCTCTCCCCTCAGAGGTACAAGGGAGTGGGTAGGCTAGGAATGGAAGGAAACCATCAAAATAAATCCCAATAATTACTACCGGAAATAATGGGAGCTCCCTTGAAGGTCTATAGGAGCCTAGGGGTAAATGCAGCTTATGCCAACTGAATTTGGCTCCTTTGAAATTAGCAGCAAAGCTACAGAAACAAGACAAGAAATGGAATAGTTCCCGAAGAGGGTTGCAGGAGTAGGAAAGAAGAAAGACACTCCTATATCTTTACTTTCATTCCACTTTCCCTCCAAGAGTTCAGGATTGCCCCCCCCCCCTTTTTTTTAAATCTTCAGAACAACCCCGCATGGTAGCTTGGATAAGGAAAGAGAGAGGGAGGGAAATCCAAGCTCTCCCAGCCAGTTTAGGAACTGCGAACATAATTAACTCAGCCCAAGTTCAGCAATAATGACACACCACGCTCGCTGACCACGCTATCGACCTGCGGCAGGAAAGAGGGGCTATCGGGCAATTTTTGGATCTATCCAACTTTGCGTGGCACTTAAGGACAAGGCACCGCCCGTGGCCGCGTCGGAGCAAGGCGGGCACCTGCGCCCGCCGCGGCCCCTTTGCGCCTTTTCCAGGGAGCGCCCGCCACGGGGCTCGCTTTCGAGTTATGTGCCTCGGGCCGCGCCGTACGCTTCTCCTGGAAAACCAGCGCTGCCTCCAGACCAGCTCATCCCATCGACTCCAAGACGCCGGCGCAAGATGACAGCTTCCTCCGCTGCGTTAATCCGGAATAACGCGCGCCGCCGGGTCCTTTCCGCGCTGACGATCGCTCGCTCGCTCGCTCGCGGAGAGCTTTACAGAGGCGCCACTTTCCTGGCCAACAGAACGGGGCACCGGGGCAACCGACCCATCTCTCAGCACCGCGACCCCAATCCATTGCATAACTCGCCGATTAGCCGGCTCCTAGCGGAGGCAACTAATCCGCCTTAAGATCCCAAACCGAGCAGAAGTTCTCCTCATTGCAAGGCAAGCCCCTGCGCCCCAACTCCGGGTTCCTGGCTGGAGCCTCTCACACGGCGGTCCCAGCCACGTCCACGCCGAAGCGCCTTCGTGGGGCTGAGGTCGGGCAATGCGCGCAGGGAAGGATCGCAGCAAACTCCCGGGACAGCACTCCAAGTTGCGGAGGCGGCGGCGAAGACTGCGCTCGCGGTGGTCCGCGCGCCCAGGGGCGGAGGGGCGACGGATCCCCCGCTCCCGTGCCCCGCCGCCGGCGGGAAAGCCCGCGGTCCGCTCTCCTGCTCTCCGCGCCTCCCTCGGCCGCAGAATCCCCACTCACCCAGCAACGCCGCCAGTCCTAGCGCCAGCGCCAGCGGCTCCATCGCGCCGATTGCCCGCGGAGATGCTCGCCGCGCCGCGCTGCGCTGCGCTGCGCCGCGCTGCGCCGCGCCCGGCCCGCTCCAGAGGCAAGTCAGCGAGCGGCAGGTGCAACGGCGCAATCCCGCAAGCGGGAAGGAGCCGCTCCAGGTGGGGCGTGCCCAGCAGGTGGGGGGGCAGGGGGCGGCGCCCCAGGGAGGGAAGAGACCTATCAGGTGGCAAGGGGGCGGCGCGCACAGGTGGAGGGCGGAGACCGGCGCTCCGAAGGGGAGGGGCTGGCGACGGAGGGGCGGAGAATCGGGAAGCTGGCCGGAATTACAGCCTTGTTCTTGTGAAGTTCTGCGTGCGAAGAAGCCTACTTAACAGTGTTCCCAGCCCGGTGCCTGCCAGATGTGTTGTATCGCATCATCCATCATCCACAACCACCATGGCCTGACCTCACTGGGAGACCATGGAACACTAGTCTGCCACGTCTGGCAGGTACCAGCTTAGGAAAGGCTGGGCTTAACTTTTCAGGAAGCATCTATTCTCCGTTGGGCATCTGGCTTCAAAAGCTTGCCCCAGCCTGAAGTCTCAAGGTCTTGGCTGCAGCCCCTTGACCTGGCCAGGAGCCATGCTTGGCTCAGCTGCGGCAGCTCTGTGTATGAGGCAAACGGGGCAGTGACTCCTGTCCTGTCCCCTAGACCGGAGGGATCCCCCACAACCAGCTAGCTCTGCCCCACTGTTTCAAGCGCCACATCTGGTCTTCTCCCGGTCTCAGTCGAATAGCGCATCGGCCTTTTCCTCTGCCTCACCAGTCGCAAGGGCGCTCACTAGCTGCCGTGGGAACAGAAAGCAGGGCCCAATCAGAACTCGCCTTTTCTCAGTGGAATCGGGGAAAAGGGGACAAACATCCAATGGAAGAAGAGGAACACTGGGAAAGCCATGAAGAAGCCGGCAAGCTTTTCATTCCATCGAAACTCTTCATTTGGCTGGATGCTTCACAAACGCACACAGAAGAGGGTAGGAAAAATAGATGGTGCTGAAAAGGCGGAAAAAGTCTTAGTTGGTAACCGTTCAGGCGGGCATTTTATTTATTTTTTGAAAATCCACCTTTTCCCAAGGAAGTTTAAGGCAAGAGAAATAGTGTCTCTCCTGCCAAATATTTTACCCTCACAGTTACCTTGCAAGGTAGAGTTTCCTAAGCAATGGTGACCATCCCCAAGGTGATTTAGGAGGTCTTCCAGGTGAGACGGCATTTGAATCACCCATTATGGGCTACAGATTTAAGTAGGTTAGTCTGTTCATGGCATGACCAGATCTCAATGCAGCTGTAGCTTTAATTAAATTGTCACAGATTGTATGCGTTGTCTTGCCTTGTGATTTGCCCCAATTGCCTTCATTTTAAAAACAAAAGAAAAATCTGTCTGCCAGGTGAGCTTAATGATTTGTGCATGTGAGGAAGGGGATTCTAGTTCATGAAAGAGGATTCGAGCTCATGGTAGGCATGTCATGAGCAGAGCCGGCTGGAGCCAGGGGACAGACTAGATGGCCCGGGTGACCCCCTTTGGCTTGCTCTGTTTCTTTGTTTCTAAAAGTTCATGCCTGAACGCTTTTCCTAGAGCGTAAGGTGCCAGAAGATTTTCTGGGGTGGTTTTGCTTGTTTCCTTTTGTTGTAATAGACTAAGGTAGAACTCCTATGGACACTGGATCGCATTGGAGGGGCTGTAGGATAGTTCAGATTCCAGATCCAAGGTCTGAGGCAACCCCCAATCTCTGTAGCCAAGCGCTGATGCCTGCCTGCTGCCTGCTCTCCAAGGTGGGGAAATGTGACTTTAGAGAGGGAAAAGGGGAAGGCCTGCTGCCATCTGGGAATCTGAGCCAGACTGGGAGCCCAGGGAGGCTAGTTTGGGCCTAAGATCACACTGCTCTGGAGCAACTTTCCCTAATTCCCCAAATGTGTTGGGCTAGAACTCCTACAATCTCCACTGACATCCGGGGTGGCTGAGCTGGGCTGGGCTGGGCTGAGCTGGGACTTGGGAGATTCCAGTTCTCCTCCCCACTCAGCCATGGAGCCAGCTGGGTGACTTTGGGCCAGTCATTCACTTCCAGCCTGTCCTACCTCACAGGGCTGTTATAGGGAGGCGAACAGTGGAATGGAGGAAAACTATGTAAGCTGCAGGATAAAAAGGCAGGCAATAGATGCCATTGAATAATGCACACAATGTAATACTAGTAACAACTGCTCATGCTGGCCCGGACTCAAAACATCCAGAAGGAAAAGTGTTATAATGAAAGATTTAAAAAGTGAAAGCCACCTCCGCTCACATGGAGCTTCCAGCTCTCCCCTGTGCCCCAGCATTGCTCCATGGAGCTGCACTCTCTGTCTGGCAAGTTTCTCTCTAAAAGGAGGACAGAAATAAGGAGAGTGTCACTCCATCATTCGAGAGAGACACAGAAACCCTGCACACACCTGGGCACGAAGTCCCCACGACTGCTTGCCAGGCTACCTTCTGGTAATCCACATACTACAGGTTCAGTTGTGCTAGCTGCTGAACACATTTCGGTTTGCACCGAGAGCTGCTGAGAGGATAAAGAAAGACCACTGGATGTCCCCCATCCCTTCTATTTCGAATACATGTATATGGCAGCAGTTCACATTCAACCTGCAGAGGAGTTTGATGAACCCAAGCATTTGCGCACTCATGTGTAACATTTTAGTTGAGTCTATTAATGATGGAATCCTACTGCTGTTTTGGGGGTTGGTCCAGGCCTGTAGTGAGCTTGTTGTAGAGGAGGCTACCAAAAATGTAGTGGGGAAGTTCATCAGGTTTGCATTTTTACTTTATAAAAGTAAAATTGCAATTTTTAAACATTATATTTTATGAAAAAATGGGGGCCAGTCTTGCTCTTCCCCTGGTTGCACACTCTCTCCCTCCCTCCCCTGGACCAAAGCAGTATGTATAATCTTATCATACATCCACTTTCCACCCGAGTCTGGAGTTTCAATTTTTCAGTCTTTCAGTCCAAAGGGCAAATTTCATTGCAGAGAAGTTCTTGAGAGCTGCATTCCAGCAATGAGCAGGGCCACAATAACCAAATATCAGCACATTTCAACTTAAAGCTTCCATACTTTAAGAGAAGCATTTCAAACTTTTAGAATCCAGTTGGGCAGCAGTGATGGGGAGTGGGGTTGTTGTTCTTGGTCGGGAAGTCGTGTCCGACTCATCACAACCCCATGGACAACATTCCTCCAGGCCCTCCTGTCCTCCACCTTCTCCCGGAGTCCACTCAAGCTCACACCAACTGCCTCAGTGACTCCATCCAGCCACCTCATCCTCTGCCGTCCCCTTCTCCTTTTGCCATCTATTGTTCCCAGCATCAGGCTCTTCTCCAGGGAGTCCTTCCTTCTCATTAGGTGGTCAAAGTATTTCAGTTTCATCTTCAGAATCTGGCCTTCTAAAGAGCAGTCAGGGTTGATCTCCCCTAGGATTGACCAGTTTGATCTCCTTGTGGTCCAAGGGACTCACAGGAGTCTCCTCCAGCACCACAACTCAAAGGCCTCAATCCTTCGGTGCTCAGCCTTCCTTATGGTCCAGCTTTCACAGCCATACATTGCAACTGGGAAAACCATAACCTTGACTATATGCACTTTTGTTGGCAGGGTGATGTCTCTGCTTTTTAGTATGCTGTCTAGATTTGCCATAGCTTTCCTCCCCAGGAGCAAGCGTCTTTTAATTTCTTGGCTGCAGTCCTCATCTGTGGTGATCTTGGAGCCCAGGAAAATAAAATCTGTCACTACCTCCATTTCTTCCCCATCTATTTGCCAGGAAGTGAGAGGACCGGATGCCATGATCTTAGTTTTCTTAATGTTGAGTTTCAAGCCAACTTCACCTTTATCAAGAGGCTCTTTAGTTCCTCTTCACTTTCTGCCATGAGAGTGGTATCATCTGCATATCTGAGGTTGTTGTTATTTCTCCCAGCAATCTTAATTCCAACTGGTGATTCATCTAGCTCTGCCTTTCTCATGATGTGCTCTGCATATAAGTTAAATAGACAGGGCGACAGTATACAGCCTTGCTGAACTCCTTTCTCAATTTTGAACCAATCAGTGGTTCCGTGTCCAGTTCTCACTGTTGCTTCTTGACCAGCATATAGGTTTCTCAAGAGACAAATAAGATGGTCTGGTACTCCCATCTCTTTAAGAACTTGCCACAATTTGTTGTGATCCACACAATCAAAGGCTTTAGCATAGTCAATGAAGCAGAAGTAGATGTTTTCCTGGAACTCCCTACCTTTCTCCATGATCTAGTGTATATTGGCAATTTGATCTCTAGTTCCTCTCCCTCTTCGAAATCCTGCCTGTACTTCTGGTAGTTCTCAGTCCATATACTGCTGGAGCCTACCTTGTAGGATTTTGAGCATCACTTTGCTAGCATGTGAAATGAGTGCAATGGAGCGGTAGTTTGAACATTCTTTGGCATTGCCCTTCTTTGGGATCGGAATGTAAACTGGCCTTTTCCAATCCTGTGGCCACTGTTGAGTTTTCCAAATTTGCTGGCATATTGAGTGTAGCACTTTTACTGCATCGTCTTTTAGGATTTTGAGTAGCTCAGCTGGAATACTGTCGCCTCCACTAGCTTTGTTGTGGCTCAGACTTCCTAAGGCCCATTTGACTTCACATTCCAGGATGTCAGGCTCGAGGTCAGTGACCACCCCATCGTGGTTATCAGGGACGTTAAGCTCTTTCTTGTATAGTTCTTCTGTGTAATCTTGCCACCTCTTCTTAATCTCTTCTGCCTCTGTTAGGTCCCTGCCATTTTGGCCCTTTATCATGCCCATCTTTGCATGAAATGTTCCCTTCATATCTCCAATTTTCTTGAAGAGATCTCTGGTCCTCCCTATTCTATTGTTTTCTTCTATTTCTTTGCACTGTTCATTTAGGAAGGCATTCTTATCTCTTCTAGCTGTTCTCTGGAATTCTGCATTCAATTGTTTGTATCTTTCTCTTTCGCCCTTGCCTTTCGCTTCCCTTCTTTCCTCAGCTATTTGTAAAGTTTCCTCAGACAGCCATTTTGCTTTCTTGCATTTCTTTTTCTTTGGGATGGTTTTAATTGCTGCCTCTTGTACAATGTTGCGAACCTCCGTCCATAGTTCTTCAGGCACTCTGTCTATCAGATCTAATTCCTTAAATCTATTTGTCACCTCTACTGTATATTCATCAGGGATATGATTTAGGTCATACCTGAGTGGCCTAGTGCTTTTCCCTACTTTCTTCAACTTAAGCCTAAATTTTGCAACCAGAAGCTCATGATCTGAGCCACAGTCAGCTCCTGGTCTAGTTTTTACTGACTTCTCCATCTTTGGCTGCAGAGCACATAGTCAATCTGATTTCTGTGTTGACTGTCTGGTGATGTCCATGTGTAGAGTTGTCTCTTGGGTTGTTGGAAAAGAGTGTGTGCTATGACCATTGTATTCTCTTGACAAAATTCTACCAGCCTGTGCCCTGCTTTATTTTGTACTCTAAGGCCAAACTTGCCCGTTATTCCTGTTATCTTTTGGTTTCCTACTTTAGCATTCCAATCCCCCATGATGATAAGGACATCATTTTTGGGTGTTAATTCTAGAAGGTGTTGTAGGCCTTCATAGAACCGGTCAACTTCAGCCTCTTCAGCACCAGAGGTTGGGGCATAGACTTGGACTATTGTTATGTTGAATGGTTTGTCTTGAATTCGAACTGAGAGCATTCTGTCATTTTGGAGATTGTATCCCAGTACTGCTTTTCTTACTCTTTTATTGACTATAAAGGCTACTCCATTTCTTCTGAGGGATTCTTGCCCGCAGTAGTATACCTGATGGTCATCTGAATTAAATTCACCCATTCCTGTCCATTTTAGTTCACTGATTCCTAAGATGTCGATGTTCAGTCTTGTCATCTCTTGTTTGACTACATCCAGCTTGCCTTGATTCATGGATCTTACATTCCAGGTTCCTATGGAATAAAGATCTTTGCAGCATCAGACTCTCCTGTCACCACCAGATACATTTGCAACTGAGTGTCCTTTCGGCCTTGACCCAGTCGCTTCATTCTTTCTGGCGCTACTAGTACTAGCCCTCCGCTCTTCTCCAGTAGCATATTGGACACCTTCCGACCTGAGGGGCTCATCTTCCGGCGTCATATCTTTTTGACTTTTGGTACTGTCCATGGGGTTTTCATGGCAAAGATACTGGAGTGGGTTGCCATTTCCTCCTCCAGTGGATCACGTTTTGTCAGAGCTCTCGGCTATGACCTGTCTGTCTTGGGTGGCCCTGCACGGCATAGCTCATAGCTTCATTGAGCTACGCAAGCCCCTTCGCCACAAGGCAGTGATCCATGAAGGAGGGGGAGAGGGGAGAATTGTGCAAAAGCCAGGAAGAGGACGTAGCCCTCTGAGATTTGGCTTCCAGACTGAGATATAACTCTGCACTAACACAGAGGTAATCCGTGGCCCATAAACCGTGGATTTGGATAAGCACGCCAGGCTCCTCCCGCTTCCCAGCTGCCTTCTTAGCACTCGCGCAGCTTACGGCAAAGGTGGGCCTGCAGAAGTGTTCCGACAGCTTGCCTTGGCCCAAGAGGAGGCTTGTCTCTTGCACAGGATGGGGGCATCTAAACCTGCAAGCCCTGTGGTGCTCCCCAGATACCTCTGACGGCACTCTGCACCACCTTCGCAGCAAGACTGTTGGCATGTGCCAGATGAATGCAGGGAACTTAGTAGAACTTTTGCGAAAACTGCAGTGCAAAAACATTGCATGGTCTTCATGTTGTGCCCAACATCCTGTCTCAAAACATCCATTTCTCAGAGGGCCAACTCATGAGACAAAAAGGAAATTAGCTACCCAAGAACCCAGGGATAAAGCAGAAGTGGGGCCTGGACTTCAAAACACCCAACAACCATTTTGAACCTGATTAAAGAAGACAGCACTCCGCTTTGCAGCATGCCAGCTTCTCAGTGTAAACAACAACAACAACAACATCATCTTATGAAATAAAGTAAGAATCAGGAGAAGCAGAGAGCTTGGCAGGCACCAAGAGATGGCTATGTGTGGTATCCTGGAAATCCTTTAGATGGGGTGCCACAGTTCCTATTTTGCAGATGAAGAACTGAGCCCAAGTCTGCCTCTCCCCAAGGGCCACTCAAGGATTTTGCAGCAAAGCAAGAAACAGAGCGGAGGTTCAAGCTTCCTTAGGAACAGACTGGTTCCTATCTACAGTATTTCCCCGAAAATAAGCCCGGGTCTTATATTAATTTTTGCTCCAAAAGACGCACTAGGACTTATTTTCAGGTGATGTCTTATTTTTCATATACAACAATCTACATTTATTCATGTACAAAAATCTACATTTATTCAAATACAGTCATGTCATCTTCTTCTGGAACATCGTTGTAACTCTCCAACCCCAAATTGTGTTGCAACGGATGTACTAAATGAGTCCGTCTGGCTGACGATCTTAACAGGGGCTTATTTTTGGGGTAGGGCTTATATTACGAGCATTCTGAAAAATCATGCTAGGGCTAATTTTCCAGTTAGGTCTTATTTTTGGGGAAACAGGGTAGCATGAACAAAGAAACACTTTGCTTTGCTGGTTCTTCTGTCAAACTTCCATAGGAAGAGAATTTTACCTGTTTCTAGCAGGGCCTAGAGCTTCAGTTGGCATAAAAATCTACTTTCAGCAATTATATATTGGCAGACAGACCTTCCATATTCATGAAGACAGCTGACTTGTGGTCACGAATTCTGTGGCTGAAGAAGAGCTACTGTGAAGCAACCTGTGAAGAGCTACTTCCCTTGATCTGTCCTGAATCTCCCACTGTGACGCCAGGCCTCTTCCTTGTAAGAGGAAGAAAAATTTCTTTACTCTCCCCATGTGTACACCTACAACCTATATTGCCTATTGCCAACATTCTTTTCTTTTTTAGATAAAAAGCCTCAGACATTCTAACCTTTCAGCATCCATGTTTGCCCCACATATTTGATAAGCTGGATTGCATCTTTTCCAGCTTTTTAATAACCCTTTCTATAGCAAAAAGTTGTTGCTTCAGGTAGAACTTCACTGGAGCACACCATTAAAAAATAAATGGAGACAAGAGGCAACCAAAGCCCTCTTATTCTGTCTAGTTTTTTTCACACAAAGTAGGCCCAGGGAGATTACCAGACACTTAATTCAGCAATTTGCCCCCAAGTACCAAGAAAAGTAATAGCTTTATACCCATTGACCCATCCCAAATGCAGAGATAATTATGAGCTAGCGAGATGAACCTCCAAATGAACACATTCGATGTTCACTTGATCCTTAATCGGATTTAGACAGGAGAGTAACAACTTTAACATGTTCTTAAATCAAATCAGGATTGAACCAAATCTCTAAATATGAACAGATTAGATTTGCAGAGCCCTGCAGCATGTTAATCTATTTTGTACTCTGAGAAAAATGGACTGTATCATTTTGAACCATCAGTGTCAAGAGTCCCTCAGGCTAAGGCGATGACACGTGATGGAATGAGGATGCTAATAAGATTCCTGACATTGTCCCATTACTCCCAGCTCACCACCCGCCGTATGAACTTCGGAGGTTGCCTGACACGCAGTCGAGCTATTGGTCCATCCTCTGAGTGCTGGGTGAGAGTTGCACTGCAGCACCTTTAGAGAACACCAGGCTGAGGCAGCAGCTCTCTGGGTGTTCAGGCAGGGCTCTTTCCCAGCCAGACCTGGAGAAGTCGGGCGTTGAGCATCTCCAAAACATTTTCTCTCACTGAGCTACTGTTCTGCCCCCACTTGGGATCACTGAATTCCTCGGAGAAGCCAGGACACAGTGTGGGCTGTGTGGCCCTCCAGGTATGGGGGGCTGCCGTTCCCTCCATCGCTCATCCTCAACGGTACTGGCTAGTGTAGATGGAAATGGCAGCCAGATCTGGGACCACAAGCTGCCATCACAGCCCTTCCAGGGCACGTGTCTGCCTTTTCTGCATTCGGGCCTCTTTGGTCATCTGCGAGGAGGGCCTCTGTCCTTTCACTCTGTTCTTATACATTGAAGTAAGAGGAAACAAGTAATTCTTCATTCATATCAAGGAGATGACAAAGCTGGGCAGAACTCCAAAACGGGAGGCAGCTCCGTGTGGCATCTCCATTGCCAGCGGTGGCACACCTGTGTACACCAGTTTTTGGGAACGAGGGCAGGAGGGTACTGTAGCACTCACAAGCTGCTTGCGGGTTTCCTGCGGGCAGCTGGATGGCCACTGCGTGAACAGAATGCTGGCTTGATCCGGCATGGCTTTGATGTTCTCAGGTAAATCCACAACTCAGATCAACTCCTCGGACAGTTGGCTGCATAGTATTTGACTGGGAAACATCAATACAGAGGCCAATCTGGATTCCTGCTATGCCACCGACTCCTACTACAGTGTCTCTGGATGCTCGCAGCTGGAATGCTCCTCACATCACTGATTACAAAATATGTGCAGGTTTTGTAAGTTGCCTAGAGAGCCGTTTGAACTATTTGGCAGCTTATAAATATATAAAGAACAAAATAATAAATAATTCCATTTATCTATCCCTTAATAGATTTTTTTTTGCAATGATGGAAGCAGCAGCAGATGGAAGCGGTGATGGAGTGAGAGATGCTCAAGCCAATTCCCATAGCCATGGCATCTCCCCCCCGCCCCCACCCCGCCCAGCGGTAAGCCCCCAAATGCAAGCAGCTGCATGCTTCAATGTCAACAAACCAGCTCTAGAAGCCCTCCAGATGTTTCATCTGATGCCGTCCAGATGTTTTGGACCACACTTCCCATCAGCAGCAGCCAGCATAGCCAATAGTCCAGACACTCTTAACAGCACCAAGTTACTATTACATTAATCCCTACCTGCTTTCTAAAGACTCAAAATGCCATGTAAATTTTGTGGCAGCTAAGTTCTCATTAGACAGTTTCTGTAGTTTGGATTTTATTTTATTTTTTGTAAAGTAGTATCCTTTAATTCATGATTCTCTGTATTTCTGTTAACTGTAGATGCTATTCAGTTTTTGGGTGGCCCCATCTTTCTTGCAAAATGACATGCACCCAGTCACCTGTTTGCTATGTGGGTGTGCGCTGACAGCAGCCTTGAGAATTGGTGTAATTTCTCGAAGAAGATGGAAATTCAGAATTCTTTACAGCAGGGCTCCCTCTGCTGACTTAAGCAGGTATGAGAACTGCTTAGAAGCAAGTTTAACTCCAGAGATCTTAAGGAGCAGTCAGTTCCAAAGATTTAGCAGAGGCAGCCAGCTTTTCTTTTCTGTCTTTTCATGATTAGGCCCTGGTGGGGCAAGACCTAGGAAAGGTGCATGATTTGCTCTTGGGGTTATCAAGAGGAAGAGGTTAAGGTCTGTGCCAAGGGCAACTGGCCAGGCTTTATGGCTTCAACCTCTTGCTGCCTGCAGCTGGAATACAGCCCAGGTAGGAGATGCTGTGGGAGACGGCAGGTTATCCTAGCATTGGCTGCTGGATATCACCCTTTTTCCAGGAGGCAGGTTACAATCAAGGCACCTGAGATCACCTTTGGTGCTTCTCCAGTAAGGAAACTGGTTTCAGGTATTACGCTGGACCTTTATTCTTGTGTTTCCGCATTATATTTATTGTACTGCGTTCTCTCTTTCCCCTTTTGAATCTTACTCTTGTACCAAAGAGAACCTTCAGCTATATGACCAAAAGTGTTAAGAGAAGTCTAAATACATTAATTTCACACATTTCTTTATTTTTTAGTGCTTTGCACTTGTTAAGTTTGCAGAGGGACCACTGAGCAGGACACATATACATGTTTTCCATGTATGTATGTAAAGTTTTTATATGCCATCTTAATACTAAAAGTCTCTGGACGGCTTACAAAAAGCAAAAAACAAAAATAAGGGGGGGTTGTATTAGGTCACGGGTTCAGAAAAGCCTGAGCTTAAGGCCTTAAGGTCTCGGAGGCTACACTACTGAGAGGAAAACAAGACAGGACCAGAGCACTAGTGATTTAACTCAACATAAAGCAGCTTCATGTTTCAGCTGGTTAATACAGGAATCTATTCTTATTTTGATAATTGCACAGCATTGCCAATTTTGAATGGATAAACAATCCAAGGGTGGGCTAAAATGTGTGACTTGCACAGACCAAATGGCCAAGTCACTGAAAGATCAAGTGGACAGCATTAGGGCAAGGGAAGACACGCTGGCCTTCTTCAGATAGTTTGGACTACAACTCCCAGTATGCACCAGCATGACCAATAATCAAGGAGGATAAGAATTGTAACCGAGAGCATCTGGAAGGCATCAAGATTACTGAGCCTGGGTGCAGTGTGTGACTGGAATGGGCTTCCACGAAAGGTCGTTGAGGCCCCATCAGTGCGGGTGTTCAAGGATAGGCTGGACGTCCACATGGTGGGCATGTTGGGAGCGGAGCAGGCTGGTGCTGGAGGTCAGACTAAATGGCCCAGGAGGCCCCTTCTGACTCGCTCTGTTTCTATGTTTCTATGGAATCAGGTTTAAATCTCCATGCAGGGTAACCTGCCCAGCCATTGTCTCTCAGCCTAACCTACCTCCCAGGGTTCTTGTAAGATAAAGTGGGATCTGGCAGACGAAAGGCCTGATCCTGGGTGGATTATTTCTCATATGGATGTACCACACAGGAAAATCCAGCTCATTTGAGCTCAACAGGTTTCCTGACCGCTTCTGATTAGAAGTAGAACCAACTGGGTTTTTTCTCCTGCAAGCCCCTAAGATGGACCATTCTGCACCTAATTTAGCTGCTAATGAAATGTGAGCACATAAGCACCCCAAAACATGATTTGTACAAAACACTCTAGAGCCATATGGCTTTCAGATACTTATTCATACAAATTTCATTAGTGGTTTAAAAATTTGCAATGTGTGGTCCACCTTAGAGACAGAAGCCTGTGCGCTGGCTCAGCTTGAACCACAGAGAGCTGGCACCAACTCAATGCTAAAGAATTAGAGGAAGATAGTCTGACAGAAGTCTGCAGCAGTCTTATTACCTGAATGTGCATACTGTAATTTGGTCTGCAACCCAGGGTTTCAGAAAGGTCTCTGTTGGAGGTTATATTACAAGGATGAAGAACGTGTAGACCTCAAGACGCAGTCAAACTTCAATGTCCATGAAGCCTAGCCAGCAGACTATGGTGATGGATGATAAGAGTGCGACAACAGGAAGGCTACACATTCCCTAAGCTGGCAGAATATGCAGTGATGGCAAAATTAACTAATTATGTAAATAGAAGACTGCTTGAAGAATTTAATGACAAATGGAAATTCTATTATGCCCAGCATAATTAATGGCATGTAAAAGGGAGTTCTTTAAAAAGTAGATAAGGATCTATAATTGACTTAAAGCAATTAAAAGATTTGTTGGTGTACAGAATAATGACTTTTCTGAACTCCATAGAGTGCTAAATGACAGAAAGACAAATTTGTGAGCTTGAATGTATTGGTTGTACTTATTTAAAAGCCCTTGGCAACTTTATTCTATTTTACATATACTTTTCTTCTTTCTGTAATCAGTTTATATTAAGAAAATAATAAAAAGGGAAGGCCACACATTCTCCACCTCTGTTAATGACATAAAAAGTAATTTTTAAAAATATAGTCAGGTGCTTCCAGTCAAATATACATTCAAGGTTTTTAAAACTAGGAATGATGATTTCTGGGTGAGCAGCAATATTTGGTTCAAATCTACTGATAAAAGTTGCTGAAAAATGTTTAAAGGAAGCAACTTTTACTATTTGTTCACTTACCTCCTACTGCTATCCCTGCTTCTGGGTCAGCCACACAGAAACCTGTGCAGAAACCTCCCCTCCACCTGCCATAGTACAGCATCTTAATGTCTGACCTGTAAATTAAAGATGCAAATGTGAGGATTCAGCCCAAAGACTACCAGTTGATCATATCTAGAAAACGCCACCTTTGAGAGAAAGCAGATGGGAAAAACACTGGATTCGCTTCCTATGACATATCTCCCAACAGGAGACTCTCAGTGCAAAATTGCTTCCTGAACCTGTTGTGCAGATCCCAAAACAGTAGAGAATTTGAGATGAGTTTTCATTTCCAGTCTTGGGAGAAGTTGCTCTTATCTATTAACAGAAATGAGGTGGCACCACTTCACGTTTTGCTACATGCCGTTAGATCATATGTAAATTCTCAAATGAGACCTTCCAGCAGCCCACAACCTCAGAAACATGTGCATCTTTCATGCTCATTGGTGATACCATGGAGTACATTATGGGTTAACAACATATATGCACTTTCCTTAAAGCAGTAGTTTAACATACCAAATACGAACTGTCACTTTACAGCACGTTCTTCACCGTGTAACCCCTGGTTTAAGAACTGAAGGGCAATTCTGAGCCAAGGGCCAGTGTTACATAAGCTTAACATTTGAAAGATGGTAGCTATACTTCAGACCCGCTGACAAACCTGAAGGCACTTACATTCCTATCTTCTGACTGTGCAGTTATACTTGGCCCCACCACAGAAAAGCTTAAAAGGCTATGCTGCTTGAGGAATAAAAGGACAGATGCTGATTCCTGAAAGGAACTCATGATACAAGGTCAGAGTTCCTCTGTGGACATCCCTCCCCAAATGAGCTTCCTATGTGCCAGTACTATTTCCACACAGACCAAAAGCCCAAACTCCAGAGCGCCCCAAATCATCGTTCCAGAGCATACATGATGGTTCACAGGCACAATCACACCTGCTTAGCTCCTTCCACTATTCTGAGGGTCTTCAATAATCATACATTCATGAGAAAAAGCTAGTGTTACATCCTGAGTGGGATTCTGGGTTGTCGCTTCCTTAACTAAGCAGGATTTAACATTGGTTTAGGATCCTCGGTTTGTTTGGGAGTAATAAACCAGCAGTTGACTTTGAATTAATTGTTCAATGTTTCTTTGTGGATGAGTTTCCAATGAGTGACATTGCTCATGCTGAGAAAGGAGTCATGTGAGAGCAACAGGGCAATTTACACCATCATGCATGTACATGAGCAGTATGCCAGGATTCTCTAGAATTTTGGCTTGTCCTTTTATATTGAACACAGCCATTGCCTAAGGCTGCACTGACTGATACGGGAGGCAAAGGCTTTTCAGTAGTGGCATATGCTTTAGAGAAGTCCCTTCGCAATGAAGTTCACCAAAGCTAATGGCCTCGGCAACACGACTACAAATCATTTGATTTTTAGCAAACACCTGGTGATACTGAAACATTGTGATCTTATTGGGAAAATGCATGCCTGCTAGGTTTTTAAACTGATATTAATGCAATATTGATTTTGCGTTGTAAATCACCTTAACATGTATTTTTTCTTCCAGGTCAGGGCTGAGATACACACACTTCAAAACCCTTAAAAAGTACAAGTCAGTTAAGGGACTATCCAGTGCAGCTGCCTGTAACCTTCTGAACTCAGGATTATGGGCTGAGTACCACTGAGGTCAGGATGCCTCCATGCTCCCTTTGCCCTTAAAAGCACTGAACGAGGATGGTGTCGTGTTCCTCCCCTCCACCCAGAATGCCTTCCTCACGGCAGCTAAGAAGATAGCCTTGAGTCATCACTGGAACAGCCATGCGGGTTTGCAAGAGCCTCTGAGGTTGAAGCTCCAACCTCAGAGAGTTCTTCCAGAGTTAGAACTGGGTCTCTAACCTATCTTATGGCCCCCAAACAATGTCGGAAGGCCATAGGATTGAGTCCTAGGTGTCTTTTTAAATGAACCCCAGTGAGATCATTTCTACACCCAGGGAGATACCATTGAGTAAGAAACACATTTCTGAAAATCCACATGTTTGTTTTTATTTGGACTGACACATTCATTGTATGTCACAACTTCCACCGATCAATGAGGTTCTTAAAAAAAAACTTTTAAAAAGCTGGAACTTGCCAGCAGCATAATGGGCCGTATATAGTAACATTCTGATGAGGCATTAGAAATGCTTACTCCCGTGGTCCATAGCTAACCCATCCCCACCCAATCCCACCCCTTCTCACAGCTTTGATTGTATTTGATAAAAGCATGGTTTGACAAAATGCTTCCCAGCGGTTGGATTACTTTCACTGCCACACAAAGAGGCTAACTAATTTTTTTAAAAAAGGCCAGGGATTACTTTAATGTAAAAAAAAATAAAAAGCTGATATGGCAACACTACTAGTAAAGTGTGATACATCACAGAAACATAAGTTTTTGCAGGCAACACTGGTTGGAAATAGTAAAAACACTTGATGGGTGAAAAACCGTGAAATGCTAAATTATATACAAGAGGAGCTAAAGGTGGCACTGAAAAACAGTCTCATGTGACTCCAAGTTTAAACTTGCCATTATCTATTGCTTATTTATTACATAACTGTAATAACACTTAGAGAGACAGATGTGTAAAAATGAGACATTGTGGAAAACAGCTTTTTCATATGAAACGTAAAGTGTACGCTCGTCCAACGTGGAATGTACCAACAGTCATTGTATTTACAGGGCTCTCTTTCAGAGTCTTCTCTTTACAAAACCAGCTAATTCGCCCAAGTAAGTAAGTTGTATATTTTACTGACTTGGAGTATGCATTTTTGTAAAATCACTTGCACGTGTCTTTTTGTGGCTGTTCAAGTTCACTCGGAAAGATGTCTTTTGCCTGGTCTTGCACTGTCCAGATGCCCGAATGCCACAGAGGAGACGAAGCCCTGATCCTTATGAAGGATGAGATTCAGTTGTTGAATTTCAAGGGATACCCAATGGCTTTTTCCAGGCACTCTACCAAAGAGCCAGCAGAAAGGAAGTCCCTCTCCACTTCCACAAATTTAATGTAGATTGACTTGGGAGAAATCCCCGGGTCCACAATACAGTTTTGAGATAAAAATCCATTGATTCCAACCCACTCTTTGCTGAAGGTTTTGGTGTTCGCCTGAAAATGTAAGAACAAACATTGCTGGAGAGTTCTGACCTCAGCAATACCAAGGTAGCAATATATGATTCGGGTGGACTCCATCTCCACTTTGAGGGAAGCTTGTGACAAGGGCATTTCTGTTTCCCCCAGGGTCTCATTTTCGGGGATCTGGCTGATGCCCTCATGATCAGGGGACTGCGGTTTCTCGTGACAATCTTCATAACCAATGGCATATAGACCTGGGCTCTTAGGAATGCCCCCAGGTAATAAATACTGGACAATGTTCCCACCAGTTGGCTTGGAGTGAGCAATAGGTATCCAGTCAATCTCCATGTGCAGTTCCAGGCACCTGGCTTCACTAATCGTGATCTCTAGGAATTTGTAGTAAACATTCTTCCAGTTCATTTTTTGTACCCTGGTCATGATGATCCTGCCCTCTGGCTTCTCAGAGTTGAAATATTCCCGCAGTCGCTTGCCAAGGGGGACCTGGGAGCTGATCTCTGCATAGTGGTAGCGGATGTCCTCCTTCCACCGTGTGTTATAGCCAATGCCAAATATGGCAAGTTTGTTAGAAAGATGTAGTCTAGAGAAGTCAGTCCAGCTTTGAAATAACTCCCATTTTAACTGGACGGATTCCAAGATTTGTACAATATTCTGCATCATATCTCGTTTCCTTAAGGGAAAAAACCCAAAAGAACAGAGTGTAAGGTTTATGGAAGATAACCCCGTGGTTTAGAAGAGTACAAGAAACAGCATAAGCAGGAGCGCCAGACACTATAAAGATAGAGCAACTGGAGAAATTAATGTCTTGGACCTTCTTGAACTTAATGTGACAGAATAGAACCCTACTGACTTGTCCCAGGGGCACGTTCCTGCCGATTTGCACACTACACAGAACAGTGAAGGTGTGCCTCCAGCGCCATATTCACATGAAACAAAGTATTAAAAATGGCCCTGCTGTTGTTTAGTGCAGCATGAAGAAAGGCTGAAGTGCAATGGCAGAGCACAGTCCTGGGCTTCTCTGGGTAAGGCAGGCAAAGACTTCTGCCAGAAGCTCTAGCGAGCCACTGTCAGTCATGCAGGGCACATCCATTACTGTGATCTAACCCAGCGTAAGACAGCTTTTAATGTATTCTGGGTGGAAAGTATTCTGGAAATTAAAACCAATTTCCATGTTGTTGTATTCAGCACAATTATACAAATTGCCACTCAGAAGATAAAGGAAAATGTTCCAAGCTTGTCTGCTCGAAAGATGGAGTTTAGCAGTCATCTTCCCGACAAAGGATGGCGCTCGAGGAACAGCAGACAGTAGCACAGATGTGCTGCTTTTGTAACCTTCCCCCTCTTAACCATCCCTTAGGACTAACTCAGTGTGCTAAACTTACATGATTGCCTCCTTGCCTGTGCATGTCCAGGGGCAATTCAAAACATTGGTTATTATCTTTAAAGCCTTAAATGTCTTGAGACCAGGACACCCAAAAGAGCATTTCCTCTCACAGTCCTGCCCTTCCACTGTGGTTCACTGGACAGGCCTTCTTGCATCATCCTCCCTCTTCTAGGGCGCTGCTGGTACAAAGGCATGGCTCCTCTCTGTCATCCCAACTTTGCAGTTACCTGCCTCAAGACTTTGGTCTGGGTCACCTTCTCTTATAGCATTGCACTACTATGAGAAAATGTTTTGCATCAACAAAACATTTGGCTTGAATGCTGAATGTCTCTGCTGTTTCTCTTCTTCTGTTATAATTATTGTTTTGTTAAATCTACATCCCATCAGCTTAGTTTATCATTTAAAACAGATATTGCATTTTTAACCCACCATGTTAGCCACCTTGAACAGTTCCATTTCTGAAGCAGAAAGCCAGGATGTTAGATTTGCAAACAAATAATCTGGTGGGAACCAACCTACCCCCACCTCCACACACACGCTACTGACTTTGGGAATAAAATAGGTTGAGAAATAAACTTTGAGAACAAGTTTACAAAGAATTCTGCATCTAGATTTGGATTCATGACAGTTGCACAGCTGCTGGCCAACATGCTACAGAGTTAACAGTTTTGTTTGATTAGAGCAACTGTTATTTGGATGAAGGACAATTTGAAGGACTTGATCATTAGTCCTAACCATGGCAAATGCTTTTCTTCTGAAATGAACACCTATTAGAATTTTGATTCACAGGTACAACACTAGTAAACTACTTACTGTGATTCTTCCGAAGATTCCTGCTTTATTTTCAATGATTTCTTTGTAGTAGGCATTTCATCTAAAAGGTAACATTATAAATAATTGTTGGATAACAAGTGAACCTTGTGATTTAAAATGCAGCTGCACATTGTCTACAACCATGTCTCAAATCAATGAGAATAATACCCAGACATACACATTAGAGTGGCACCTAACTACAAGTAAGTAAAACAGATTCCCCTCATCGCTTGGGTTCAAAATACCTTCAGGAGTGCCTTTGCCTGTATAGTCCATCTTGCCAGCTAATGTCCTAGGGGAAACCTTCTGAAGTTTGCTTCTGTAAGGTGAATGTCAACTACCCAGAGGACTTTCTTGGTAGTTGCCCCTAAACTGTGGAATGGCCGGCCAGGCAAGATGTGCCAGATATCCAAGACTGCTGCCTTCAAAAGGGAGTTAAAAACCTTTCTGTTCTGACAGGTCTTCCCAGATTAGTTCTCAGATCAGTTTTATTTAACAGTTTTTCAGTAAAATTTTAATCATTGCTGGTTTTAATTTCTGTAAATCATCATGCCCACAGCCTATGGGAATGATGCAGTATATAAACATTAAAATAAATAAAAATTTGAAGGTATACAATTTAGAGAATTAGGGTCTGCTTGCTTTTAAGAACAATGATGTTAAGCCAGAGAGTTACTAAACTGAAATACATTTCTATACTGAGGACTATCTTCCTTATGTTTGAAAGTCACATAACAAATGCATTCATATTAGATTTAGGTTACTCATGCACCAATTCCTATTTCAATTAAAAGCAAACACAAAATGTTTATCTTAAGATGTAACTGGACGTAGCTACAACTCTAACATCTGATCATAAGCAAGAAGCACCAAATAAAGCAAAATGCTCAACATCCAAATGAATATTTTGAAACTCTCCCATGTTGCAACTCCCATTTTCCAGGTGGGAGCCAGTTTACATAATAAACCGTGTGTGTGCATGTGCGTGAGCGAGTACTAATATGAGGCAGTATGAAGACATTAGCAGTTCAAAACATTGTCGAATTTAAGACCGGCCCTCCTGAGATCTTTTGATTACATCAGAAAGTATATCATTATGCACTTGTGGTACAGTTTTTCCCTTCTGAGGAACCCAAAGAGGCTTACATAGTTCATCTCCACTCCATTTTTATCAACACATCAATAACACTTTTAGGTAGCTTAGGCTGAGAATCCATGACTGGCCCAAAGTTGTCCAGTGAGCTTCAGGGCTGAGGAATGGAATTCACCATACCACACTGGTTCTCAATTTGGAAACATGGCAGATTTTAAATATAATGGTATATAAATTTACCGAGTAGTAATGATAATTCATTACAGATTTGTAAACAAAGAGTAACAGACTGGCTAGCAAGGTACTATGCTACCCATTTCCTTTCTTTAAGAAAAGAAACTTCAACTGAATGACAAGAACCACAGTGGAAAAGTGAAGTGAAAAGCAAGAATATTCTCTGTGTGATGGCATTCTATCCCTAGGGTATGAAATGGGCTTCCATGGGAGGCTTGGAGCCCCATTGGTGAGGGTGTTCAAGGATAGGCTGGGCACGCATATGGCAGGCGTGTCATAAGCACAGCCAGCTGGAGCCAGGGGTCGGACGAGATGGCCTGAGAGACCCCTTCTGAGTTGCTATGTTTCTAAAAACTGGAGCATTCTTGCATTTGGAGGTAGAAAACAAAGCCAATAAACTTCCAGAATACAGGTGAGGTTTGGCATTTCTTACCCAGCTCTTGATCGCCAGGCTGGTAACAGTGAAGATCTTGACTGTGGTTCCCCCATTCATCCTGTGAGTATTCCTCCATTGTGCTGCCATCTGACTCCAACTCCTGGTACAAGCCACTGCTGTTGATAAGCACCGGCTGGCAGGACTGAGAGTCCCATCCTCCTTGCCCAAATACCTGCTCCAACTGTTCAAATGTGTAACTGCTTTTCCTCTTCCCAACACCATGCTCCTTCACACGACTGTAACACCTGCGAAGGGTCTAAAACAGAAAGAGTATGGGTCGGGTCATACCGGCTTAATTCTAAATATGCCACAATTCCATTGATCACTAACTCTGCCACACTTAACTGACTTAACCAAAACAAGGCACTATCAAGTAGTCTTAAAGCCAGGTTGACCTTTCACAGCCATTTTAGAGTTCCCAACATACAACAGTGCTTTTCGTTAGTATCTTTGCCACAAAGGAGACATCACATCTACTTAATCAGCATCATTTAAGAACATCTATTTTTGTTCTGTTCTTCTCTACTGCCAAGGGCTCGCCCATCACAGTCCCCAAACTTTCTACGTTATGCAGAACTAAATCCCAGTCAGATACTAACAAGCCCATAAAAAGTACACCTTCACAAAGGGAGGAGAAAGAACAGCTACTGCTGTGCCCATAGTTTGCAGAAGATTAAGGGAAAGAAGAAAGAGAGAGGGAGAGAGAAAAACAGGAGTCACCAAAAGCAGACAGCTGGATCATCCCTTACTCCAAAAAGAAAACATTTCAGAAGTTTTAAAATGTTGGCCTAAACTCTTTAGCTAGTAAAATATATTACTTACATATTTTGCATCCTTACTAACTCACTCTGTCTCTTGGGAAGCTGCTGAAATTTAAAAGAAGTGAAATCAATAATGCTCTGAATTCCCATGCTCAAATATCAAACACATAAGATGGTCAGGTCTAATAATAAAACATTAAACCCAACAGTCCAGCCTAAGTTCTGAAGCATCTTATACACCAAGCTCCAATTGGGGTTTAACCACTTTCCTTTTTCTGGTGCCTCGCTTGGCTGAAAGCAGCCTGTATTACATAGCAGCAAACGTAACACTTTCCAAATATTTCCTTCTAAGCCTCTCTTTGGTTTCCAACTACCCACAAGACCTGTTTTTAAGGGGACCCCTTAATCTATATTTCTTACAGTAATCTGATGTCAAGGAATAGGATTCAGACTGGAAATTGATAGGGTATCCTCTTTGCTTTTTTATCAAGAGCTGGTATGTTACCTTGACAGAAAAGAAATGACAATAACTTGGAAATGTTGAAGAGTATTAAGAAGTCCCTTTCTTTTCAGAAAGAAGAGTGAAGAAGCTGAAAAAATCTGATCAGCAAAGTGGCGTAAGATCTGCTATCTCCAAGCTATTTTATCAGTTGGTAACTGATGTGCAAGGAACTGAAGTCCAGAGGTACAGAACGCAACTGGTGTAACTTTGCCAGCATGCCCAAAGGCTCCAGTGAGGCACCACGAAGTTGCAGAAGAATTAATGATTGACTTCCTGGATTTCCCCAAAACTGGCATGAAGCAGTTCAGTGGTTAATTCATGCTGCTGCGTGGGAGACACAGAGCATAAAAACAAGGGGATAACAGGAATCTCTGCTGGCTTAGAATTAACACTAAACCTCACTAGATCTGCAAATTTCAGCAGTACAAATTGCTTCCTAAACCCATTTCCGTTGCAACAAGGGGGTGGCACTAACAACAGAAATGCTCCAAGGATAATGCTTGAGAATACAACCAGTGTGACAGCATGGTTAAAGTACTGAACAGGGAGACCTAGACTGAACTCCATACTAAGAAACAAATGTCACTAGTGACAGTAGGTCTGCCATTTTTGCATAGCTTGTTGTGAACCCCAAGCGCCTAAAGAAAGAATGGTAGGATGAACACAACTCACAGGTGAATGAGGTTTTCCCTTGAAGGGTTGACAGGAACTAGTTCTAGCCAATTTGAGGGCCAGACTAGGTTGTGGTAGGCCAGGCCTCTGCTATCAGTCTCCAAAGTAAAACAACTCTTCAGAACCCTCCTTCCTTCATTTTCCATACTCATGGAATAATGAAGACAATACAAACACATTCCCCACCTTCTTTAGGCACCACAATGTTTTGGTTAAGAAGAAAAATAGTAATAAATTCAAGTCTATCCCAAGGATAAAGAACAGGGGAAAAGCACAATCGTATGCTCTGAAAAGAAAGGGCAAGGTCTTATGTGGATCCCTTGCTTGCATTAGGCTCCAACTGTTGTAACGTGATGGCATGTTTATGTTTTTCTGCACGGAGAGGGCAGGGGAAGCTAAATGTACCTGCCAGCTTCAGTGAACAGATTTTAAGTCTTCACACACTCTTTGATGTTTTCTAGCAAGCTGTACAATCCACTTACAGAGAATGTTGTTTCAAGACTGGGTCCCACTGGGGGATCAACAGAACTAAATCCACTAAAATCCTGATACTTCTGATTAGCATTTTTACAGAGACAATTATCTAGCTAAGCAACAATAGTATTAAAGTTGACACTAATGTGAGTTCATTAGAGATGATAAAATGTTTTTATTAACAGCCAAGCTAAACCACACAGGATCTCCAGCACAATTAGGAAGTCTTCACACGCTCTGGCGAGGCCTTTTGGGAACCCCCCACGTACACAGCTTCAAATATTTAGGGTTCAGTTCTGCATTTCAGAGCCTTTTCCAGCAGCCTGTTTCAGTATTAGGGAAGCAGTCACACCAGCAGCATTCCTACTGAACATTCAGAACATTTTTAAAATAAGGACCACCAGTTTCAGAAAGCCGGTCTTGGAAAGACCCAGTGCACGGGAAGCAGAAGTACTACAGGTGGGAAGATCAAATGAGCCCAGCTGCCTCTCCACAAGGTCAGCCATGTGATATGACTGCCTCTTTCAGTCAAAGGCCTCACACATATTGCCAATGAACAGCTATGGCAGGCAGATATGAGGAGAAAATGATACTTTTGTTATGGGAAGCTCATGTTCTGTGACATATGCAATCTATGTGGGGAAGCCACAGCACTGTTCTCAACCTAAGGATCACAAAATCAATAGACAATTCACACCTCCTCAAGAAATGCAGCATCTTTTCTCAACTGTTGCAAAGCAGAAAAGTAAAAGCGGGCAGAGAAATACCTCAATCAGAGGTACTTTCTGAATGAAATATATCTGGATGACACCCTCAATTATCTTGTCATAAGCAAGGATAGGAAATTAACTGACACTTGAGTTAGCTAGGCTTCTCAACACTATCCCAACACTAGTCATTCTATTCTTCAAAGAAAGAAAATATTTGGCTCTGCAGGGCAAGGATGTCTATCTTTGTCACTATGCACATGTGCAGTCCAAGTAAGCTGTTCCAATCTGAAGAGGACAAAACTCAGTGGTGTGACAGTTCACATGCAAAAGGTCCCAAAGTAAGTTAAAAAGGACCTCGGGCAGCAAAATGGAAAAAGAGCTGCTGCCAGTCAAAGGTAGCCTATACTGAGCTAGTTGCTTTGATTCAGTGTTAAATCAGCTTGGTATGATCCATTAGTAATGATAATGAAGACTAAGCAAGATCCATTTACCTGCAACTACCCAATCTTGTCCTCGGCTGAGCTGTTGGACAAAAAAGGAAAGAAAGTGCAAAGCCACATCAACATTAAACTTCAAGGCAATGTCTCAAACTTTTTGAAGTTTCCTTAACAACTCCTCAGCTTATCTACTTTGTGTTTCCCTGTTCCCAGCCAGCCCTGTTCTGTAGGTGAGTGTACAAAGACGTACTGCCAGTTGCTATCCATAAAAATTATGGATTGGGGAAATGTGCATTAGGGCAGGAAAAGAACTGAGTATCTGGCTCCAGCATACAACCACAGGGAAAACTCAGAACAAGAGTAGTTGCCCTTCCTTCATCAGGATGATGATGAATGTCAATAGTCATTCAGACAAATTGGTGCTTATGAATAAGGATCCCCTATCAGGGGTCTTGGAACCCACCTATACTTTAGCTGGTGGGGAGAAAGGAGGTTTGTCTGTATTCCTTGAACTGGGTGGGCAGGGCTACCTCAAGAACACAAATGTGCCAATGACAGACATTTCCCACCAGCACCTCCATTCTCAAACACTAAAAATCAATGCGAGCTGTGGCAAACACAGCATCCTGCATTACAGTTTGGGGTTGGGAGAAAGGGGTGACACTGAGATACTTGGACCAATTAAGATGAAGAGGAAGAAGAATCAAGGACACACTATTACAACCTTCTCTTCAAGTTGCCTTGCTTTTCCTGCTGAGTCTCATCTCAATGGCTGAAATTCTCTTCCACTGGGTACTATGCTGCTCTACTTTCTGTTGCATCATTTCTGATAATCTAGAGACATCCTTGGCTTTGCAGATGCTTATCTTCAAATATAGAATTAGGGCTCAATCTTAAGGCAATGAGCATAAGTCTTTGAACTTGGGAGGCTCATGTTAATCCAATGCAAAATGGAAGGTGCTATAAAGGAGTGGTTTCAGGACACTTTGCATCCTAGTCTTCAGATGATCCAGCCTTCTCCTTTCCCTGCCCTGTTCCCTTTAACTATTCCCTGAGGCTTCTTTCATCATCTCAGAGAGCAGCTGCTGTGGTTCTCACCATACTGGCTGCAAAGGGGGACAGGTGATAGAGTGCCATCTCCGATCTTGGGGCTGTAATTCAAATGCAAGCAATGTCCAAGGACACAGGATTGTTCCCATCATTTATTTAAAGGAGTGGGCAACTTGTGGCCCTGGGTATCTGTAATTCTCATCATCCTACAGTCAAAACATCTGGAGGGTCACAAGATGTCCCTCTTTTACTGAAAATCTTTTTATACTGATCTTTAGCCCAAAAGACTCTGTGCACACAGAGGCATTATGTTCAATCAATAAAAACAAAACAGTGCTGCTTGCAGGCTTATAATCTAAATGACAAAAGGGAAAAGGGCAGGCACCAATTCTATTAAAACAAATTTCTTATAATGACACTGGAGATAATGAATGCATCTAGCTAATATCTGTTGATATAAATGTGGCCTTCAAAAAGGTTCAGTGCTGACGATCACCATCATTATTTCTGAACCATCCAACTAACTGTCACAAATGCAATATGTTTCTTTCTATCATGCTGGAAATAAGGTTTGTGTAGACTTTTGTACTCCCACCCCACCTTTATTCTCCCTTCCTCATCAGCATCTTTGGGGCTGCCAGTGCATTTGGCTTTTCCACCAAGAACCAACAATAGTTACCTGGTTGAGGGGGTCAAGACCCTGGAAGACTGGACTTCAGGCTCCAATCCTGGTAACTGATACCCTTGACCACCAAGACCCAGCCTATAAAGCAGCCCAGTGCTTACTGACACACATAATCCTTTAGAAGAGTTTAAATGGTTCTGTGGTCATGTGTTACACATCTGCACAGATACAGCAAACTGAACTATATGGTTTGCTGGGCTCCACACAGCAGTTAATGAGGCAACAGGCAGCACTCATAAGAAGATTGCCTTCTTATGTGCCCTTCTAAAACAATTCCCCAAAAAAGGGCATCAAGTAGAAAACTGGATTTCGTAGAACTGGCTATGTTTGATACCTGTTGGAATACTCATGTTATCTGCTTACCCAAGAACAATTCATGGTAGGGATATGGCAGTTCTGGAAAGCCAGACTGCATATACTGTGAATAAACATTGACCAAACTGAAATCCCATGCCTTGACGGACTCTAAAGTATGCAAACAAGCCAGGAACACTCTCCCTTGTATACCTGAGTAACTACTGGCTTCTCTGAAAATCACTTAAATTCTCCCAGGCAACATAAGTTACACCCAGGCAGGCAAATTACAAGCAAATTAAATTACAGACACTAAATCAAGTATCAGATAGGAGATCAACTTAACTCATTATTGGGCTGAGGAGCCAAGCAGCATATTTTCATATTAGATATTTCAAAGGCTCATCAAGAAAGCTGCCTTAGAGTAAGGCTTCCCAGTCTTCACAAATGACTCAGTAACTGTCAGGTAACAGCTGTCCTAACAATTTTACCAGAGAATGGTATAGTTAATAGGAACAAGATGTCAGTAGACTTAATAAATACACTAAAGACAAATGTGACTTTCGCTTTGACCTCCTATGCAGCCCAGATAAATACATTTCTGCTCCTTACTATGTAGTCTGTGGCTTGATTACAATATAGATCTGACAAGTTCTATTGCCCTGAAGACCTAAAATGATCAAGGATCCTTAAGTTTTAAAACAAAGTTGAACCTTATCTTTTATCTTGAATTGCCCTTGGCTATGTCAAGGCATCTTCCACTCAAGGAAAAGAACTCTTAAAAATTCAGAGCCCTTCTTGCAAGTCTATAAGAATAAACTAATTTTTCAAAAAGCTTCACCTTGTTCTATTGCTCATTATCCACTAGTTCCTGGTTTAAACACATCAAACTTTTTTTTTTAAATAAAGCTTTTTAAAAATAAAACTTTTAATAAAGGATGCACATTTATAATGTAAGAAGCAAAGCCATTTCCTGATCTAATTTATCAACTCACTAGATATTTCAGTCAAGAAATTGTGAATGATTCCCAGACTTTCAAAAGATATGCAGTTAGAAATTATTTGATAACTCATCTGAGACTTATTTAAATTCTTTAGATCAAGCAGAGCTACCACATTTTCAAACTTCCTTTCAAAACTTTCACACAGGAGCTAATGGAAAACATAATACAGTCTAAAGAATACTGATTCACAGTGCAATCCTATACATGCCTAAACAGAATGTAAGTCACACAGAGTTCATTAGAAGTAGCTCTCAGGTAGCTGTGTCCAGGACTGCAGACTAAGAATGCAATACTACATATACTTATCTGTAAAGTAAGCTTTGCTGAATTGAATGGGACTTTTGAATAGAACAAACTGTGCTGCAAGATTCCTAATACATATGAGTAATCTACTGGCTCTTTCAATTGTCTATTTTAAGTAAAATCTTATTTTTTCTGTTTAAGCATAGGCCTTGACATTAAGTACATAAACAAGTCATATGAAGGACTTTAGAATATTCACAAGTTAGGAAGGGATTTGCAGAGAGAGAAAGATTAAATATGTGGAACCTTTAAAGTGCTGCTGGGGCAAGGGAGTTACAAGTGCTTTCCACACTGTAATTGTGAACTGGCTAATATAGCAAGTCAGCCAAGTTAATTAACCTTCAAACATATTTTAATGGATATCAGTGATACAGTAAATTACAGTTCCTTCTGCATAGAACATCATCTTCAGTCATCTGTTGGCATTATTGGGCTCATGTATCTGTAGCAGTAACAGATTACATAAAAGCACTGGAACCTGGAACTCAATAATTGCTTAATATTGAAGTACTGAACATACATGCATTAGTGAAGTTTCTAAAATTCTTACTAAAAAGGACTACATCATTTGAATAACACATTAGATGAACGTGGCTACAGACATTTTACAGCATACACATTTTTGCAGAGCTGAACCCATAACATCTCTCATTAAGCCAAGAAAACCAAACTGTTTGAAAGTACACAGAAAAGAAGCAACTTTTATCAATGTAGTAGCACAAAAGGATTTACACAGTTCTTGCTTGTTCTCAGAGTCACAATGTGAATTGCTGGCTTGCCCATATCCAGTAAGCCCATACCTAAGACTAAATACAAAAAAGGTGTTTCAAGTCTAACAGCTATTCAAATAGTTCATTCCTGCTATATCATTCTGAGGAAAAAATCATAAACACACTTCTCTGGAACAAAACAGCACTTCTTCTGAACAAACATGGCACTGCAAATACCTAGGGTATTTACAGGAATGGGATGTGACCTACAAGCCAGTCTCTTTGAGACACCCAAGGGTGAACTGTGGAATGGGGGGTAGAGGGCATGATTAAAATCATATTTAAATCATGAAAGTGATGCCATTTATTATTAGCTTCATTTTATTAAACAATGCTGTTTCAAAAAGAATGATCAATACCACCAATCAGATCAATAGCATAAAATTAACAGCATGTGGTACCTCCAGCTATAAATAATCAATCAATCGTGATTTCTCAGCTGGTCTCCCAAAGTTATATTAGTGAAAAAATCAAAGTAGCTGCCAGTGTAAATACTTCTATATAGCAATTACACTACTGCAAGGCAAGCACAAGGAGTCTTAAAACTTCCTTCCTGCCTTGCTTGCAAAGCCATAGAAACTGATCACAGGTTTAGGTCTAAGTGAAGGAAAGCCAGTATCACTCAGTGTTACAGGTCCATAGCTCTGCAAGGTTTAGAACCAGAGTACCCAATAGACTACTTTCTCCTGTATGAGTCAGCCCCGCTTGGGATAATCTGTGGAGGCCCTTGTCAATTCTAAAATGAAACAACTGGGCTTGGACAAGGGAAAGGGCCTTCTTTGTTACTGCATCCAGACTTTGGAACTGCTTCCTCTAGGGAAGTGATTGATCGGCCACTGCATGAAAACCATCCAATTTAAGTACCGTATTTTTTGCTCTATAAGATGCACCTTTTCCCCCTCAAAAGTAAGGGGAAATGTCTGTGTGTCTTATAGAGCGAATATGTGTGTGCAGGAAGTCTGTCAGATGTGCAGCCTATGGGGAAGTGATGGGGAATGTGCCTGTGATTATGTGCCCATTTGATTCAGAATATTTTTTTTCTTGCTTTCCTCCTCTAAAAACTAGGTGCGTCTTATGGTCAGGTGCGTCTTATAGAGCGAAAAATACGGTAAGCCTTTGACCTTTAAAAGGCTGGATATTATTGCTTGTTTACTATATTTAGATTTAATATTTCATTTTCGCGATGGCTTTTATATTCTATAATTTTATTGCAGTATTTCATTTGTTTTATTGCTGGCTTTTATTTTTGTTTATTTTATTCTATTTTCTATTGCTCTGAGCAAACATTTCTTCCTTTCAAGACAAAGGCATTGCTATTTGGCTGGCTTTGAACCAGCTGAACCACCAACACTTGGGTTAGTGACTTTTAAAAGATGTCATGCAATTGTCAAAGTATACATGCATCATACAGGAATATATATAACTTTGTGAAGATTGACAAGCTGCTTAAAAATATTTCAGGCTTTAAGGGAAAGCTCTCTGGAACACACAACAAGAGATAAGTCATACACTACAATGAAGAAAAAAGCTGGCACACATGGATCAGTACCATTGCCAGCACAAAAGGCTGTGCTGGGATGAGAGAAAGCACTGCACCACAGTGACCCAGAATATATGTTGTGTCTGTGTGTAAGGAGAGAAGATAGATGATGCTTCCATATTACTCCCACTAGCACATAGGAGATTATCAGTGTCAAAGCTGACACCGAGGAGCCAAGGTTCCATTTGAATGCCAGGAAGCACTTCCTGACAGTCAGGACCCTGAGGGTGTGGAATGGGCTTCCACAAGAGGTTATTGAGGCCCCATTGGTGCAGGTGTTCAAGGATAGGCTGGACGTGCACATGGTGGGCATGTCGTGAGCGGAGCCGGGGGTCAGACTAGATGGCCTGGGAGGCCCCTTCTGACTCGCTCTGTTTCTATGTTACTAAGGTAGAGCAACCTGGCACATTCTCCCCCACCTTAGTATTTGCTTTCAGCAGAGCTGTGTCTCATAAGCAAATTACAGGAGTAACACACCATGCCAAGGCATTAACTTTTAGAGAGTAAATGTCTAACCCTGTGTGTTTTGTCAGAAAATAGTCCTACAACTCCCAGCATACCCCAGCAATGCTGGAAGTTGTATGTTCCCCCCCCCCCCCAAACCTGCATAGTATTGCACCCATCGCTTGTTAAGTTGCTATCAATTTCAATATTAAAAAGAGTGAAAGGGAAAATAAGGATTGAGAGTAGAAGCAGAATTTATATACTATGCTACACAAATCACTTCTTTCCCATATGTTTTTGACAACCACACTCACTTTACTTTAGTGAGTGACTCATTTCATCAACTCTTTGGAACAAGAAAGAAACATTAGGAAAAGTGCATTTTATGCTCATTAATATTACTTTGTTAGTTTTGACATTCCCTGAAAGAAAAGCAGCACAGTGAAGACAATGACTATATTTACTCCACAAAATACTGCAAACTTTAAAAGAAATGCACTAATTCAGCTCAGAAGAAGTCCATCGCATTTTTGTTTCGTTCAACCCAGAATTAAAGGAAGTGCACAGTGCCCTTGTGGAATTATTCAATGTCCTTGTGATCTGGCAAAAAAATGAAGCAGATGACTAATGTATGAGAATTTTTATTCATGATATCTGAAAGTTAGCATGCCAAGAGATGTTTTTAAAGCTTTGAAGTCTTGTTTCATTCCACACAAGTATGCACACTAATTTGTCTGCAGCTATTTTTTAAACCATATAAGCCACAATACCCTTTCTAACTCCAGCATAAAACAGTGCTAAAATCACTCAAATAGAACTAAAACACATTATCAAACCTGATACATAAAACGGTTTATTTTACCCTTTCTGCAAAGGCCTACAGCTCTCAGAATGCCCCAACTTGTCTTCACAATTAATGCACTAGGATTGTCCAAATACCCTCCTGAACTAGCCCAATTAAAATAGAAAGGAAAAGCAGATATCCAAACAGAAAAAGATTCTTAATTGTAATCAAGTTGTGCAATCTTATTCTCCATCAGAAATCACACCCCATATTTATCATTCCTAGAACTTTTCATCCCTGCTTCTTGTCTCACAAGTTCACAATTTTGCATGTGAACCTTTATGTGAAGGCAGTATCCTGGCTTTAGAAGAAAACAAAAACCAGTGAAGTAGTTATTGCCTGCCAAATTTACAAGGTCTTCAAGAGCAGTACCAAGAGAGTCTTCAATGACTGGAATGGACTGAACACACCCCCTCTTTTTTGTTATTTCCTGGGTTTTTTTTTTTTTTTTTTTTTTAGCAATAACAGATTGCAATGTGATCTCTTGACCCAAAACAAAATCAAGAATCAAATAAGTGAACTGTACCCAGAAACAAGCCTATTTCAATTCGTTGCAATAACCCAAGAGGGACTTACGAAAAAGTAAAGAAAACCTCAAGAATTCAAGACCCTGGGTTTGCTGGCAAACACAATGTCCCTGGAGGCTTTCAAAAGAAGACCGAAGAGAGGAAGAGCAAAGTTTATTGGGCAAAAGACGAGAACGCTAAGACTGACGAAGACATGACCCCTTCCCACAGAGAAGCCCCCAAGGATTGGCGTCCCTTTCCGGGGAGCGCCAGGGAATCATCATCATCACCATCATCACCACCTCCTCCTCCTCCTCCTCTCTCGAGCATCACTTGCTGGTTACTGGCTGCTATCCGTACCTTGATACGCTCCCGACACTGAGAGGGCGTCCGCTCGTAGCCCAGCTCGGCCAGGGCCCGGGAGACGCGCTCGTACATGGCAGGCCCGGGGGCCTTGCTGCCGAATACGGTGCCGGCGCCCTCCAATTGCTGGTACCGCGCCTCCACTAGTCGCTCATTGCCCCACACAGCGATGAGCGCGTTGGTCTCGGCCGGCGTCCACGACATGCCCCGGCAGGCGGCCGCCGTGGCGGTGCCTCCGGGGGAAAAAGAGACGGAGGGGGAAGCCCCGCCACGGCCCCCGGTGCCGCTGCCGCCGCCTCCTGAGCCAGCCCCAGCCCCCGCCGAGGTCGCCGCGGCCACGGAGCCCGGCCCGGTGGGACCTAACGGGGAGGCGCCGCTGGGCGTGGAAGGGTCGGAGAGGCTGGGGTTGCCGTCGCTCAGCGCTCCAGGCGAGCCAGGAGACAGCACCTCCATCTTGGGGATCTTCAGCGGCGGCTCGGCGGCGGGGAGCTGTGAGGAGCCACAGGGCGCCGCCATATTGGAGCTGCGGAGCCGAGCGGGCGGAAGTGACGAAGAGACCCCAGCGGGCGGGGCTTCCGCCAGGCGACGACGGTCTGAATGGAAAGCGGGAGAACAGGGGAGCGGAGGGAGCGCTTGCCGCAGCCGGAAGCGCGCAGGCGCGGGGGCGGCCCCCCCCCCCGCCCTGAGGGGCCGTCGTGGCTCTCGCGAGCGCCTTCCTCCGCCAGGAGGTCGCCGGCAGCTGGAAGCCGCGCTGGGGCTTCGACGTGCGGCGCTCGAGCAAAGCGGCGCCCGCGGTCGACAGGTCTGTCCACCACCCCCTCCTTGGACTGTGGCCAGGAAACCTCCTCGGAGTTATGGTATAAGTTTAAATAAAGGCGCAATCCTAAACTTTTAGAGGGAAAGAAGTCTACCACTCTCAGCATGCTGGGACTGAAACCCTTGCTTTACTATCTAAGCCTGCATAGGCTCGCACCCCAAATTAGTATCGGTATCACCCAACAGCTGAATCTCTGGCTGATTCAGAGCAGAACAACATAACAGGAATGACAGCCCACGTGAAGATTTGCGTCCAGGGTTCGGGTGCACTCTTCCGCTTGCCCTTGTCCTGATGCCCAGGTCTCAGTTTGCCATTGTCTTCCATTTGGCGGCAGCAGGCTCCTGTCCGCTGGAGTAACCCACACACCGCCCATTCCTTGAAGCAAGTGGTCCAAGGCCAGTCTGCCATGGGGCACCATTTCCCACATCCGGTCTAGTTCGTTGCTCACATGTAGGAACCCCTTGCCAGTCCCACTTAAGATTAGTTCAATCGGTTGCTGCAGGCGGAGAATGAACCGGGAATTTTGCCTACTGTCATACCAGGGAAGGGCTAATGTTGAGTGTTAGCTCACGGTGTGGGGCCCGGTGTGGGGCCCGATCTCTTCAATTCTTTTGAAGAGTTGCTTGGTGCTGTGTTCCTCTTCATGGAGGTCTAGCCTTAGGGTACCTTGGCAGCTATTGTGTATGGAGAGGCTGGGTACAAGTTAGCTGTAGCAGGAGCCGTACCACTGTGATATGAGTTGCTTATAGGCTCTGCGGCCACACACAAAGTAATGCCCCACATTTCCCTCTCCCATTACTGAACCATCCCTTGCAGGGGGCAGAATTGTCAAGGGGATGAGGTTCATGGGGGCAGGTGGAGGTCACCCAAGAGGCACCTTACAACATCAAGGGCAGGGCTGTGGACTTTTCTTTGGGCAGGATGTATTGCAATTTGCTACCCAGGAGTTGGTGGGGGCTCAGAACATTTGGAATCCAGGGACAAAGGTCCTGTTTCTGTGTGGCCCTCCAGGTATTGCCTTGCAACCTCCCCCCGCCCGCCCCCCGACCATCCTCTGCCAAAATGGGAGAACCAGGTGCATTCTGACCTGTCCATGAACTGGTCAACAGCAAGGTCTATAGACTGGCTCTGGGTGAGGCAATAGTCCGCCACTGCCCACTCAACATCCTAGTGGCTCTTTTTTCTGGTTTTCCCATTGCTTTGGGAGGGTCTTGGGGAAAGCCATTAGAAGGGCCGTCAGGGATACCACCCTGAAAGGGAAAGTCTTTCCTCCAGCATCTGAGGGATGCGGTCAGATTCAACACCTGGTCAAGTTAAAGCTTTTCTGGATCTGCTGCATTAGGAGGGTTAAGGTGTTGAGTCCTTGCTCCATGAGTTCCTCCCTAGCGCCTCCCAATAGATTTCTGCTCCTGTCCTGGAGACATACAGCAGAAGGGATATGTTCAGCCCAATCCCATTGCTCTGGCCTCTCTCCCAGGCAGTCGTTCAACCTGTTTCCAGTTCTGGCCCGGAAATCTTCTGGGACTCTGCTTTACTCACGTAACCCTTCTCACACAGGGCTTTCACACAGGAGATGCTCATTCAGACAGTCCAGTTTGCTGCACGCATTTCCTGACTTCCCAGATCTGGCTCATGTTCACCACAGTGGGTGGGATGTGGCAAAAGAAAGGTTCCATGTACTCTCTGATCTCTTGCTCTGCCTTGCATGGCCCTCCTAGCGCAAAGCTTTACCCACTCTCCCTCTTGTCCCTGAGTGAGTGCCGTCTTTAGCTGGACTCAGACAGTGATCTTATGAAGCTACACAAACACACCAGAAAACACTCTTTCCCATCTCTGAGATTAGAATCTCACACCCCCTTGGCTTCAGCTTGGCTCAGCGATCAGCTGATGGCCCTGATTAGGGAATAGCAACAATATTTGGCCGTATTGCTGGTGGAAACTGATTCCTTGTTCATAAGGGATGAGGCAGCCTCAGAAAATAGGAATAGCTACAGATTTGACAATTTTATTTATTTATTTTTGGATTTATATCCTGCCTTTTTCCAACAAAGGGCTCAAGGCAGCTTACATCATTCTCCTCCTCCATCTTATCCCCACAACAACAACCCTGTGAGGTAGGCTGGGCTGAGAGTCTGTGACTGGCCCAAGGTCACCCAGTTGGCTCCATGGCTGAGCGGGGATTCGAACCCAGGTCGTCTGAGTCCCAGTCCCATGCTCTTAACCACTACACCACACTGGCTCTACAATTTTAAACCAAACTGAGACACACAACTGACCACAGCTACATGTATTTACATAAATAACATTTAAAACCTGAACTTCATATGGGATGAAAAATCTTCCTCCAAGTTGGAAAGTCTCAGCTAATTTCTATCAAAACATTCAGCCTGTGCATTGCAATGACAATTTTATAGCCTCAGAATCTAAAACATGAATCTTTAATCCTACTCAGAGACCAAGTCAGAAGGGAAAATGATACAATTTCTGGACAGAGAAGAAAGTTTGGATTTTATATTTTTTTTTCTTAGTAGCTGACACATGAAGCACATTACTCTTTAAAGGGGTCTTTCTTTTCAAAACAATGTACAAACACTTGGTCTTTCTGGCACAAGATTCCTTTGAGTGTTTGTCCAAGCCTTGGCCACAGGGGACTCACCCTGTTCGGGGAATCCTCTTGTCCTGTAGCCAAAGGCAGACCCAATCCAACTCTGAAAGCACTTGCACTCTGCACATGCTCAGGAGCCACATGTGGTGCTTCTACAAATCACACAAGTACTGATTTTTTCCTTTTCTTAAGGCATCTCTTTTCTTCCCAGCAGTATGAACTAACGACAGTATTTCCTGGGTTTGAGGTTGGCCATTTCTGACCTCCAGAAAACCCTGTAGTTCCATTTGACTCCCCTGCCCCAGTTTTTTTCTTTCGACAACCATTCAAACCCACAATTTCCAGCCCTTCCAAAAATGTTAAACATTTCCATCACCACAGCACCCAGGCAAACTCAATCTTGCAACCACACGCTCCATGGATCTGTGCCCCCTACACATTCCAGCCAAATTTTCCACTCCATTGCCTTGATATTCCCCAAACTCCAGAGTTTGGTAGAAGCCGTCCATCTCCAGAAACCTTCACAATCTCAGCGAATCAGTTCCAGCAAATGAGAAGCAGCTCCCTTCTTTTTGGAGACGCTTCCCAGGTCCGTCTGTCCAGCTGTCTGTCCGTCCTTCCCCTGCAACAAACACTTCTGCTCAGTTACCTCTAAATTGAAATTGTCACAATTTGTCATTCTTCTGTTGTTAACTTAATCCCAACACGCTACTAGATGTGTATCTGCTCAGGCTCTTTTTAACCCTTAAGTCACTTGCTAATTCTTGGGCAAAAATGGGGCTTTTCTTTGTAAATGAACCTCCACCACCTTCTGAATTCAGTCCTTATCCTGCATAACCATTACAGGAACTGGTGTAGGAATGTAGTCCAGTAGGAATAGATAGGCCTCTCCTCCCACGCTGAGTTCAACCAGGGGATCGGTGGGAGGGACCTTTCCTGGTTCTTATTAGTCCGTGGTGGCCATCTCTCCTCCATGGCGGCCATCGTCCCATGTGACTTCCCTCTGGCCAGATCGGGGCTGCCCATTCAGGGCATGAATTCTTCCAAAGTCCTTTTCTTTTTACGAAGAGCACGCTGGGCCCTCTTCAATGGTCTTTCTTTTCTCCAATCCTCCTTTTAGCTCACACCTCACTCCCACTGGGGAGTTTCAACACCGCCCCCTGCCATTCCACAGTGGGCACCCCCCATAAGTGCCATCATTAGCAGTGTGGTGTAGTGGTTAAGAGCGTGGGATTGGGACTCAGACGATCTGGGTTTGAGTCCCTGCTCAGCCATGGAGCCAACTGGGTGACTTTGGGCCAGTCACAGACTCTCAGCCCAACCTACCTCACAGGGTTGTTGTTGTGGGGATAAGATGGAGGAGGAGATGTAAGCTGCCCTGAGCCCTTTGTAGGAAAAAGGCAGGATATAAATCCAAAAATAAATAAATAAATAAATCATTTGCATTCTGTTGCCTTCTCTCTACCATCTTTCCTCCTTTTTCCTGCTTGCACTCAATGGGCAATTTTAACCAGCTTATGAGTGGCTCAGCCAGCCCATCTTCAATTTTCTGCAACTTGTGTCTTATCTCATCCACATGCTGTCCCATAAAACAAAGGGTCATCTGCATTTGCAGCCGCTCCCCCAGCAGCCACTCACAGGGGACACCTCTGAGGGTCTTGCTGTTGAAGAGAAGTCCCATGGAGAGCCTCCACTTGGAGAAGGTCCAAACTGTTTCTGCAGACCTTAGTGTAGCGATGACTCTGCTGCGCTAAATCTCTGGAGCTGAAAGCTTTCCGGAGCAATCTGTGCTCACATCTTGGGACCTCGGGAATTCTAACAAGTGATCAGAGCGGCTTATTATGGAAACAATTGTAGATGAAGGATCTATTGGCTAGATTAGAAATCAGAAGAGCACCTTCAATTGCATGCAAGTGTTAAATTGAGGGGAGTTTATCTGCTTGTTGTCTTGGAGCTTGAACAGTTTTTACTACTGTCTGTAGACTCCCCATCTCCTGCTCCGCTTGGAACATCATGACAGGGGGTCAGGACTTACTTTCTAATTGCTGAACTAGCTTTGCCTGATCATACTCAGGGTGTGACCATTCCTTGTTGCCATAGAAGTTGGCAGGTGGAGTTTTAATTTCACCCCATCAGTGCTTTTCCTATGTGTGTGAAGCTTCTGAGATAAATCATATGGAGCTTTGGCGTATGGCATCATCAAAGGGCTGCTGATATTGAGCCCTGTGTTTTGCAAGCTTCCACAAGTTGCTGTATTTGTCTTTAATAAATATTTGGAAGCACTTGCCAAATGAATGAGTCCAAACAGATGGAACTGGACCATGGCTCTATAAAGGAAATGCTGATGGGAAACACTTGCACCTTGATGGTTTGAAGGAGTGCTGTCAATTACACCTGCAGCCCAATTCCTCTCATTGGCTCATGATGTTCAGGAAGATTTCTAACTTCTTCTTTAATGGAGTTTACACCATTCTTTCAGTCTCTTGGGATTCTAATCTCCCCATCAACTGGCTTCTAATCCAGTTGAGGGCATGCAACATACCAAAATGCCATCCTATCTAGGTACTAAGATTTCTGCTGATGCACAAATTCAATTTATTGGAGCAGATTTTTTCCAGATATTTTTGCTAGCTTTTCTCTCTGTGAATTCAAAAATGTGTTTATGCATTTGCAAATGGAACATCCGAGCATTTTCCAAATCATGGTACACATAGTTTGGTTGCTTTTCAACATCTGAGCACTAGAGGGAGCTCTTACTCCCTGTAAAAGTGGCAGTTTTATAACTTAGAAAGACTCTACTTTTAGTATTATATTCCTTCAGGGTTGACTTCACTGAGATTACAGAGCATTTTAGAGCAATGTTTTCCATTATGTCTCTGTGCTATCCTATATTATGTCAGATTTATGTGCACAGACATCCCCCTATAATGTAATTTGGAACCTTCATCTACATATATGTAGGGAAGTAGCATCAGAATTCACTTTGTGCATTTTCCGGGCTTACATCTAAGTACAGAATTCATAGAGTTCTATCAGTTTGGATCCTATAAATGGATCTGTTCCTACGGGAAAAAGTGAATACTGGTTTTAGCATTACCAAAAATTTGCTCACCATTTAAAAAGAGGAAACACAGGTCCTGTTAACACAACGTAACGTGGCATGAATCTTTGTATTTTATAACAAAATATTACTTTTTAAAAGGGTATGTTGGAATCTTGTTGCATAAAATGCAATCATAGGAAGTGGGTAAATGGGGTATGTTTCGTGGGTCACTTCTCTGCCCAAGCCCCCATAGCTGCACTTCTCAATAGGTGAAGTTTTCAGCAATTGCAGCCATGCATTGGATGATTTTCACTTGTTCTGACCATTTTAATGTTAATATATTGCAGCCAGTGCACAGCTTCTCTTACTTTCCTTGGACTGGAGCTTATAGGTTAGGGAGTTCTTCTCCGCACTGCAGAGGCTTGAATGATTCGGTGGAAAGGTTACTGAGCAGTCCTGGAGCTCAGTGTTGCAGCCTGTCTGAGCACAGCCTTGCCTTGCCGCAGGACCTGCAGGGCTTGATGCAATAATCTATGTTTAATGTGTGCTGCATTTACAAGGTGCCCTACCTTCAGATTAAATTATGATCTCTCAGCCCTGCCTTGTAAATTTCCTTAGAGTCCTTTCACACAAGATCTCTAAAGGCGGAAATAAAATGCCAGTTGTCTGTCTAATAACAGTGCAAAATTTCAGCTCCTCCAGAGCCTTGCCTTGAACCCTAGCTTGGATCACATGTCTTGTAAAACTAACCAATTATTCGGGGTTGGATAATTGAGCTTTTTTGCTTATGTGTACAACCCTGGCCACCCACCCCATGCACTCAGATTCCTCCCCTTCACAGCCAACCATGGTTTGGCACTGCCCGTGAACCAAACCAGTGGGGCTGTTCATATGACATGACATGACATGGTTTATTTATACTAGGATGAGCCACAGCAACTGTAGTCACCATCCCTGACTGTGGATTGTTGTGTCATGTGAACTCAGCCAGCAGGGGTTATGTGCAGGTTAAACAACCCTTACATAATCCTAGAGCAAGCTAGGTTTACACAATGTGGCAGCTGATGGTCAGGCACTGAATATTCAGGATTGCGCCCATAAGTACTGCGTCATTGCCTAAATAAGCATGACCAATGTTGCCATGTCTTACAAATCCAGTCACTGATGAAGACAGGCTTCAGGAAGAACTGGAACTCTGTTTCACAATTCTGGTTTGAAGGGCAAGCAAAAATGATAGCTTGCCAGTTAAAATATAACTGCAGAGCACAGTTTGCTGTGAAAGAGAAAGTAAACGAGCCCCAGTCTAACTCCCTTAATACCAGACTGTCCCAATATTTCCTCTCGCTATGTTACCCAGATATTTTGCAGCAGATTCAGCATGACTTCAGGACCTGAGAGCACCAAACAACAGCAACATTGTATTTATGTCCTTCCTTTGTTCTTCCTGTGAGGAGCCCAGTGTTGCTTATAAAGCTCCCTTTTGTCCTTGCAAGAGCAACCCTGTGAGGTAAATTGGGCCAAGAGAGAGTTATTGGCCCAAATTCACCCAGTGAGCTTCATAGCCAAGTGGGGACAAGCACCGGATCACCTGGACCCCCTGTCCAACACTCCACCCACCAAACCACAAGCAACTCTCACAGCAGTCTAATAATTTTGGAACAGACTGGAAATAATCTCTGATTCCATGTGCTGTGACAGAAGCCTCCATACTTCCCCTATGAGGGGCTTTGAATGCCTCAGCTTCCTGAGATACCAGAGTGACAGCATGTTACAGAGCCTTTTCAGTTGTAGCGTCTTGCCTTTGCCTATAGCAGCCAATCCACCCACCTGCACACGTTTAAGCTGCACGGAATGGCTAACGCCTAAAGAGGGTGATGTGGATAAGCTAGAATGCTGGATGGGAAGCAACAGAATGAAATTCAACAGGGACCAATGCCTAGTTCTGCACCCAGGGGAGAAAAACCGAAATGCATCCCTACAAGATGGCGAATACTTGGCTCAACAGCCCTGAAAAAGAAAAAGACCTCGGAGCTGTTGTGGAAAACAAGCTAAATATAAGCCAGCAATATCATGCAGCTACAAAAAGGGCAAACACTATTTTGGGATGCATAAATAAAAGCATCACTTCAGACCAAGAGGACAAGAAAGGCAATAGTTCCCCTTTACTCTGTACTAGTCAGACCTCACCTGGAATGCTGTGTTCAGTTCTGGACACCCAGATTTTTAAAAGATACAGAAAAACTGGGAAGTGTTCAGACGAGGGCAACAAAGATGACCCAGGATCTGGAAACCAAGCGCTAATAAGGGGCTGAGAGAGCTGGGCATGTCAGCCTCGGGAAGAACAGGCTACGAGGGGATACGATAGCATTCTACAAGCACCTCAAAGACTGTCTAGGATTGCTCCATTCCCTTTTTCTAACACTGCATGGTATTTTATTTTATAGATTTTTATTACTTTTTGTTGTTAGAATCTGGTGTAATATCTTATTGATTTCATTTTTGTTTGTGTGATTTTAATGCATCATTTTATAAAAGTTGTTAGCCATCTCAAGGAACACATGAGATGCAAGATTTAAAAGAACTGATAGAATATTCCAGTTTAGTTTGCTGCAGGGAGATTGATCGAGCAAGACTCGTCTTGTCAGAGAATGCCTTGTAGCCAAAGCAGAACCCAAGGTGCATCAGGAATTTAAGAAACTTTGAACCTCGAGGGGAGAGAGGCTGCAGGCTTATGACCTAAGTTGACCTAAACTTTAGCTTAGTGAAAATTGCAGCCTCAGGTAAGGGATGCAGATGGCAAGTTGTGTTGGAAGCACTTCTGGCAAAAGTCAGTGAACAAGGAAATGGCTCCTTGTAGCAATTGTGAATGGGCTTCATTCCTACACTGCAGTGCTATTAACAGGCATGACTGCTGTTCCTCTTCAGAATCGACAGCCTTTATATATTATTATATGGTGTGCACTTCAAATTCTTCAGCCAAGGGCAATGAATAAATATAAAGTCCTATATGTTTTAGAGATTCTCTCTTTCCTAACTTTCTTTTATTGATTTCTTTATGGTTTCAATCTATGAATACAGCATTCTCTTTCCTGCTCACCCAGAGTTCTCTCTGCTATTTTTTAAACCTTTCCTTACCTGAAGTGCCCTTTCCTTTCTGTGCTTCCTTCTCAGCCATTGCTCTCTGCTCTCACTTTACTGGTGACAATAAAGACCCATCCACCCAAGTGTCAGTGGAAACATTTCCTCAGCAGTGCTTGCTTGCAAGATTGCCACTGCTGAACTGGATTTGCCTGCTATTCTTGGCAGTGGTCATTCCGCTTCTCAGCTCCTCTCTCTTCTGTGAGAGATGGGCTTATGAAGGCCATCTGGGGATTCTGGAAGACAAAGCATGTGTAAAAAACTGAAGAACAGAGCGCTCTCTCTCTCTCTCTCTCTCTCTCTCTCTCTCTCTCTGTGTGTGTGTGTGTGTGTGTGTGTGTGTCTGCACATGTGCTGAAGATGCTGGATGTAGATTTGTGCCAGTGGTTCAGCATTAGAAGCAGTTTCCATTTCTAAATGTTTCTAAAGCTTAGGATCCATTGATTTGTATGGTCTGATCCAGGACCACCAAGTGGAATTACAACCACAGTTTTAATTCCTTGGCAGCATGGTAACCATGCTTCTCTACAAAAAGGTTATTGGAACAGCCCATAGATGAGGCCCATCTGTGCTGCAATTCCTCAGCTCCCCTTTCGTACATAGGTGTCGTGAGAGCTAACCTAAGATTTTCCCTGGCAGCCCTTTTCCGTCTGTCTGTCCATCCGTCCGTCCTTCCTTCCGTTATTTATCTATTCAGCCCAGCAGCCAGAGTTCTCTTTTAATCGTCGTGGTTATACCAGAGATGCTAGGTAGAGAGCTGTACTCATTGCAACCTGAATAGCTTGGATGGTAATGATAAACTCATTAAACTTAGATAGATCCTCAAAGAGTTCCTCCTGGCTGAGGCCAGACAGAGCCGAGTCTCTCAGCAGTCACTTTGCTGGCAGGCAGCTCATTTGAAGAGCATCTGTTTCAAATTTACTGTCCTCTGTTGTCATGCTCCAGTGTAACAGATTCTGGTTCTTGCTCCCCTTCTCTGCAGACCTTTTTACCAACTGCAGCCCCAGCTGAGCCTTCTCCCAGAGGCCTCAGTAACACCTTAGGCCGGCCTGCCCCAGAGGACAGAAGAGCAGGTGCTAAGCGGGCCACGGATAGTGGAGTAATTCTCCACCACATCCCTGAACACACACATGGGCATGCAGGGTGCCACACGCAGCTTCCCCATTACACAGCGTCTCATTAGCGCGGTGTCTCTGGGGTAATTGTAATGAGTGGTTTGTGGTCTCTGCAACAAAAGATCGCTGCGCTGGTAACGTAAATACTGGAGATGGGTGGATGGTTGTGAGGCAGGCTCACACTCTCCACAACAGAAGGGCTTCATGGAGTAACTCGGGGTTTTCTCGGGGTTTTACAGGCTGAAACGTGTCCCTTTGAAACCTTGCAAGGGTTCTGCTGCTCTGTCCCTTTCCATTTCCTAGGTCAATACCAAATCTGAATTGGATCCAGAAAACTCTTTTATTAAATGCAGTACACTTGATGTATGCAGTGTGTTTACTCTCTGGCAGCTACTTATACACAACACAACATGATAAGCACTTACTATAAATCTAACCCCTGCAGCAAATGATGATTCCTTTACCCTGCGATCAGATCTTTATAATTGCTGGTAGAAGTAGCTGGCAGAAGATTACTACGGCTTTTGAACTGGGAATTGTTGTAGCCTCCCTTTAGGCAAGTTCCCTGACAAACTGAGACCCTTTGATTAATACATACACCTCCTAAAAGCAAACAACATGATCTTATAGTAAAATTGTGATGAGGCTGTAGGACATCAAATGAAGCTGTGATGGCTATTGAATTTCCTAAGAAAATTTCAGTCTTTATCCCTGTCACTACCAGAGCGCGCACACACCTTCTCCCTCCTGCTGTATTGTACTTAATGTACCCATCATTGCACCGTCTCTTTTAAAGCATTCTCACAAACCTCTGCAGAATATGGTCTTTAGGAGCTGGACCCTGTGTTTGGGCATAGTTTAGGAATGCAGTTTTGGAATTTGAGGTAATTTTTCCATAGTAGACTGTGAACTGATATGTATTAGATTAGCTGCTACCTGGATGAAACATAGAAACAGAGTGAGTCAGAAGGGGCTCCTGGACCACCTAGTCTGACCCCTGGCTCCAGCCAGCACCACTCATGACATGCCTACCATGTGCATGTCCAGTCTATCCTTGAACACCCCCACCGATGGGGCTTCACCCACATCCTGTGGAAACCCATTCCATACCCTGGGGGTCCTAACTGTCAGGAAGTACTTCCTGGCATCCAAATTGAACCTTGGTTCCCTAAGCTTTGCTTCATTGAAATGCATCCTGCCCTCTTCTGCAGGGGAAAACAGGTCTCTACCCCCCTCCATGTAGCACCCTCTCACATACCTGTCTATCACCAATACATCTCCTTGGAGTCTCCTCCAGGCTGAAAAGACCCAGTTTCCTCAGTCTTACCTCATACGGCTTTCCCTGCAATCCATCCACCAACCTTGTGGTCCTACGCTGCACTGACTCTAACCTGGCTGTATCCTTTCTGTAATGAGGGGCCCAGAACTGAGCACAATACTCTAGTTGCAGGTGCACCAGAGTCGTACAGAGTGGCACTAATACCTCTCTTGATCTAGAAGCCACTTCTAGCTATGCATCCAAGGGTGGCGTTCGCCCTCTTGACCACCGTGTCACACAGCTGACTCATGTTTAGCCTGCAATTGGCCGGTACCCCACGATCCCTTTCACAAGTGCTGCTCTCCACGTGGAGACTGCAGGCTTTGTGGCCAAGCCCTTGTTCCAGAAGCCATCTTCTCCTGAGACCACCCACATGTTCCTGCCCTCTCATTTCACGCCCTCTCGCTGCCTGAGCTCTGCAGTTTGCTTTCTTTTAAAAGTGCGAATATGTGTGGCTATAAACCCAGTTTGCATTTCATCACATGAAGGGAAACACGCACCTAACTTCCAGTATATATGTACTAATCCTTGCTTTTGTAATATTATGGCTGATTTGCCTGAAATTTTTTTCCTTGTTTTTACAGGAATGCTGGGAGAAAACAAACAATGCATGTTTCGAGATACAACACAACTTACATGGTTTGTGTATGTATTAGTTTTATTTATTATCAACATTCATGTACTGCATTTGTTAAAAAGCCATCAAATATGTAAGTTAATTTGTTACCACCTTAATGCAGCTTGACTCAAGATATAAACAAAGAGTAAGGCTGCAGTCTGAAGCACAGGAACTTGAGAGTATTCCCAAGTAAGTTAATTCTGATTAAACAAGTGCAGGATTGTGATGCGGATTAGAAAAATAAATTTATCACGTGCTATTCTTAGGACAAGAGCAGTGGGATAAATCACATGTAAAGTGTGCCTTCTTCAATGTGAAAGGGACTCTACTTAGCTGTCAACAAACATTTTAATGCTTATTTACATTACACACATGCAATGACAAACATTTTCAAAGAAACCTGATTGAAATGATTGATTTAAATTATTCATTTTTCCCATCAGCACACATCTATGCACTGGCGGGATTTTGTCCCATGTAGGCATGCACAAGGTTGTAGTTTTAATTGCCTTGATTTAAATCAAGCTACTTTTGATACAACGCCCTACTAGTGAGGTTGTCTTATGCTGGAACATCACAGAGCCATAGTTCTGCAATGGTTCACATTTAAGAAATGCTGCAGGTGTGATGAAGTGAGACCTTGCATGACAGGAGCAGACAATTTGGCCTCTGTTAAGTCTCCCCTAAATTTCCCCCACCTTTATCTCACACTGACCTTAACTGTGGCTCAGTATTATATTGACACTAAAGGCCATTGTAGTATTGACCAGCTACGATTCCTCCCTGAACAGGGGTCCGAATTGCAGGAAGCTAGGAGGTCTCCTTATCTGGAGTCAGACCCCAGGTCCCTGCAGCCCAGTCTTGCCAACAGTGGTTGGCAGCAATGGCTTTTTGGACTTTCCAGGAGGACTTTTTCCAGCCCTATCTGGAGATGCTGCAGTTCGAAGTGGGGACCTTCTTTGTGCCAAGCAATGTGCTCTACCCGCTCAACTACAGAAGGAAGAGAGCCTCAGTGCAGCCATAAAGTGAACCAAGCATGTCCTGCAGGCTTTTGAACTTCAGGATGTTGGTACGCAGATGCTCTCCCTACCTCCCTTTTCAATCGGCTGTAGCTCACTCCGTCTAATATCAAACTCAGAGAATGCCAGAAGGGTTACAGCTGGGCAGGGCCGCTAAGCAAGGAGAGGGAGAGAGCAGCATGCTGTGCAGGGGGAATTCCAAGGGCCGTGGAAGCCCGCTCACTTCGGGGTGTGAGGTGGAGGAGGCAATCTCACCCACAAAAACCCTGTGAGATCTGAGCACATTCCGTTCCTGCAGAATGTTGGATTGGCATTGCGGAGAGCAGGAATGGAAGATAGTGGTGGAACGGAATGGGGTATTGTGGAAGCAGGCCTGGCTGGCTGGCTGGCAGGTTGAAATGCTGAACAGGAGTGCATGCCAGGCACACACACAGGCAGACAACAATCGTTGCAAGTCCCACTTGTTTCTTAGACTTTTGTCCTCAGATTGCTTCGCAGTAGGATGTGTAGGATGTGGGATGATTCCCACAAAATGAATGTCTTGGTCTGTTGCGATTCACAAACCCTTTCTGAGAAGGAGGAGGGGCTTCTCAGCTAATCCCTTTCTGAACCAAAGGAGCGGCTTGGTTAGAGTGTATCTGGAAACTTTGGACACCATTCGTTCATGACACTGCAGGGCTTCAATTATGACGTGCTAGAACCCATGTAGCAGGTGCACTTAACAGCAAGGCACCAAGGGGAGGATGCCCCAAAGTAGATATTCCAGCTACTAATCCCGAGCCTTAGTCTCAAAGTACCCCAGTGACCTGGTACTTTGGCCAGCTCAGCACACAAAGCTCTGAGGGTGAAGGTCACTAACGGTCAGCCTGGGTCTTATTGGTTGACCCCACAAACCAATGTAGATTGACCAGGCCCTTCATGCTTGGGTCTCCCAACCAGCTACAAGGACTAGGAAGTTGGCCAGCGAGATGAGCAGTAGAGGTACCTGGTGTCTCTCCTTCTCTCCCGGCCTTTCTGGACCTGGTGTTCAGCCGAACCCCAACTGCCCTTGCTTGCAGATCCTGATCTGCTTTCTCTGGAACCTGACCTTGGACTGGCCTAGACCATTCCTGGCTTCAGAGGTATGCATTCTTCTCTGTGCCTTGACCTCCCACACCTGACAGCTTCCTGGGCCTGGCCTCACCCTTAAAATAATATGCAATCCCAAAGGTGTACAGATATTGGGTGGTATGATTTGCTATCTGAAGAACTATTATTTCAAGGGCCTTGCCCAGTTAATTGTGCAGAAAAAAATTGATGATGAATTCTGAAGAGGGAGCTTGTAGGTGGTGCCATTAAGTCTTCAATGAACATACTGTTAAATCAGGATTTGTTGTAGATTCCCAGGGCAAACCAGACTTTCTCGTATCTTTGCAGTGCAAGTGACAATGAGACTTACTTGCAAATTCAGTGCTGATTCAGTCATCTTTCCCCTCACACTTGCTTCCGTCAGGCTGTCTGCCTTTAATTTATTTTTCAGGTATTTTTAATTGAACAAGCATATCGTCATCCCCTTATTATGTGGGGAAAACACACGCACATTAATTTTCAAAGAGTTGAAAAACTTTCCTAGGAAGGGGGTTACAATGTCAGAGGCACCTGCTCAGTTTTGCATAGTCACAGTAGTGGATAGCATGTGCCACGGCATCCAAAGAGTTAATTAACTCATCTGTCTTCCAGATCAGGGAGTATGTTTTCACAGAAGCTGTGCCACCAAATTTATATATATTTGTATACAGTTTAATCTCAAGAGCCATGCATGTTTTTTAAAAAATGGTCTTATAGTAGTTGTTGCTGTCCTAAGTTGAGCAAATGAGAAAATAGTTTACATAATTTCTAACTTGGGCTACTGTGTTGATTCTAGAAGTCGTAGAACTCACGCCGAAGGAAATTGCTGTACATCTTGGAAACTTTCAAATCCATGATGTTGCTTCATCTTTCTTTGACTCCCAAGTAGACACACAGTTCCATCTCAGTTATCCCAAGCAATCTGGGAAAAACATGAATCACATATAATTAATTGCATTTCTATTAATATAGACCTCGCCTTTCAGCTGTTTCCAAGAGTGAATTGCTTGTGTCTGACTTTGCTGGGCTGCCATCAGGTGCCGTCTGGGCCTCCAAAAAGCACTACATGAGAAGATGGCAGAAATCTGATATAACTAATGGCTCTCCACTTTCTCTGTCAGCCTTGGTACTTCAAAGTGATGAAAAGGCACATGTACTTGTCGAGTGGACACAAAAAAGAGGTCAAGATGTCTATTTTACTGTGGCCAGGTCATGACCTGGCCAGTATCTCCAAATCCCCGTAAGGCGATGGGCCTGCGGTGCTTGTGTGGGTGTGCATGTGTGTGAGAAACCCTCCCACTGAGAATGTAATTAAAGGCGCTTGGAAACAGAGGGGGAACTCTTCATTCTCGGGGGCTCATTTTACTCCAGCTTTGATTAATGAGGCTGGGTGGAGTTAATGAACTGAGGGTTTCAAAGAATGAGTGGCCCAAGCTGATACATCTCCCTTCTCTTGGGAACTTGCTAAGGGTTATGGGCAGCAACAATGGTCCGGGAGTGGAGTTTTGGGGGATCAGCTGCTGCCCTTATCTGACACTATCATTTATGCGGAGAATGATCTCCAATGGTATTTCTCCTGTTCCTCTGGGCATGGTCACAACTGACTAAGCTCTCCAGGTTTGTAGCTGGAAGAGCCAATGGGAACTCTCTGACCACATCAGGCTAGCGTGAAGCAGTTAACGGTGGTCTTGATTCCCTTGGGGGCTGCATCGCCTGTACATAAAACTACCCTTTCCCCTTGTGTGGATAAAAAATGTCAGAAGCCCTTTTTAGCTCCAGCCATCAAACCGCAGCCCAGGGGAGGGCTTGCCTGATCTATCACTTCAGGTCTCTCTCACTTCCTAAGAACAAATTTTTAAAAGGGGGGGGGGAGAGAGAGTGACGGGCCATCACTCGAGAGCTACAGAGCAATTTTTGAGTGTGGGAGATGAAAAAGAATGGATCCATCGTTAAAATGTTTTCGTGAATCTTTTCATAACTCCCAGGATTCAGGATGGCTTTCATCAAGTTATCAAATTTCCTTTTCCCTTTGTTTTTCTGTATTATTTGCTGAGCAAGGATTTCTGTAGAATCCCAAGAGTTGCCAAAATGCAATAAATGCACACTCCTGAAACTGCATCTTTAATAGGTGCATTTCTTTCCCAAGCATCCATAGGGTTAAATGTTAAATTTTATGGATTTTTCAAGTGTAAAGATTCATGTCTCAGAATTCGTATGAGTAGTGCATCTAACTGTAACATCTGGAGAAAAAAGAAAAGCAGTTCAAGGCATTTTGTCCCAGAAAGTTGTCTCTCTTTCATGCATTCTTTGGCTGCATTCAGGCCATATGATAATTCACACCGAAGGGCTGATACGAGTTGCGTATGGATTGTCATTCAATGGTGTGTAACCGCATTGTTCAAGCTCCTCTGCACTAAGAAGCCAGGACTTGTTAACCATGAGTAGATGTGAAGAGAACCCATGATTTGTTGTTGGGCTGCGACCCACGGGCCGTTCCCCATGGCCTGTTCTCTCATTTGGGTTCAGAAAACACAATAATGCATCTTCAAGGACAGCCCATCGTTCAGAGAAAATATGATCTGGTTTTCAGGCAACAAACAAATTTCCTGGTTTGAGTGTTTACGCTGCAGTGGTGGTAGGAGTGCCGTAGCCTGCCATTGGACACAAACCTGATGTGGGTGGCCTGTCAGGGTGGCTGGAAGGCCACCCAGAACCCTTGGGCTGTTTTAGGACTGCAGGCAGTTGGTCAACACACACCCTCCTCAAGCTCTACCAAGTTCTGACATGCCTCCATTACCTCTTGCATATTCCGCTGCAGCTGCCACGACAAACAAAAGTGCCACGGGAAAATAATTTCTGGAGGCTTCTCTTGATATATGACCCGGCCAGAGAAGGAGAGAGACCCTGTGAAGCTCTGCAGCCTTATTTTCATTTCCCTTATCTCTGTGCCTGTATGTCTTAAACTAATGGGTCAAAGAATGCACACAGTCATTGGCTGCAGAAACTTCTTCAGAATTCTTGAAAGCCTGCATTTCACTTTTTAAAAGTTTCTGGCTGCAGCGATTACATACAGGTATCTGAAAGGGTGGGCAGGTTCTCCTCAAATGTTTTGAAAGCAAAGAGCTGGGCTTGGTTGGGGATGGGAAATCATGGTAGTCGTTGCCCACTCTTCTTGGCTTTAATGGCACTTACTGAAAAATGCGTTTCTCAAGTGCATGAAAAGTTGTGTGGCTGGCCACCTGAGCCATAGTTTTGTGCATGCTGCTCATGGTCCCACGGCTCTGATCCCCATCCTGGCCACCCAGAGCTGGGCAAAGTCGCGGTGCTTCCCCCAGTTTGGACCACAGGCCAGGGGCAAAGCTTGCATGCAGGAAGTCCCATGTTCTGGCATCCCCACTTTAAGAAAAGTTTGTGCTGTAAGCAATGGGAGGAGCTCTCTTTGGAACTCTGGAGAGCTGCTGCCGGTCAGAGTATACAGTACTGGGCTAGATAGCTAGAGACTCATGCCATACATAAGGTAAGAAGAAGGTGCTGGTGATACTGGCAAAGCAAGAACTTATTTGGTGCCTCTTATCTGACACAAGCATGTGGGCTTCCCTTCACTAGGACTTGTGAGGTAATAGAAGCATGTCCATTGCAAAAGGAGAGACGTCCGCTTGGATTGTATGGAGGGAGCAAGGCGAAGGGAAGGAAGCCAGCCCCTTGCTTCCAGTTTCAGGGCAGTCATTTCTGAAAGTGAGGTCTGGTGGTGTGTAAACAAAAGAAGTTCTATGAAATAAGAATTTGCATTTGCAAAGTTCTTGTAGCTCTTTGTTTTGAACGTATTACCGCATTAGTGGAAAGATGATAATATTCTGACCTGTATAATACTGACAGTTTAAAATCAGGCACAATTCGATAAGTGGAAACTTTGAGCAGGATAAGCCTTTAGGAATGCTGGAATTCAAATAGCCTGTCATCTCAAAGAGTTTAGCTGCTAAAATCCCTCTGAGGAACTAGATTAAGAAATAGAGCCTCTCACAGTGAACAGAGAATCAAATCCTTAGTGTGTTTCATTCCATCCAAGATCAAATTTCAGGAAAACATGCAGGAAGTGGGGAGTTAGCAGTATCTTGTGTTGGTGATTTGGGCCTCTAGTCTAGCTTTAAAAGCAGGATTTTAATATGATGGTTCTGTAAGAGGGAGACATTTAAGACTGGTAGAAAAGGGCAGACAAACTACAATTAATATTTACAGAATTCACATGGCATCTGGACAGAAGGCCAGAAATGTCACCTGGATCTCAAAGGTCAGGATGAAATAAAATACTGCGATATATTGCTTGAAATGGAATGAGCTGTAATAGCTCTTGGCTGTAATGAAAACCAAGAATAATGTCAAAACATATCCAGAATTCCACTCAATAACCTAAGTTTCTACTGAAGACAGATATTGTGGGCTTTGCTTATTCTGCTACCCTGGTCCAGGCTGGACACTGTGCCTTCTTTTGATAACAGTGTTGAGCTTCTATGTACTGCCTAGAATCTAGGTCCACAGATTTCAGTAACTTTGCACAGTTACGACTACTACACCAACTATTGTATTCTAGAAAATGTCTAGAATCCCATTCTATTCTAGAAAACGTCAGCCCTGACAACAGTGACAGGTAGCAATAATAGAAGGTAGGTGCCAATAATTACTTCCCACTGCATATTCACTCTCCATAAATGACTGTGCCCCTTTTAGTATTTTCCTTCTTCCACGATGCTTTGAACTCAGAGACCCGCTATGAGGTCACAGTGCTTTTCCAAGCCTGTGGCAGGATCTCTGAAAAATCCTTTGGCCATCTAGACTCTGCCTAGGTGGCCACAGGACTGTTCTGCCCATTTCGAATTAGGAATTGCCTGTATCTCCAACACGTCTCAGCATCTGTCAGCTGCAGCTATACTACTCTTGCTGTTTTCTAATAGGCTTCCATCCTTCCAGTTTATGATCAATTCCCATTGTAGTTCTTGGTGATGCACGCAATGGCTAGTCCTTCACACAACTTCCTTGAATTTGTGCGTGTCTCTCTTTTGAAGCAGGTACACAGCTGTGTCCAGAACTAGGGATGTTACAAAATGGTGTGCTATGTATGGAAAAGGAAAGCGACCAGTTCATGAATGCTGAGCTGATTGATCCGTTTTATTGGAGATTTAGGATGTAAAGGAAGAGTATCACTTAGAAGGTATTAATATATTTGACAAGGAAAGCTGATGCTAAATGGACCTAAGACTCAACTAGCTGCCTTTTAGCCCCTGGTAATTGTGGTTCATGGTTGGGAGAGCTCTGTGTTTGTTCTTGCCTGCTTAATTCCAGTTGCCTTTGTTATTCCATCAACCAAGATGCTTTAATTACCGAATCAATTGCACCAATGTTGGCTAAACAAATCAGTGTTTGGAGAAAGCAAGGTTCTTCCAACAGGACTCATTTCCTCAGCTGGGTGGGAAGGGTTTGAGGGGGGAAAGCTCCAAAAAGTAATGTGGAGGTCTAAGCAATCACAGCTGTCAGGACTCCAGGATGGGAGCAATCAGATTCATAATTATACAATTCTAATTACAGGGATTACAGAGATCGTGGCATTACAAATTGCATGAGCTGCGGGCATTAGAATACATTAAATGCTTCCTTGAGAGCAATGCAAGCCAAGGATGCTTGCTCTTTGTGAGGGATGCGATGCAGGGCTGCGGGTGGAACTGAGGAATGCCATCACCCAACACCCAGGTGGAATTGGGCATAGTGTGGAAGTCAGCATGCCATGATTGTTTGGAAAGGAATGGTTCAAATATGGGCTTTGGAATCTGGGGGCCAGTGCATGGTGAAATCTTAGAACCAAGAGAAGCATTGGATGGGATTTCAAGAGAATCGCTTCTGTGTCCCATACAGCTTGTTCCCTGTCCACTTAACACATGTCAAACTAAGGATGTGAGTGCGACTTTGCTCAATTTTTGTGATAACATTTTTATTTCTGTGGTTCAACATGTGCCGTGATGTTATGACCTTCATGAATGAGAGAGAAATAGAGGAGCATGTTAGATAATAACAGCAAAATAACCTTTCAGAGTGATACCTATGAGGGTCTCTTGTAGGAAAACAAGAGTCTTGCAGCACCTTAATGACAAATACATTGATTATGGAAGAAGCTTTTGAGAACAGCAACCACTTCATCAGATGGAGGATGTATTATGTAGACTGTAGTCCATAAAACCATGTGCCATGAAGCCCTGTGCCACTGGAAAGTGGTTGGTTGTTCTGTTGCAAGATTCTTCTCATGAGTTTGTTCCCAATAAATATGTTAATATTAGAGTGCCCTGTTATTGTCAGCATCTGCTTAAGGTGCATTTTGGTTTGCTTTGGTCAGTATTTCCATTCTTTTTAATGTTTTTTATTATCAAGTTTCCTACTCACACCTAGCAGATGAAGATTCTAACCAAAGCACAGAAGTGCACATGAAATTAACTAGATTAGCTACTCCCTACAGTGATAGCTTCATATCTTTAGCTCAATGATGATCAGGAATCAAGTCAATATACTAGGATGGAATGGGACCAAGTGTAATCTAGTATTCCTGATGTTGGCCTGGTTCAGTCTAAATTGTGCTGGCTTGGAGTTGCGAGAAGAGCTCAAAGACAACAGCAATGTTCACTTTAGAATTATCATTATTTTATTTCTGTTTGTCCCAACAACTGAAGCTCCTGAGCAGTACATAAATGTGTAAGTGATAAGGCTTATGCGTTGCCCTTTGGACCTGAAAGTCCCTGATTCAAAATCCTGAAATATTGATAGTGAACAGAAAATTGAAAAAGTCCTGTGATTTCTACTCAGAACACTTTCCATTAAGGCTAAGTTAAGGTTAGAAGTAAGAAGAAAGGAAAAACCTCATTGCTATTGTTTGTGCCTAAAGATCAGTGTGAGCAGTGTGGTATAGTGGTTAGAGTGCTGGAATGGAGTCTGGTCAGGAATGCCAGGTTCCAGTTACTACTTGCCATGAATCAACCTTAGTAATAAAAATTGGTGGGACTGGAACTGTTCACATATCTGCCAGTTTTCTATCACATTGCTCTGTCTCCAGCTAACTACTAGAGCAATTGTGTGTGAACTGCAAGTCTTCCCTTTCAACACGATTTTTCCATCCATTTTGCCAGAAATAACATTGAAATCTGGGACAATCACTACCATGTTTTTTGCTGCTATTTTAATACCATTTTTTTCTTCAAAGCTATGGAAATAATTCTGGGATCAAGAATCAGACTCAATAGGTGTTTTGGGAATAAACTATAGAATATGTTTGGACATTGAGAGTCCCATAGTGTCTTTAATGCATTAAGTTGAATAGGTGTCCCAGCAAAATGCATTTAACCCTGGAAGATTTCTGAAAGCCTCATCTCCTCCCATTTGTGATGAGTGCTTGTTTGCCTCTCTCTCTTGTCAGTTCCCTGAGCAGCCCTACAAATGATGAGTAGCAAACTCATTACCCCAAAATACCATTTGCAATTCTAATATAGATGTTATCCAAAGGTGCCTCTTCTGCTTTTATAGATCTTGCCACTGTAACCCACAGCAGTAAACATTCCTTGCTTTACAATGGATTTCCTTCTCTTGCTGTACCAGCATTGGCTTATCTAATGTGATATATACAGTTTATCTCTAATGTAGGAGGGATGTGGATAGAAGGCACATTGTGCTAAAATGCTTTAAAGTGTAAACCATTAATCTGCGTCTCCTTTTTTTTTTTTTTTTACTTGAAACTATCTAAATGTGTGTCATCCTTGATCCAACTGTGCATTTAAAAACCAGAAGGACCCTCAGTTGTAATGCTCATACACTGATCTCATCTGAAAGTGAAAGATGGGGATGGTCACCATGACTGCAAAGTCGAATGAGAAGCAAAATAACCAATGAAATTCTCTCATCCTCTTCCCTATATATTATCATGCTTCACACTAGCACAAGACAACAAAGAGGGGATTCTCAGAGAGGGTTATGTAGGCGATGGCGGGCTTCTATCCTGAAACTAGTGTTGTCTATCTTGGAAAGTGCCGTGTGTATTAACACTATATATAAAAGGAATTGTCACTGTTTTAATGGAAATTGAGAGGAATATAAAATCCAGCAATTCATGATTGTTCAAAACTATGTTGAGTTTCTGCCACAAAATGGCTGAGGTGTCTATTCCTCAATCTATCCTTGATGAGCAAGTTTGAGGAACACATTTCAGAAACTGTACGCCTGGAATACTGGGCTTTTTCCAGCCTGAGGGCTGAATTCCATTTTGGAGACTCTCTCAGTAGGTGGCATTCTAGTGATGGGCTGAAGGTGAAGGGGGCGGGGGAGGGCAAGAAAGCCAGCAGTACTGCCATATTTTAGGTTAAAGCTCTTACTGTCAGTTAGTTGGTCTTAGAAAAGGCATTTCAATGCTCTTGAATAGGGAAGAAAACTAGACAAAAGCTGGGAATCCACCAGCTGGTCAGGTCATTAAAAAAGGGAATGTTGTTTGGTCTTCTGAGAAGCTCCAGAGGACTAAATGTGGACCTCAGACTTGAGATCCTGCTCTCCTGCTGTATTTTTCAAGTTATTATTTTCCCTTGCTGATCTGTGATCCACGAGGTATTTTAAGGCTTCGCTGATGTAACAAGTTTGTGCAAGTGGCTTTTCATAGAACATTGACACTAACTGTCCTTCTTCTCTGGTGTACCTTCACTGCAACTTTGCTTCAGGCTGCTCAGTTACCACCATCCTGATCTTACGAGCAGCTAGCTGAAAAGAGCAGGTAACTCATCACATTGCAAGGGGTCAGAGGGCCATCACGTCCAGCCACCTGCTCAGTGCAGCACTCTTGAGTTAAACCACCACTTGGTCATACAGAATTCTTAGAGGAGCAACAATTTCTAAATACCATTTCCGCTCTGTGGATGATTTGACATCTTCCACATGGTGAAGCCTTTGTAGTTTGCTTTCTTCACTGTTGAAAACACACATTCCCCCCTTAGATGGGCCACTCGTGGCTCGCCAATTGTTTTGGCCTAGAGCTTCCATCACTTTTCACCATCTGGTTAGGGCTGATTACAATTGTAGACCAAAACATCTGTGAGTCTTCTGAACTTTTGAATGTGCAGGAACAGTCACCAGCTGAGGAATCGCTATAGGTGATCTCTGCCAAAATGGAAGAAGATTGACTATATTTGGCATCACATCTCCATTTTATGATGGCTGTTCTGTGCCACATACCCTAGAAGAGATTGAAGTTAGGGCTGATTTCTTTCAAATCTTTATTTCTGCTCCTTGGTTTCTACTCTGTCCTATATTGTGCTTTGAGTTCCATACTGTACTTGAAAACAAACCGACCAGCACTGTAGCAAAGATTCTTTTCTTGCGAGGCTTCTGCCAACACTAGAGCATTATGTAGCAAAGATATAATCTAAATTGGGATGAACTGCATATTTATCATGTAAGAAATTAGAGAATTTTCTTCTAAGCTAAACTCGTGTGTGTGTGGATCTGCTTTTCTTCATCTCCTTTAAGACATGAAGGCAACAAAATGTAATTCCTTCCTGTCTACTAATAAATGCACTTGCTCTGAAGAAGGTTCACCCTGGCAAAGCTGCCTGTTTGCCTTATGACAATGTCCCAGTTAGGAAGATAATAAGAACAGAATTAGAAGGACTCTTGATAATCTAAGTGGTCCAAAGTGAATGAGGAATGCAAATCAGGTGAACAGTTAATTACTTTTTGAAAAATTCATTATTTGTCTAGAGTAGCTGATTGAAAAGCAGTGCTGCAATTTAAATTAGGACTATTTGTTCATTTCCAGAATGAAATAGTGTAATTTGACTGATAATCTGTTACAGTTTGGATAAGCAACAGTGATCTGAGAGCCCAAGGCAGCTTTCTCCAGTTGAATAACAAAGCATCTTGATGAAGGAGGTATCCATGAAGTAACAAACCTCTTCTGATCCTTTACAGACACATGCACAGCACACGCACTCGCAATTAACTGTTGCCACTGTTCGAGGCACCGTGTTTTTGTCCACTTGAATTTGCATATCGTACATCATTCTCCAGGTTGCCTTGGGACATTATTATGATTGGCTGGGATCTCCTTCATCTTGCACATACACTTACTTTCCTTTCGATCAGGTAGCAGGCTTTGCATATGTATATGTGTCTTCCATTGATGATGTCAGCGTAAGTTAACATGTCTTACTTTACAAATCCCCACAAAAATATTATACACAGATGCACACAAAGTGAGTCTCCACCCTCGTTTAAGAACAATCAAGGTTGATTCAGTTCCAAGACCATGTGAACAGTTTTATAGCTGTGCCTCTGAAATGGGTACCAGGGCAAAACTTATCCTACTGACCTCCTGTGATGGAGCAAACTTTGTGATGGTCAGATCATACATTTCAAAATACAAGAAAGTAAGTATTCTTCACAACTGGATGATTTGATTTTTTTTCTCAATCTACCTGAGCAGAATCAAACTGTATGGAGGAGCTTGTCCAGCAATAATATTGCACAGAAAGCTATTTATTGGCAACTTCACACTTGGGTACCCTATATCCTTTCACTCAAGCCTGCTGACCATCTTTGTATTGCCAACTTAGAAACTAAGGGGCAAATTCCTGTCTCACTCTCACCTCTACAGATTCAAATTGGGGCTTCTGTACCTGCCAAGGAATTAGTTTTTCTTGATCTCGTCCTAGTTTAGGATCCTCAAGATAATGAAGGGGCCTAAAACCGACTATGGAATGCACTCCCCAGAGAGGTCCGCCTGGCACCATCATTATATGTTTTTTGATGCCAGGTTAAGACCTTTTTATTTAATCAATATTTTAATGTTTTAATATTGAATTTTATTATTGTATTTGTAGCCAGAGTGGGTCGTCAATTTATTTATGCTGTTAGTCATCCAGAGATGTTAGTAATTGGCCAGCATACAAATTTCATAAATAAATAAAACGACCTTCTCCTTCCAACTTCATGGTTCCTACCTCCCTTTCTGCCTCCCTCTTTTGAACTGAGGAATGAGCAGTGGGTGGAAGGAGAGTTATTTGAGCAACCATGAATCATAGTTTCCAGCTTTTCCCTCTGCTAGACAAATCCTTTATGCATCACAAAGTTAGGATTGACTTATTTGTTGACTTAGTTATTTCATTTTTCCCTATACCACCCAATAGCTGAAGCTCTTTTGGTGGTGGACAATAAATAACAAATGCAATAAAACACAATACAGAATAAAACATCGTAACATTGCCTTTACCAGCTAAGCAACTAAAATCAGTCCATACTGTTAGGCCTGCTAAAAAAATGTGGTATCTGGAGTTGGTATCTGCCTCGGCAAAGAGAAGAGGACACTCTTTACCACATGTCCTTGGAGGGGAGATCACTCCATAGCCTGGGGCTACCACAGAGAAGGTCTTTGCCTTGTTACCCCTTTCTGAGTCTCCCTTGGAGGTAACATTCAGAGGAAGGCCTCAGATGTTGAGCTTAGTGTCTGGGTAGAGGCATCAACCGGTCCCGCTGTCTCTGTCTTGGCATAGGTCACAGCAAAGGATTTTTTCCTCAACATGCATCGTGGGGCTTGCACTATGTGGGGTTATGACCAGATGCCTGAAAAAAATCGTGTTCCTCCTTTAGGGGGAAAGACATCTGTTGTACTGACGCTTTGGTGAGCACACAGTTCCCACATTTTTTCTCCAAGAGCCTTGCTTGTTGTTCATTTCCACTCCAGTGATGTTTCCCTCACCAAGAACCTGCGCTGGCCTTTTTGCTGTCTTGCCTGGGGTGGGGATTGGGGAGCAAGATTTTGGGGAGCAAAATCTTTCAGACTGTTCTGGGAAGTATCCATACCATCAAATAAGCACCTTCCCTGGCTCTCCTAAAACTGTTCTCTGAGCATCTTTCTGGTGGGCGGTTACTTCACTCAGCATCGGTGCCCACCTCGCTCTTGCAAATGAAGTCATAGGTGCAGGGCAATCTATTGCATTCTATGAAAAATTAGAGCATTTCTATTCTTAGTTTGCTTCTTGCTAGGAGTTAGGAAAATAGGGTTGCTGATTAAAATTGATACTCTTTAGCGGAGCCCAAAGCCCTTTCTGACTGCCAATAAGGTTGACCTGAATAATGTTAATCAACCGTTGCTGTGTGTTAGGCTTATGGGAAGATAACATACCCTGGAAGAGGGAAGGTTTGCTTCTTTAAAGCACTTGATAGCAATTTTTATGAAATAACGCTCTATTTCAAAATGTATTTTGATGTGCGTGTGCTTTAAAAAGTCAATTTCTATTGCATAGGAAATGTTTGTATGAGGCTCCACAGGCAACCAATCATATTATACTAATGAGATATTTCATCTGGCACAATTGAATTAATATTTGTAATACATTTGATCAGACAGCTGATCTTCCTCCAGCGAGTTGAGGGTGTTGGAACAGTTGCTCTTTTCTTACCATATAGATTTGCTGAGCTCAGTTTAATTAGAAAGTGCTTCATATGGGGAGAAGTCTATGTTGCACAACACAAATTATGAAAACTGTGCTTTTGAATTGCATGGTAGTGCTCCTTTCCCATGAATGTTATGTGGCCCTACTACGGCACTTAATTTCATTTGATAGGGAAAACAGCCAAATCAGCTGTAATTTTTTAAATATTCATGCATTTATCTTAAAGTCTGTGTGAACTTACCTAGAATGCAATTTCACGAAAGCGTCTTGGAATCCCACTAGAAAACTGGTATGCCAGAGATAGGCAGTCTTCTGCTGGCAGCTGAAAGAATATACATGCATCCCCACACGCATCCCCACCCCTGGCCATGTCTGGTGGTTCCTAGACCCCCACATCTGTTGCTGCTGAAAAATGGGGGAAACTGCTCTGGAAATTCATTCTATGGCTCCTGCTGTGGAAGTGCTATTTGCAGAGCATTCTTGCTTTGTCCCAGGAGGAAATACTTGAAGGTCCCTGCCAGCTTCCTTGAAGCTCTTGAAGCTCATACCTAGCCTCTTCTTTCTTTCTTTTTGCTGATTGGCTTGCAATGGCTGAGAAGGGAGAGGTCCAGTTCCTTCAAGCTGCGATATAGAACAGATTCTCCTGCTGCATGAATGCTGTCCACGGATGTGTGCAAGCAGAAGATGTGTGTGAGCAGTGAGCGATGGCCTGGACAGTCTTTGCCGTCTTTTCCTGCAATCTGGTGAAATAGCTTGTGTGCTACCTTGGACCTCCCCTTGTGTCTTGTGTCTTGTTGAACTGATTCTGGGTCCTGCGGACACCTGTGTCTGAAGAGGAGAAGCTTATGCCAGGATCTCATGATACCGATTCTCAGAGAGACTTCCCAAGAGAAGAGGTATTTCCCTTCTTGCATAGGAAGGAATGCATCTTCTAAGAGCCCAAGGTGGCACCTGCTGCAATGTTCTCTCACCATCTAAAGGCAGAGAAACTGTGCTTCAAAACAATTATTTTCACACTATGTGGATCTTTGTAGATATATTCCATGGATTGATTAAAAGCAGCCATTGATTGACTAGGACATGGTGAATTGGTTGGTAGCCCTATAGCACACCCTACAATTAATGCATGTGTATTCTTATACACAAGGGACTTGCAAGGCAAGGGATGTGTCTGCCTTCAATGTGGCCATCCAGAAAGTCAAACCTGTGACAGTGCCGGAGAAGGGAGGGAGAGAAAGAGAGAGGGAGAGATCTTGGGTGAGAGGGTGGGAGCACTTTCCCGCATGAAGAATGAGATGACTTGGTGCTTGGGGAATCTGCAAATCAGCCGGCTTCCTCTGGGGTGGGCAGGTGGGGGGGGGGGATAGAGCCTTTTATGGCTGCTCAGCCCCTTTCAAAGACCGCTTTTCATGCGGCTGGCAGGAGACAGACATCCAGCTGTTTCTCAAAGGACAGCAGGAAGAGGCAGTCTCCCTGCTCCTACTGGTGGATGAGGCTGGCTGAAGGCTCCCACCTTGGAAGCAGAAAGATCATCTGCAGACATCTGATGGATCCAGCACAGCCGCTTTGTAGCTGTCAGCATGGGCTGGACGGATTCCTGATGGGTGCAGAGCATGTGCATAGAAACCTCCGCCGCACATAGAATACTAACTCAGAATTCAAATTAAATAAGGATAATTAACAATTAACAAAAAGCTAAGCAGACAAGTAATTAGATATTCCCTGACTAGTGTTTACTGTAATTTTGTGACCCATTCATAATTAACCTCGGATTGTAAAGTATATTGATGAGAAGGCAAAGTATAAACTTGTATTAACAGTGACAGAATAAGATGCCAATTAAACTGCATTTCATTCAGGCTTGGGAAAGCAAAGCTATAATGGATTTTTATTATCTTCCCATGCTTCCCTATGCTTGGCACGTGCCAGAGGCAAGATTAGGAGCTGATGAAAGGGGATAAAAAAAGAACCCTCTGCCTGATGTCTATAGCAAGGGGGTGGGTGGGGGGAGTAATAATAAAGAGGGTTTAAAGAAAAACAATAAAAATGTTAAGCAGCCTTCTGCTGTACAGGCGGTGCATACGCATGCCGAATAGGATCGGCGCATGCATCCCAAAGCGTAACCTTTTTCCCAGAGACGGCCTGCATAGCTGAGCTCCAGCGCATTCTCTTAGCAAGCAACCTGAAAGCTACCTGGAAAGTCATTGTTCATCCCTCTGAATTTCATGTGCCTTTTTACAGTCCCCCTTTAAAGATACATTAAGGTTTAAAATGTGGTCTTTCAGTGTGATGAGCTTAACAGGCTTTTTATCCTCTCCATTAAATTTTGTTTGTTCTTCCTTGGAAGAGACTGCATTCTCCATCATGGCTTTATGGCTACCGTAGGAGTGCTAAACAAAGCTCAGCCGGAGACTGCATTCCTCAGACTGCTCCCCTTCCCAAAAGAGAGGAAGAGGAAGTTCTTTTCATAATTTCCCCCACTCCAAGCTGCAGAGGCAGATAGTGCACCAGGACTGGTGCCCCAAGCCTCTGGACGTCACCTACCCGCCCCCCTGCTGTCCATGAGCCCTTGCTGAGGTCCAGGGGCAGGGGCTCGGTGGGTGCTCTCCGCTGCATCCAATTAGTGGGCTTTTTGCCCACATGTGCCTCACCTCCTGCTGACCCCACTCCTCTGCTCGAGGTTTTTCCTGCAGCGAAATGCCTGCCCTGCCCTGCCCTGCCCTGCCCATGTGTCCCTCTTTACTACGCGGAGAAAGAAAGGGCCCTGGAAAGACACTCATGCATAGGCTTTAGAGCATGTGCCAATGAGCATGTGTGCATCTGTGCATTTTGTGATGTCCTGTCCAGGTTGGGGAAAGTGGGCATTTGATGTCCTTTGCACGGCTCACAGCTGATCTGCAGCAAGCTGCCCTAGCTCAGCACCATTCAGGTGTGTGGGATCTGTTGGGGTCACTCGTCACCTAACCTGTACTTATGACAGCTATTCCTATGCCCCAAGTTCAAGACCTTGCACTGATCCACATTGAACGCCATCCTGTTGTCTCCTGCCCACTTCCATAGTCTGTCCAGATCCTTTTGGATCTGGAGTACCTGCTCCTCAGTTGTGGCCACTGCTCCAGTTTTAGTGTCGTCTGTGAATTTGATCAGCAGACTGTTCACCCCTTCTTCCATGTCATTGATGAAAAGATTAAACAGGATCGGCCCCAGGATGGAGCACTGGGGGACCCCGCTTGTCACTGGCCGCCATCCCGATGATTCCCCGCTAAGGGTTACCTTCTGCTTTCGGTCAGTCAACCATGCCCTAATCCACCGGACAGTGCTTTGGTGTATCCCAAACCCAGAGGAATTGCGTTGGACGACTGCTTTGAAGGGTTCCTCCAAGGGCAATTGGACACAACTGCTGGTCCTGCCTCTCCAAAGATGGCTGTTTAGGTGTTTTTTTAAAAATCATCTGACTTAGGTAAAATCACCACAAGGCAGGCAAAAAGGATGACAAAATACATAATAATATACCAAGTGCACTAAAGAAATAAAAATGCTCATAAATTGTTCTTAAACTGTCAGTGATCTGCTTGTGGAACTGCTAGAGTAAAACAACCTAAGTGAATTCATTTATTTATTTAAGGTTTTTGTATACCGCCCACCCGACTATGGCTGGTCCCTATCTTCACCGGGTGGAGAAGAAGGCGGGCCATCATCCTTGGGGACCTTTTACTCAGGGCTACCAGGGTGGCGATGTGCCAGCCGGTTCTTGAGGCAAGGGAGGTCTACTGGGCACATGCATCTGGAGTGTGACGGACAGGCTGTGCGTCTTCTTCCTCCAGGGGGTCATCAGCTGCTTCTGGTGATCCACACGGGAATGAATGACACTGCCAAGCAGAGGCTGGGTGGGATCACTCAGGACTTTGAGGTCTTGGGTAAGAGCCTCAAGGGACTGAAGGTCCAGGTGGCCATTCCCTCACTTTTGCCCATCCGCGGACACAGGCCAACCAGGGAAAGGAGGGCTGTGGAGGTGAATGACTGGCTGAGGACGTGGTTCAGAAGTGTTCAGAAGGAACACTTAGAGGTTCTCAACCACAGCACAGCCGAGAGACTTCTGGCAAGGAACAGGGTGCACCGCACTGGGATGGGAGAGGGGGTGAGGGTTAGGGAATGCTCTAACAAGCTCTGATAGACCAGATTGGAAAGATATCCCAGGGGAGGGACAAGATTATAATGGGAGATTTCAACCTCCCTGGTATTAGTTGGGAGACGCACTTGGTGGCACAGCTAGGTCCCGTTGCTTCCCAGAAGCTATGGAGGGAGGGCTTTTCACCCTGAGGGTCTGAGAGGCAACAGAGGGAGGGAACATCCTAGACTTGGTTTTGACCAACAGGGAGGATCTGGTGGATGACGTGCTGACTAGGGAGTTCTGGATGCAAATGCCCACTCCATCCTATGCTTCGAGATAAGGAGAACAGAAATGAGTGGTAGGTCAGGTATTAGGAGATGGGACTTCTTGAGGGCCAACTGGTCAATTGAAGGCCAGGAGTGGGGAAGTCTTCTGGGAGATTGTACTGAAAGGCAAGGGAGTTCAGGAAGGGTGGATGGCACTAACGAGGGAAGTCTTGGAGGCATAAGTCTTAATGATACCACTGATTAGCAAATTTGCAGATGACAGCAAAGTGGGTATGGTGGCCACAACTAGGGAGCAGGTGCTCCAGATCCAAAAGGATCTGGACAGACTGTGGTAGTGGGCAGGAGACAACAGGATGGCATTCTGTGCAGTTAAGTACAAGGACTTGCACTTGGGACACAGGAATAGCTGCCATAGGTACAGGATGGGGGACAAGTGGCCGGAGAGCAGCACTTGTGAAAGGGATCTCGGGGTACTTATCACTGGCAGGGTGAACATGAGCCAGCAGTGTGGTGTGGTGGCTAAGAAGGTGAATGCCACCCTTGGATGTATAGCCAGAAGCATGGCTTCCAGATTTAGAGAGGTGTTAGTTCCACTCTATAAGACTCTGGTGCACCCACAACTGGAGTCTGGTTGTAAGTGCTCCACATTATAAGAGAGACATATAGGCACAGGGTCACAAGGATGGTAGCCTGATTTTGGGGTGGTGGGAGGGGATGCCATATGAGATGAGATTGAGTGAGCTGAGCCTTTTCAGCCTGGAAGAATATGAGACTCGGAGGGGATCTGTTGGCAACATGCAGGTATATGAAACGGTGTCACATGATAGAGGGTCATGACCTGTTCTCCCCTGCAGTGGAAGGAAGGAAGCAATCCAGTGGGGCAAAGCTCAAGGAACTGTGTTTCAGGTTGGATGTCAGGAAGCACTTCCTGATGGTTAAGTCCCCTAGGATATGGAATGGGCTTCCAGAGGATGTGGGCATCAATGAGGGTGTTCAAGGAAAGATCGGACAACCACAGGCTGGGTATTTAATGAGCAGAGTTAGCTGGAGCTGCGGGTCAGACTAGATGACCCGGGAGACCCCCTTCTGACCCGGCCTGTTTCTATATTTATTGCTACCTGTGAATGCACAAAGATACTGCCTTAGATACTGACACTGAGCAGAAGAATAGATCTTTCCCTCACTGGCTGTTACTGAAGCTGCACCCTCTGAAGCAGCATCTGCTCATTATGCAAGTGGAGCCCTCTCCCCCTGTGTTGTGACTTCTAGATGCCCCCACATTACCCCGTCTCGCTGGCGTGTGGGTCACTGCTGTTATTTCCCTCCCGAGTTACAAGAGTCATAAAATTGTACTCCAAGGGAACCGAAGGCAGCAGCAGATGCCGCCTCCCCAATTCCCTCCAGTTCCAGACATGGCCTTGATTGATCAATGGCGTCAACACGCCTGTGCCTCCGTGCTCCGGCGTCTGTTGCAAAGCGGGGACGAGTGATCTTAATGGAGGTATGGTCCAGAGAACTTTGCAGGAACTGGAAGTGCTTGCACTCCCTCTTAATAAAATGCTGTAAATGAAGAGCTAATTTATATTTAACAAGACATTTATTAGTTAACGAAGGATTCATTGGGTTAAAAAGAAAAAAGAAGCTGCCCCATAAGATTGCTGCTGTAATATCCTAATAAATGTCTGTATTAATAACGAGCCACATTGGCAGACATAACACATGGAGATAAAGAGGAATGAAATGTGGTTGTGGCACATCACCAGCAAGGCTGGTGGAGGTGTTGTTTTTTCAAGGCCTTTCCAAAAGAGGCAGGTGAGAAAGAGGCTTAGCAACGCAGTGCAGTCTGAATCTGGCTCACGATGGTGTTTGGGGAACAGAAGGGCGGCTGAGCTGGAGCAAAGCAAAGGTCTGCTGGGTCAGCATCCCTTCCCCTTGACAGCCAACCAGTTGCTTAGAAGAAGCCACATGCGGGACCCGAGTGTAAAGCACCTTCTGGCCCATGTTTCCCAGGATCTGGTTTTCAGAGGTCTGTTGCTTCTGATACTGGAGATAATGAATAAAATATTTAATATAAAAGAGTGAGCATGGCACTGGGGTTAGTGGCTGTACTGGGGACGCAGGAGGTCTGGGTTCCAGTCCCCCACTGGGGCCATGAATCTCACTTTCAGCCTAACCTAGCTCACACCGTTGTTGTGAGGATAAAATGGAGCAGAGGAGGACTGTGGAAACCACCTTGGTTTCCTCACAAAAGGGAAGAAGGTATCATATAAATGCACATGTGCTAATCAGAATAGTAATAACAATCATCATGAAGCAATAATCATTCATAGTCTTGGTACACAAGCTTTCTCAATCTGGTGTCTTCCAAATGTGTAGGACTACAGCTGCCATCATCCCCAGTGGCCATAGCCATTCACCAGGTTAGGGTAGACTGCACTATAGCACACTGTACTGAAATGAAGTGCACCATTTCAGCGGGCAGCTTTTACCAAGAATGTTTTGCGGGGCGGGGAGGGCGGTGCGTGTGTCCCGATGGGCTGCCATCCTCAAAGGAGAACTCCCGGCCCACGCTTGGAGGAGCATGAGGAGGCAGAATCCGGAGGTGGCAGAACAAACTGTTCACCTGTTCTCACTGCAGGTGGGAGGTCTGACTTCTGTACTACTTGAAGGAACGCTCCATCCAAGCAGAAAGCTCGTGGAACAAGGTGTGAGCCAGGCTAGGCCATTTGTGTAGCTTTCCCCTTGCTGGGAGAGTTGTCTCTTGGGGCTAAGAAAACTTTTTAAAAAGCAACCCATCCGCAGCCTGCGTCGCCACCTCAGGATTCCACGTGGCATTCTTCTGCACGCTCAAGGCCAGGCCTACATTTCTTTGTATAACTGGGTGTATTTGCAGGACTAATTCAATTGCGTGTTCCCCCATCTCCCTAAGCTGTCTCGCTTTCCAGACTTGCAGAGAGGGCACCTGGGGGAGGGGGTCAGTGCTGTTCACTTTGGTAGACAAATTTCTTAAACAAACAGAGCGGCACTTCGCCACAAACAGCCCCAGGAAGCCGCACGGTCTCCGTGCCAGGGTGCGAGGCCATGGTGTGAGACCCAAGTCCCTGGGTGTTTTCCGTTCCAGCTGTCCTGGCCATGAATTGCTTATTTTTGGACAATGGGGCACAGACACTATAATTTGGAGTGTGATCATTGACACGCCCCCTCTTTTGTCTTCCTTTCAAAGCCAATATCCCCGGCCCAGATGGGTTAATACATAATGCAGACACGCAAGTAATTGGCCGCCTTTGTGCAGCAGTCAGTCATCGCTGGCTGTCCCTGTGATCCACGATTAGTGGTCATGCAAACACTCCTTCCACCTAATTAAGCACAGCTTTGAAACCGCCCTTCCCAATGATGTCCGAGTCCCAAGCTAGCGATTCACACATGAGCCCCTACCTGTTAAAACTGCCATCTCTCCCTCTTCTGGGATGAAACATCCCTGCCCTCCACCCTGCCCCCCCCCCCAGGTGACCCAGCTGCTGGTGAGGCTTAGGACCTAAAGGGAGGGTGGAGTGATAAATGATCTTGACGAAAAGTCTGGATTAAAAAGCTGAAAATGGGATGTTAATAAACCCCAAGCCACTAATTTGGAGAACACATGCTCTCCAGGCTAAGCCAGTGCCCTGAAACAATGGCCAGGGATAAGCAAGGCATTGGCCAGCCAACCAGTTTCCCAAAGACACTGTTCATGTTTGTTTGGAAGGGTACAAGAATGGGCTGCATTTGCGTCCCAGCACATGCAAAGGATGGCCACGTTCTTGCACTATTGACCACTCCAAGTAGGGCCATGCCAAATCTCATCCACTATATACCTGCCCAGCCCATCAGACATGTTTTCGGTGCCTCTGCTGAGTAAGTTGGCACTCTTCAGCAGTGGCGCTCTGGTTGTGGGTCAGTCTCCCCAGAGAGGCTTGCCTGGGGCTGACATGATGGTCTTCATGGCGCAGGGTGGAGCTTTCGAGGTTTGCCCAGACACTTTTATCCTCCAGTTTTAAAAATGATGTGTTAGTGTACTCTTAAGTCTTTTGGCTGCTGCCGGCTTTTACCCTGTTTATTCACTTGAATTTGACTCTGCTTTTAAACTGTTTTTCTTAGGTAACATATTGTACTTGACTATTGCATTTTATGGCTTTACAGCTTGTTTGGTGAGCCATCAAGAAAGATTTTGCTACTGGGTTGTACAATATGTAAAAAACAAACAAGCAACGAAGTCACTACATCATCTTGAATAAACACCTACTGTATTTTTCACTCTATAAGACGCACCTGACCATAAGACGCACCTAGTTTTTGGAGGAGGAAAACAAGAAAAAAAATATTCTGAATCAAATGGGCACATCATCACAGGCACATTCCCCATCACTTCCCCATGGGCTGCACATCTGACAGACTTACTGCACACACACATTCGCTCTATAAGACACACAGACATTTGCCCTAACTTTTGAGGGGGGGAAAAGTGCGTCTTATAGAGCAAAACATATGGTATATCATTCCCCTGGCTCCTTGCTTTTCTTCCTTTTTAACCTGGAACTTGAGATCTTTAGCACTTTGTGACTGGATTTACACATAATGGCTAATTATGACCTGGTTCAGATATAACAGCAAGGTAGGTTGAGTAGGGGTTGAGTATAGTTTGTTGCTAAATTGTGAGCTGTCATTACATGGGAATCCTGCACTTCCTTGATAACAGCCTATAATTAAAGCACGGTGCAATTCAAAAACAAAGCACACTTAATCCCTGCTCTGGCTTTTGGGTTAAATAACTCATAGTTGGAGCCTCACCAGAATAGCTGAGCATGTTGCCTCTTGCCCACTCAATATTCCCATTTTGCCAAACAAGTCACCATTTCTGAGTGTTTCTCATACGTATGAACCAAGAAGCCTGGGATGTTGAGAGTTGGACAGTGCAGGGTTTGAACCCATGGTTTATTGTTTGGTCTGGGCCGTTTCTACCCCAACCCCCAGGTTCTCAGGAATGAGGTGTTCCTGGGTTGTTAAGGAAAGCAGGCGCCAAGCAGAAGCGCTGAGAATATGGGGGCAGTGCATTCGTTCACTCCAGCATGGTGCCAACTTACTATGGATGGTTGAATCCATAGGTCACTGTTATGTATGAACTGGGTCCCCATGCTGTAACTTAGCCAGTGGGGCATAGTAGTGCTGAACTGGAACTGGGAAGCCCCAGATTCCTCACAAAGCTGTGGAATTCAGTGGGTGGCTTTGAGGAAATTGCTTTCACTGGATGGAATGTGTTCACACCTAGTAGGGTATGATATATTGCTGCTAGGAGTTTTAAAAATTGTTGGAGAGGGTAAGTGCAAATGCACCCAGACTGTTCCGTGTGAATCTTTAATGAAATGGACTTGTAGAGTCTGCAGGAGTCATGGATGGTGATCCTAACATTTAACTCTGAGACACCTGCTCTAGGTGCTTTAGGTAGAAGGACATCGAGTGATATTTAGTGCTCTGATTCTCCTCAGTGCATTAGTGCAAGTGAATTAGAACTGCAGGCTAAGGGAAGCAAGCAATCATAGGAATGAGTGAACCTGCTCAGCTCCATCTGAACAGTTCCCTCTTTTTCACAGCTGTGATTATTCTGCCCTGGTCCTGGATGAACTTTATTCTTCTGTTCAGAACGTCTTGTATACTTTTGTGCACATTTTAAAAGTTGGGAACATTTGGGAGAGCACAGTTTTCAAACACTTTTGTACACACCCATCCAATGATGAAAGCAGGTTTGCATACATTTCAGGAAACATTTTCCTTTGTGCTTTTTCAAAATACACAGGTCCCAACAGCAATTTCCTCCAAGAATACATATACCACCCTTGCAGTTCAGGTGGGAGGCTTTGGCCCCCAAGGGAGTTCAAAGCAGCGGTGAGATTAAATTATGGATTTGATGGTTTCGAGCCAATCTCTTAGTCTTCTACAGGGGCCATTCTCACTTAGGATGATGGGAATTATAGTCCAACACATCTGGAAGGAACCAGTTTGCAGAAAGCAGCACTTAACCATAAATAAACTTAACCTTAAATAATAACCAGTATCCTTTACCAGTTCACTAATAAAATTCAAAAACTGCCTATTTTGCTTGAAAGATGAGAAGTGAATGTATAATTCAGTCTCAGTTACCATTTCATTTGCTCAGCAGGTGTGTCAGAGAAATTCGCAATGAGTTCAAATGAGATTGGATTTCTGTGCATCCAGCCCAAGGCTTTTTCCAAGCCATGCAGATTCTGTGGAGTTGCAGACTTTTCAGAGTTGTATGCAAGTTCAGGTGCACAGAATTACAAAAATGATTAACAAAGATTAAGAAAGATTAATTTTCTTAATTTAATAGAAATTGCACACTTCTCATAGGCTAAAGTGTGCAGTTGTGCAAGGATTTGTGCATTTTTAGAATTGCACATTTGCACAAGGAGCCCTTTCCAAAATAAACGTGAGCTCAGAAAACTGAGAAGAATCTGATTCTGTCAATGAGCAGACAATGGAATGAAAGGCACCCGATCAACTGTGAAACACAAACAGAATGGATTTAACAAACTCTGTATCTTGCTGTTGATCCAAAGAGGCTAGTCCCTTTGGGGGTGGGGGGTCATGCACACAAACAAAGCTGAAGTTCAATGTAACCGGATGGGTTGGTTCAGGTAACCTGGCCCTAAGCCATTGATTAGCTTCTGCCAGTGGTGCATTAAAACCACATAATTTTAGATTCTTTTTATTTTATTGGGAGAGGAGGTCGTTTGTATGTTATATCACTTTCTTCAAAATGTGGCCAGTTATCCCAGCTGCATTTGGGGAGTCCTGCTCATTCCCCGGAGCTCTCTCTGCGAGTCCCACCTTGACGGCACCACTGGTCTGTGCACATTTTCTGTTAGTGACTAATTGTGGCCACAGATCTGGATACACACTGCTAGAACTTGCCAGTGATTGGAGAGGGATCTGAGTTCAGCGGCAGAGCGCCTGCTTTGTACGCAGAAGTTTCCAGGTTCAGTCTCCAGTACAAGAATTAGGACAAGGGAAGAAACCTCCAGAAACCCTGGAGATCCACCGCAAGCCAGTGTTGACAGCACTGAGCTAAATGGACCAATGGTCTGACTCAGTTTATGGCAGCTTTCTATGTCTGTATTGCAACAGAAACAGTGCATACTGAAGGCCCTTTGGGAAAAAAGTCATCTTACATCTGGGTGTGCATCTCCTTTAAAAGTTGGCCAATAAATTGCAGATCATGTCCTTCTGCCTCGGTCACCCGCAGAGCCTGGCTAAAGGTCCTTCCTGAAGAGGCAACAGCAGGAAGAAGCAAGTCATTCTCATTTTTCTGTGTTCATTGGAAGTCTGAGCTCTTGCTGGACCATTTTCCTTCAAGCTTCTTTGTTTAGTTCTGTTTAACATGGACTCCTCCTAGGTCTGATGAGCTTCCTCACTTCCCTGTATTTTACTACTACTACTACTACTATTACAGTAAACCCTCATTGACAAGATCACCTACGTGATTTACACTAAACAGTCACATACCGGTATGCATAAATATTCAAATGGGTGACTTTTCAGACAGCTAAGCAGATAACAGTCAACACAGGAAGGGAGTGAGGGGTCTCCCCGAGGATATGCTAAACAGTTAGGTCTGAAAAGAGATTTACATTCCAAGCATAGTCACTGAAGGCACAAGGATTTTGTATTCAGCCATTTGTCCGCGCACACAGTTTGGCATTCGGCATTATCTGTGCCTTCTTCATTGTCTTTTGCGCTTAGTACCGTCCTTGTTCTTGCCAAGGGTATCAGCCCTAGACAGCATTCAATACCTGAGTCTCTACCCTGCTTTTCTGCAGAGGCAACCATCAGCAGATGACCAATCCACATTTCAGGTCTCTGATGTTATTGCTCCAAGTTTTACTGCTCATTGTGAATTCTTTGTTCTTTAAGTAGTTGTTGCGATGATAGGGCAGCGTTATGGCAAAGAATTCTTGAAGTGTTGTGCTACGTAGGATGCACTGATGATACCATCGGAGGTCAGTTCCTGTGGTTACTATTAGCCAGGATGGCTAAGCGCCATTCATTTCATTTCTATACCACCCAATGGTCAAAACTCTCTGAACAACCACAAAAATAAAACCTAGCATATAACATGGTCAAAATATGGCATAAAATCTTTAACATATAAGAATTTTAAACAATCGAAAACTGCTAAAAACAATTAATGATAAAATACCAGGATATTGATAAAACAACTGATATCAAAAACCTAAAAAATTAGGAATTCTGCCTGACATCCATAAGATGACATTCCTGGCTCCAGACACACCTCAGCAGGGAGAAATTTCTGAAAACAGGGGCCCACCACTGAGAAGGCCTTGTTCCCGTCCTTCACATATCAGCCAGAGGAGATATTCAGTAGAGGGCCTCTGGTGCTAATCTTAGTGTATGGGCAGATTCAGGAGAGGTGCTATATTAGGTGAGTGCATACTGGAGGACACATTTCTTCAGGTGATCTGGCCCCAAGTGGTTTGGGCTTTCAGAGGTGAGACCAGTGCTTGTATTGGGCCTAGAAATGGGCTGGAAGCACTAGAGCAGTGTGATCAAACTGCCGAGACCCAGTTATTATTCTTGCTGATTTATTTTGCACTCATGGATGTTTCCAGACTTTTTTCAGAGCCAGCTACACATACAACACAGGACAATAATTCAAAGCAAGAGGTTACTGGGTGTTCCTAAGTATATGAGGGCCACCTTTGTCCAGGTATGGTCACGGTTTGTTATTCAGTGCACCTGACATTGGGATGACAAGCATAATGGGTTCGTTTTCCCCAGGTGATGATATGACAGCATCCTTCTATGCAGGTGTGGACCAGCATCTCTGGATAGGAATTGCCCTCAGCAAACATCTAGGATGTTTCTTTTATTTATTAAATGTATCTCACTCTTGTGCCAAAAAATGGTACACAGGCTGCCTAACAAGAGTAAGATTCAGGTTCAAATCATCATATTTAAAACATAAAAATAAATCAATTAAACACACTATTGATAGAGAAGAGAAGAGAATTTCAGCCCTCTCCCCAGGGGAGGAAGAAACTGCATTTTGGAGTCACACGGGTGATTGTCCAGCTGATTCGACCATCCAGTAGAACCTGCATCACAGAGCTTCCTTTTCTCAGAGGCTACCATCACGCTTACCTCTCCTTACATTGTTCTCCAGAAATCTTTAGGGACAGATTTATGGATAAAATGAGGAGGGGACAAAGGTTTAAAATGATAAAATAGGCACCTAAAGGGCAATTAGATTTCAGATTACCTCACCCTGCCAGCAAATATCTTAAGGGAAAAGTACAGTCTATCCAGACTTTCTCTCTCTCTCTCTCTCTCTCTCTCTCTCTCCTCCCCTCCCTCCCTCCCTCCCTTGGAGTTTATATGCCCTGGATTGCCTCCCCGACACTCACATTTTTTTCCTTCTCTGCATGAACACTTGTGGCATATGCACTGCTTCTCCCTTCATGTTTTGTCCATGTGCCCCTCCCACATTCTCACTTCACATCCTTACAGAGAAATCAATTCACTGTTCTGGGAACCAGCCTTCTTTTCTAACTACCTAGAATCATGGCCAAGTTATTAAAGTCGTAACAAAGGAAATGCATTTATTTAGAACTATTTGTTTATTTTTCTATCATTTTGCAGTCAAATGATTCTTCTTCTAGCTTCTGTTTAGACTGAAGTGTCTGATCCTGCCTAATCTTGGAAGCTAAGCAGGATTGGGACTGGTTGGGTGACTTAAAATGTTGTGAACTGCTCAGACAGCTTTGGCTATGGGCAATATAGACATGTAATGTAATGTAGTACTACTAATAATAATCCTAGAGGCAACTTACAACAGATTGTAACAATGCATGTGCACACACTCAAAACCCCCAAAATCACAGAGCCCAGAATGTGAGTGTGATGTTACAACAGACTTTTTCTCAGTCTGTCTTGATGTCTATTCCCCCTTACACACACACAAACACACTCTCCGTGTAGTATCCACCAGGATGACTAGAAATCACACAGTGCTGTTCTTTAATGCTCAGCACTTATTCTCTGGACAAAGAATTAGGCTTCCATCCTGGCCAATGCCCTCCCCTTCCTCTTCCATTTGGTCAGAGCCGTCAATGTGTCTTTTGTAATTTTGCACATAGACACTTAATTCTAACTTTCCCCTTCTGCACCACCAGTTCTACTCATTTTCTATCCCATCCCCATTCATCTTTTAGGGCCCAATCCAACCAAGATGAGCACGAGACATGAAACATGGAGGATCATGCTCATCCGATGTAGACTGGAAGAAGAAACGGAGGCTCCCCCCACTCGGCAGTCACTTGCAATGGCTGCATTTTCATGAGTCACTTTCTTGTGATGGCATCTTGGGGGTGGGGGAGGCAGGAGCTGCTTCAAGACCCCCCCTGAAATAACCTCCTCCCCCCCCCCACTCCAGGGCCACTTCCCTGACAGTGGAAATCTGTGCCGGCGGCTGTGAGGGAGCAGGGTGAGTGCGCCAATTCCCAACGCCAAGGCTGGAGGGCTGCTCTGACCTCCGAGCTGGGAAATCAGATTATTCCGTGGACAACGTCTAGGGGGCATTGAATTGTTCTCTTAATCCTACATAGATCCGTTGATCCTGCCCTCCTTGACCTGGTGGCCCCTGGATGTTTTAGACTGCAACTCCCACCATCCATGCTGCCTGGGGATCATGGAGACCGTGGTCCCAAATGTCTGGAGGGCACCAGATTGGGGAAAACTACTTTCATCTCTCCCCGTTCTTGGCACACACCTGAGTAAGAGAGAGCAATACTGGAAATGGATGCACATCTGGGGGAATGTAAGTCTGACATAATTCCCGGAGCAAAGAGAAACACAGCCCCGGACCAACTGAATATTGCCATGTTATTGTGGGTCTCTCTTGCAGCCATACCCCTGCTCTAGAAAGGTCACCCCACGTCGTTCAGGAGACAGAAAATGTGGGATGTCGCAAATGCCTCCCCCATACGCACGGGCTCATCCCAGCTATCTGGCCTGTCATTAATTGCAACAAATCACATGCTACTCCAACTTACTGTTCCTTGTTTGCATTGTTTGGATTGCTATAGTAGGTGGAATTGTTTTGAACAGTGCATGCAAACTGTGGCCTGTAGTCTTACTGTGGTTGAAATGATTCTCAGTAGTGTATTCAAGTGAGATGGTTAATATATGGGAGCTGGTTAGAGTTGTCGTTTTCTTATGCATTATATGAGCAATGCGAAGGCAGAATGCCCACAGCCACACGTGTGCATGCACGACCTCCCCTGCGCTAGTCCCTTACACCTCTTTTCACGTGCACCTATATTAATGCACACGCTCATGTACAGTTGGCACATGCATACGCATGCACCACTTTCACACTGCTATCAGCCATGAGACCAAGGATCATCGGGAGGCTGCACAGCCTGCTTCTCAGCAGTAACATTTACGCCAAAGGGTTCGTTCTTTCTGAATTTAGCTGCAGCTCCTCATAGTAGCTGGTTGAGAAATAGCATTGTCCCTAATGCAATTCCATGCATTTTGGGGTGGCTTGATCCTAAGACCAGTTAGTTTGCAAAAGATCAAGAAAAGCCTATGCAGACTGGGTGCCTGTAGTTTCAGACTCCCCTGTGGGGAGGGATATCTATGGGGACTGTCATGATGAGTTTCTGTTCAAAACCTCAAAAGACACTGCACTGTTGTAGGAGACCAGCTCTGGCCCCATCCATTCACCAAAAGAACACAAGGCACAGATTCTTATTTCAGCAAGATGGTTAAGCTAACTCTAACCCTGACACAAACTAGACATAGATGATATCCCTCTTTTCCTTACCCTCCCACTCCCTTTCTCTTGTGAGTCCTCCTCCTCCTCCTCATCATCATCATCATTTTAGTCTGTAAGCCTGATGATCTGGTCCCTCTTAATCACTATCTGAAAACTGGGATAGGGAAAAAAATGCCAGCTTCTCTGTTTTACTCATTCAACCACATGGAGTTTCATTTCTCCCTGGCTTTGTGTGCTGACAGCATTTAAAACTTTTCTGAGAAGTTGGGAGGTTCATAAGTATAAGTATTACACATCATCTCTTTCTCTAAGGTCCACCCACATCACACCAAGCGGCATGAAAGCTGCATTCCCACTGTCCACTGTGCAATACAATTCTCTGAATCTTCCCTTCCTCCCTGCTCAAGTGCCAGTCAAATGGAAAAGAGCCACACAATTGGAGCTGCCACACAGTTGCAAGATGCACAATCCTAGCATGAACTGCAGCACTGTGTGAAGCTAATTCCGTGTGTGTGTGTGTGTGTGTGTGTGTGTGTGAGAGAGAGAGAGAGAGAGAGAGAGAGAGAGAGAGAGAGAGAGAGAG
>JAIXND010000621.1:12806069-12870275 GCA_023646645.1 Varanus salvator macromaculatus
AGAGAGAGAGAGAGAGAGAGAGAGAGAGAGAGAGAGAGAGAGAGAGAGGAGCTCAGAGGGCTGGGGATGACAATCCTCCTTTCACTAAATTTAAACCAACAAAGCTATGGAACTTTTATAGATTCTGCCTGCTTTTTACTCAGAGATCTTATTTTCCTTCATCAAGTGTATCTGACTTTGGAGGTTATTTGGCAAAACAGTTATTTTCTTCTGCAGATCTTTTCTGTGCTTTGATACCTCATTGATCCCTCTGTGATGATAATGAACACTCAGTGTATTCTCCAAAGCTCCAAACCTGCTTTTGTAGGTGGATATATAGATCCCATCTTCCTAAAATTCAAAAGAGCAGTCCATTAAATTTTAAATGAGGTAAATTTGTTATAGAACTCTCGCGCATACTGCACAAGGCCTACAAAGGGTATTGAAGCACATTCTAAAGAACTGCTTGAAGAGATGTCAAAGTGAGCATGGCCTCATCATGCAGGAGAATTTTCCTTGATGGCAAGTCAACTGTAACAGTTTAAAAGGAATCTGAATGCCAGCCCACAATTAGTGAATTGATGGAGGGGTAGCTGTGTTGGTATCTTGCAGCAGAAGCGATGAAGGGTGTCCTGGCACTTTAAAGGGTAACACATTCATTATAACATGAGTTTCTGTTTTAGTAAATTATGGTCACTGGTTACTCAAACTAAGCATGATCTTCCCTCCAAACAAACACTGAGGATCCCAGAATTGCAGGATAGATATGGAATTTCTTGTAAGGAAGGTTTGAAATGTCTTGTAAGGCGGGAACAAAAGCAAGTCTTGATAACTGGGAGAACAGTCTCCTTACACCTCACCAGAGGCCATGTTTGCTGGGACTAATGGGAGTTGTGGAGTGTGCTGAGGTTGTGACATAAGCGTACTTGGAGGGAGCTTTCAACTGGATTCCTTTTTGCCGCCTTTTGATGCTGTCTCACTGTGGTGTCCGTTCCTGCTCTGTTAGACAACAACTGCACCGTAGATTGGTGACTCAGGTTTGGAAGGGCAGGACTTTCCTCTGCTGATTTGCTGTCGCCTCTCCTAACTGAGCTTTTATTTGTTTCTCATTCACTGAAAAGATTCCAGACGATATTGTCACAGGGAGATTCCTGTTGCTCCACCAGGCTGGCTGTCGGGCAGGGCTGTCGGTGGCACAGAGGGTGTCACCTTGAGGAAGGTGCAGCTTGTTCCCAGCCCCAACTTCCCTGGCACCTCTGCTAACAGTTGGAGACTGGATTTGTTTCTGGCAATAGGTCACATCAAACGGACAAACGTGTGTTGCCATGTGAGTTGATTAGATTGCCTGGAAGTATTAATTTTCCCCTAAGTCTTGCCTCCATATCCATTAGCCACTCGGGTGTGTGGCTAACAATTCCAGAGAGCACCTTCAGAAGCACTTCATTACCATGCAAATGGAGGCTGCTTTCTTCCCTCTCTGTGCAAGTCGCTCCAGCTAGAGGATTACACTATAGCTTTAAGGAGAGCATATGCAGAACACAAATTATTGCAGTCATCAATATTTATACAGCTGCGAAAGTTCGTATCTGACAGGCACAGCTTCCACCACAATGAGCCATAAAAGGCAGGCACATACGTTGAGGCAGAGAGGTACCATCTTACAATTAAGAGATTCATAGTCAAAGCATTGCTGTGCTAATGGAATGAATTTGAATTGTGTTGGTGGGGCTCTTTCCTGGCACAGTTAGTGTCCAAGAAGTAAACTATGTTGGCTGTTAGACACATATGGACACATCTGTTAAATCCATGGATTGTCAGGCATCTTTCAATCCATCATCATCATCATCATCATCATCTCTCTCTCTCCCTTTTTTACAAAATCTCTTAATGGAAAAGTGGGAAATTCATTCCACTTGCACAAGTGTGCATGAGTGTTAATGCACGTTAATGCAAGTGCAGGTTTGCGCAAATCCCCCTCAAAAATATAAAATGGTGCAAAGTTGGCCACTTGCATGGATTTGTGGGGGGTTATCCTATGAGCCAGAAGATAATTCTCCGATTATGTGGATGACGGCATTCTGTCACTCATGGAAAGCTGTCCGTGGCTCATTTTTAGGAAGAAATATCATGGCCAGCTCAATCTTTGGGTTCTTCTTTGCACAAATGCACTCAGTGCACAAATGCTCTTTCGAAGTAAAACTCTTCCACCAGTGTGATTCTTCAGGGCTACTGTGGTATTTTGTTCTCCTTAAATTATTTATACTAGAGAATGGCGTGTCAGAAAACCTTATGTAAAGAGGAACGATAGCGACAAACACCATTCATTCCCATTTATCAGGCACATGAAGTTTCTTGAAACTTATTTCCAGGTATTATCTCTTCTAGCCAGAGGAAAGTCTCTGGGCCATTATTCTTGGTGGGCGTGGAATGCAGTGCAGATCCAGTTCATTGTGGACTCTCAAGAACGGACTGCACTCCTCTGCACAATTAACCTGCATTTGTATGCAACGCAAAGTAAGAGGATCTCAGTTCAAAGTTAGCATTAGGTCTGTACTACCTGTGGGACTAAACCCAGTGTGTCTGCATCGGTGCAGGTATATTTCAGCATCGGTGCTGCGTAATAAGTATGTCAGAGGGAGGCAACCTGGTGTCCCCCAAAGGGTTTTGACTGCAGCTCCCATGAGCCCTAGCTAGCATGCCTACTGTTCAGGGTTAATGAGATTTATAGTCCAAAACATCTAGAGGGCGCCATGTTGGCAGTCAGGTATGGCACTGAGATGTTGGTGTCTTAGGGTGCAATCCAATGCGTGTTTAGACAGCATGCTTCTCTCTGTCTAGAATGAGAGCGTTGTGCCATTGCAGAATTATTTTCATACAGCCCTGCAGCCAGGACTGAATAATCACTGGGGAAAAGAAGCCACGCTGCCCTCTTCTGCCCCACACCTGCATACTGGTTGCACAGCTTCCCCTGTTGTCTAAATCCGGAGAGGAATGTGGAATGGGGTGGGGGGTGGCTATGAAACCATCCCAAACCTGAGACCGGGCCATGTTTCCTGCTGTGGTTTTGCAGCCACTGTGGGTTCCAGGGATCATGCAAGTCTCATCAGTTCCTCGGAGCCATACTTTCAATGTTCAGTGTGTTATTCATTTATTAATGGACTTTTTATTGTTTGCCTTGTAACCTGGGTAAGAATGGAAACTGTTAAGATACAAGGCAGTACATTCCCTCTCTCTCTCTCCCTCTGTCTCTCTGCTCCCCCTCTCCCTCCCTTCCCTCCTCATATATATATATATATATATATATATATATATATGCATGCACACTGGCAGCTTTTCTTGGCTTCCACTTCAGCTTTTAAGAAAATTAAGCCTATTGAAGTATGAGGACTCATGGTTAATTTTCTCCTAACACAATGCACTTCTCAAGCATTTTATTGCTATGTATTAAAAAGCGTATTGCATCAATTTGCTATGGCAAAATTTGTACATTCCTTGCAGTCCCCAACAGGGAATGTGGGGCATTTAAGTAAACCAGATGGCACCCACAGCATGGCTGGGACAGCATGTTCTATTCATGAACTACAGAAGGTTGGAGGAAGCATCCTTGCCTTCTTGCCTCTGGGCAGAATGTCCACCTCCAGATACCGTGATCAGGACAGCTCCTTACCTTTTGGCACTACACACATCATCTCCTCTAAATCTCCCCTCCGCCCTGGTTGGTAAAAACCTCACACATGTGCTGCTGCAGAATACATGGAATTCTTCTGCACTTCCTTCCTGCATCTCTCTTTGTCTCCAAACGCGGCCCATTGGGTGAATTCCCATAGCCCGGCTTCCCTTCATTTAGTACATTTGAAAGCAACCCTTGATGTCCAATGGAGTCTTTGTTCTATCCTAGCTTGTCTCATGCAAATCGCTGTCCTGTGTACTTCAAAGGCCTCTCAAGATGAGAAATTCTGCATGCTGCCTATGATTCTCACTGACTAGCAGGGCCCAGATTACTTAATTGATGGCTTTGTTCCTGATGGATTGTGGACGTCCCACTGATCTGAGGGTTGTTGCAACCATGGCATACATAGAAAAGAGATACTAGTGGAAGCCGGTGGTCCCATGTCAGTGGGCAGTTGATCCGCTCTAGGTTTTAGTCTGAACATTAAAAGAGCTACTTGCTGCGCCGAACACTACCCCTCAGTTTGGTTTTGCCCCACAGACGCTCCTTAAAAGTTTGGATGACCCAGGGGGCACCCGCCTCCGTTGATCTGATGTAAAGTCTGCTGTGGGATCTTCATGTTTTAATTCAAAAAATGGCATCTGTTACCCAAACAATCCCAGGGGCTTCCCTGATTGGTTAGAAATGATACGACTGTGTGGTGTCATCAGCCCTTGCTTTTAGGAAGGGATGTTTTCAAATGACTTTGGTATAATTTAGAAATTGCTTGCCTGAACATGGCATGCACAAGTCTTGGCATTGCTCTCTCCTTCCGCCTGCTCTCCCAACCCTAACATATTCATATCCCCACAACATTTCTGTGTTTGTGCTGGGAATGAAAGGACCAGTTATTCTGAGTGCACATTCCAAGGTCAAGCAGATTTCAACTCATCAGATGAGGAGCAGCCCTGAGAACCAGAATTCTCAGAGGCTGAAAAGGAAGAAGTGGAGGGGCTCATCTCAGAGGCACCCTCCCCAAGTGCTCAGGTGAACGTTGGGAATACTCAAGACTTAAAGCTGCAGGGAGTGGGTACGGGAGAGGAACCGCTGCAGCCCGCAGAGCCTGGCACAAATCTGGACCCCATGATGGGCATTGGGAGAGACAGGCCAACCAGCTAGAGGGGCAGTGGACAGAGATCTGCCTGACTTAAGAAAGGACATCCCAGAGGGAGGGGTCCAGGGGTACTCAGAAGGAGGATTCTTGGAAGTAGTTGCTAGACTGGGTGCAACAAACCATTCTGTGCATGCTCAGATACTCAATCTTTGTTAGTTGTGCTTACTGGAAGTGCAATGGAGAATTAAGAGCTTTTGCCAAAGAATGATATGTTGTTTTGGAAGCACGAAGGAGGAAATTTAGCTTGCAACAGCTTGTAGCAAACTGTAGATTGGTGTTACTTTCAAACTGGCCACTGATGCTTTGTGGAAAGCTTTATTTTCTTGTTTTGGTAGAAACAGCAGGAGATGATTTGCCAAGAAATAGGAAATGCAGGAAGGAACTGGCCCCTATGTGGAAAAAGCAAGGAAAGGAAGATGTGTGCGGCTCATGAGAGAACACCAAACCATGACAACAGATGTGAATAGAATATTTCCCTCTTTGGTTATTGTATTGATTATTGCTATATTGCATTATATCCTGCTTCCTCTCCCTTGTGAAAAACTCAAGGCAGCTTAAAAGATTCTCCTCCATTTTAATCCTCATTTCATCCTTTGAGGTCGACTCAACTGAGAGTGAGAGACTGGCCCAAAGTCACTGAGTTAAGGCGATGGCCAAGTGGGGACTGACCAACCCTGTGGGCTCAGGGCATGTCATGTGAGGGCTTCCTCTTGCAGTGGGGAGCGATGGTCTTGGCAGGAAATCTCAGATTAGCAGACCAGGAGAATGTATGTTTAGATTTCAGCTATGCAGAGGTGCATATGTATGCACAATTCATACTTAATGCAACAAACCCTGTTACATGCAGACATCCTAACAAAAGAGATCTTGCAGAGGATTATCTTGCACACGTCATCCCAATTAAGCAAACATACATAAAAATCACAAAGAAGACTCTTGCGACACCTCAGTGATTAACAGATTTAGTGCAACTTCAGCTTTTGTGGACTTGAAGCCAACTTTCTGGAGGATGCATATCCTAGATGACAAGAGCCTTCTTTTGTGCATGCATGCATGCATGCATGCATCCCATGTCCACACAAATGTGTTACATGTGCAAAAAGGCCAAAATCTCCATGACTTCCTCTTTCTCACTTGCATGTATACAGATCTCTCTCTCTCTCTCTCTCTCTCTCTCTCTCTCTCTCTCTCTCTCTCACACACACACACACACACACACAGGTTTTCCTTCAAACACCTGGGTGCAATATGTACAAATGCACTTGTCACATCTGTGCTCATGGCCAAAGATGTACAAAAGATAGGGAAATGATAAAAGTCAACTGTCCATCTTTTAAAATTTTAATGAAGTGAAAATACTGTCTGAACCAGCATGTGAGTAGGAGAGAGACCTTCTTCAGTTTGAACAGATTAAAACAAAACTCAGGGGGATCAAAGCGGATTAGCATGCCCAGTGCTAACACCGGTGCTTGGAGTGATGTTTGGGAAAAGGCTGTGCAAACTGTCTGACAAGAGAAGCTAACCTTCTTTTGGAAAGCCCTGAGCAAACAAATACTAATCACAGAATAAAGGGACAATTAGCTGTGATGTCTCCCGTAATAAATCTACTAACAAGAATACAACCTTCTGGCCATTCACAGCCAGTTCGTGGGTACTTGGTGTTTGCTGAGGAGATTAATGGGGACAAATCGGGCAGCTTATTGCGAGGGACAAGCACATTTCTTTGTCTGTCTTGACACAAGCAAGCCAAACCTGCCTGGAATTGTATTTGCAGCTTGATCAACGGGGCATCTGGCTCAGTGATTGCTTCAGTTCTAGGGTCCCGTAAGTGGCACCTCATTTCCTCCTAAAAGATACCTCTGCTGGAGTAATGGAAAACCAGCAGTCAATTTCAAAGAAGGACAAAACAAGTCCTGTTCTGGCTCACTCTGTCACCTTCCTACTTTGGCTTTCAGTATAAATTAAACAGTGTGGATTGGTCCTGATGTAAATTACTAACTTAAATCCATTTGGTGTCACTTCTGATGAATGTCTGTGAAAGTAGGGAGAATTGCTCCCAAGTCTGGGATGCGGTGAGGGTTAGCGTTCTAGTGGTGGATCGCTGCATGATTTGTAATAGATCAGCCATGCTTTTTGAGTCCAAATTATTTAACATTACAAATAGCAGAATCATAATTATTCTTCAGTGGGACTGCTGAAATGCTAGCCTGGAGTGATTTTTTCTGTGAAAGGACAGTAAGCCCAGTATGGTTCTGATCCTCAAAGCTAAGTATTGGGCTTGGGGTCCTTTAGCTGGAAGTGTAGGTCTTTTGTACCAGGCTCTTGAGGTTCCGAGGAAAAAGTATGTGTCTCATGCTGTAAGTCTCCCTTCCACGGCCTGAAGTTGATCAATATTCATTTCCCTAATGCATCAACTCCCATTTTGATGTGGCATTTGGTACTTTTGTAATGTCTTGTTTGAAGTGGCCCCATGACAAGGCAGGCAGAGACTGAGTATCCCTCCCCATAACTTTTCTGGAAACAATATCGTAAGTGACATTCTAGATCCCTGCTGGGTCAGCACACAGGAGAAGATATATAGACAGTATGTTCAGACAGAGCTTTTCAATGTCTTATTATTTATTCTCAAGCTTCTAAAACATAGCCTTCCTGTTTCCTCAGCCCACCACTGACTTCCTTTTCTACAACTATTTACGTAATGAACCTATTAGCTACTTTGGATCAAAACAGGTCTGACCAATCTGGAGTGATCCATTCGGGTAGCAACTACCCAGTCTCAGAATCAAGGGCTTTGAAAGCCTGCAACCTGTGCTAAGGTATAATTTCCATTCAGACACTTTCTAGAGGGTAATGGCGTGTGTGTGATTATTGGAACTATGGGACTGGGTCTACAGGACTCCATTATTCACATACGTACTGCAGCGTCAGGGCTTTGCAGAATGGAGGAGCAGCTCCCACCCTGTCAAAGCCTTGAGCCAAGCAAGGAGTTATCTCACCATGTCAGCAGTCAGAGGGCCTGCGAGAAGCTCACAAGGCTGCTATAGAGACTAGGCCTGCTTCTCCTAGTTGCGACAACCCAGATTTAGGCTGGACATCAGGAAAAGCTTCCTCACTGTCAGAGCAATATGACAGTGGAACCAGCTGCCTAGAGAGGTGGTGGGCTCTCCCACACTGGAGACATTCAAAAAGAAACTGGACAGCCCTCTGAGTGGGATGGTGTAACTTGGTGTCCTGCAACAGCAGGGGGTTGGACCCAATGGCCTTCATGGCCTCTTCCAACTCTAGTATTCTATGGTTCTATGATTCCCCAAATGCTGCCTTTCAAAGTGACTACCTGAGAATCTGAATCAGAACTGGTAGAAGAGGCAGGATTTGAATTCTGGGTGAAATGCCAAGGCAACAAACACAGTGACTAGCCAAGAGGTGGTTGAGAGCCAGACCACATGGGTGAGAAACTCCACTGAACATGAAGAGGGGAAGGGGGTCATAACACAATCATTTCCATAGTGAGGCATCACCTCACAGGGCAGACCAACCAAGAAGTGTGTGGAATTCCTGCCCTCTGGCTCACAAGCAGCAGGAATCATGCTGAGGGTGGAACTAAATCCTTCTTTTGGGAAGGGGGTAGAAGGATACCATTTGGAACCAACTTCTTAGCATTAAGCTGTGTTTCCCTGCTAGCTGGTATTCTTACTTTACTGGTATATTCTGTTACTGATTTCTACAATACTCCTTCTTGTATCCTAAAGCCAGCTTGGCTGGCCAACTTGAATTTAACAGAGACTAAAATTAGAAGCCTCTTGTCCTGATTTGCTTGGAAGTGGAAAGACTGGCTTCCAAAGCTAGGAGCAGTTTGGGGAATGGTCACAGCAGCAATTTCTTGCTAGAAACTGAGGGTTTAAATTCTCTACCTGCTTTCCCCCACTTCCTGGAATAATATTAAGAACCTAATTCTGGCACATCATAAGTCATGGATCCTTCTTCCAAGTAGAACCATATGGGATGCTTCATGCTGCCAGATCACAACATTTAATTACCATGAAATTCTCAGAAAGCGTCAGCTATTGGGCAGTATAGCAATGGAATAGATAAGTGCTGCTTTGACAATGCTCAGCCTTTGGTATGGATTTGCTTTATCTGGAGTTCCTGAGGACTGGTGATAATTGTGGAGAATGAATTCTGTTGGAGCAGGTCAATGCTTCCCCCAATTCTGCATGCCCCCAGGTCTCCAGGCACTCTGCTCCCCTGTTCTTGGGATCTTGGCTCATGCTAGAACCCCTGGTGGGAGCCACATCTCAGGAGATGGTGTCATCATATCCTGCCTTTAGGAGCAGGTGGGGCCTGATACTCAAGACACTTTAGCAAAGGAATCTCAGTGGGTGTCTAAGCCAAAGACCGATGGTGCTTCGGGGCACACTTCTCAATGTCACAGATCACCCATGTATTAAAACTCTTTAACTACCCTTTTGAGTCAGAACAGTTCACGAGTGGCTTAGAAATATAGTTCTCATGCTTTAGTTGTGTATTTATGTTTGATGGTTTTTCACTGTCCAATACAGCAGCTCAGGAAATCAGACTTTTTACACAATTTAGTCTGGAATAAAAGGATATGCTTCTCCATGCTGTTAAGGACCCAAATGCAGAATTTTGTAAATGGGAACAAGATTACTTAGCCAGCATGAACACCACCTTGGGTATGATTTTCATGTTGTCATTTCATGCTGTCACATATCCTTCTGCCAGATCTGACAGTAAATTTGGCTATTTCTTGTGCTTATGTATGTCTACCTCTTTAGAAAAGTCAGAGGAGTCTTTTAATAATTAAAATCCAAAATATAAAAGAGGGTTTGAGGGCATCTTTCAGCTGGGAATTCCAATTTGGGAATAATTGCAGAAACCACATTCCAGTAGAAGTTAGGGCTAAGAACAGGCGAAGAGGCCAAGAACAGGTATATATATATTTTTATCCAGTAAAAGACACTTGAATGCCAGATGGAGAATTCCCACAGGCTGTATCCAGTCAGTGGACTGGAGTTTCTCCACCCTTGATCTAAAATGTCAAAAGTTTCTGTCCCACATCTGTCCCATGCAGCCATCACAAACAATTCTTGCAATAAGCAGGAATTACTAATTCAGTTACTCCAAGACAGATTTTCTCTACCTGGTGCCTACCAGATGTGTTGGACTAAACTTCCATCATTCCAGCCAGCATGGGATGATGGCGCTTGTAGTCCAACACTTTTGGAGGGCACTAGGTTGGAGAAGGCTGATCTAAGGCATGACAGTTTAGAGTAAGGAGAGAGGAATTTTAATGTTCCTGTTGAAACAGTACCAAGAACCACAAGCTTACTGAAGGAAGTGCACTTCAATTTTATTGTATTTGTGTATGTATTATAAAAATTTATAGCACACCCATCAAAAAGATTTCCACTCACTTTTATTGTTTTCTCCAAACATGTCAAACTGACAAAATAGTTTTCTCAAATCTCTAGCTTAAAAATAATCTCCACGGTAGTTTTAAATTCTTTGACTTGCCTGGATTTAGAACATTTAGAGTTCTTGCTCATAAAAAAAACTATCCCTCTCTGTCTTTCTCATCTACCCATCTGTCTTACCATAAATAACATTGACACAAAACAAAATAAAAGCTTAAATAATAAGGTTAAAATAGCAGATGCACCTACAGATAAAACAACAGAAAACATGAAAAATCAAATTGAAATTACTGTTCTTGGGTACGAATAAAATGTTGGTATCTTAAACTCAGCAACAAAGCATTAAGTCATCATCACCGAAGAGGACATTCCATAAATGGTGTTCCACCACTTAAAAGTAAGCATCTCTTACTTTAATTCCAATTGCAGTGGCACTTGGAAAAGAAATGCAGGTGGAGATCTTAATATGCACAGGTTGTACTGGGAGTAAGTAATTCTCTGGATATCCAGGTATCATTTGGAACTGGGGTGTATTCTTAAAAACAATTTCAGGCATTGGATAGATTATATGTATGATTTGACAATACAAAAAATCTCTTTAAGTATGTTTGATAGATATTGCTAAAATTCCAAACATGTTTAATTAGTTCCAGTTTGATTTAGATTTTATTTCATTTTATTTATTCTATGCAAGAGCAGTTGCTATTCAATGTTCGTTCATTGCCTGAAGCGATGAAACAGTGTACAAACCAAAAAAGCCATGGTGTCCTCCAAGATGTATGTCGTTTTCATAATGCTTTTTGTAAGTAAACAGACAAATAAAAGCAGGAGCAGAAGTAGGCTGTCTACCCTCATATGGAGTGTTTTTAGGGTTTTCAAGCTGCCTTGTATGATTTGGAAGTAATTTCTGCCAAGTTTACATGAAACAAAATGCTGCTTCTCTGAACTGCAGCCTGATTGCATAAGTATCAAGCCCAATAGGCTCTGTTTGGACAGCATTAACTAGAATCTGAGTCAAGATACCACAAGTAATCTGGGTAAACAAGGATAAGACAAGGGAAAATAAGCATTACATAAGCTGAGTGAAAAGAAATGAAATAGACCCAAGCTTGCCTGGCGATAGGATTGACAATCAGAGGAGATCAGAGGAGTGAGATGGGAGCTGGCTAATAACTTTCGCTCAACTTCCAGGTGGATGGAATGGAAGTGAGAGAAGAGATACAGCAAGATACATGTTGAATTCAACCTCATTTGGCTGGAAATGAGGTTTCACCCATGATAAGCAGGATGCATACAAGAATAGCAGGGCTGTACGGAAAGCAGGTAGATAATAGGGGCAGTGCATCCAGGCTTGGTGGCTGAATTGAAACAAATGATCCATAGACCCAAATGGGCAAAATTCCATGCATAACGCAGGAGCAGGGAGACAGGAGGTGAATGTGAGCTAACCAGAAATCAACATTATTGCTTTAGTAAACAAAGTATTATTACACAGTTCTTGTATTTCTTGGCCTCATTGCTTGTATTTTTCCCACTATACACCTGCATTGCTCTATTTATTACTATAGATAAAGGGTTGGATCCTAGCTAGGCTTCTACAAACAGAACAGCTCCTTCCATTCATGAATTGGGCTGAGCAAAGGGTATCCCCCTGATAGAAAGAGTTTGGTGGCTAATATCTTGCTGGCTACATTTGATATCCAATATCAGGTCCAGTATTTACTAGTAAATTCAACCCAGGAAGGTGCTGTTGCTGTCACAACCTGTTGTGGGCTCTTCATGTGCCAACATGTGAACAGCATGCTATGCTATAATTGGCCTTTGGACTGAACTCTTAAGATGTTCATGTATTATTGGATTCCAGATCCCTCCAATTTTTCAGAGGGGTCTCTCAACTCTCCAGGGAAGATGGAAGGGGGCATATGATACTGAAGAGGGGACTGGGGAAATTGCTTTTCCTTTCTCTGAAGGCAGCAGCATCCTGTGAAAGCAGAGCTCCACTCAGGAGATTCTTTAGCGGTGGAAGAAATTGCAGGATCCTAGCCATTATTTTCCTTTGTGCATCTGAAGGAACAGACTCAAGTCCATAAAAAATGGAGCTATGATAAATCTGTCCGTCTTCAGGTGCCAAAATGTCTTTTTTGTGTCTATTTACTGCCGGTGACAGACTACGATGGCTGCCTGCCTGGAACCTAATCAGGAAGTAACTGAAGCTCTTTAATTCAACAGTGCATTCTGCCCTATCCTGCAATCAGAAAGGTGTTGCTATCGTAGTAGTTTTTAAAAGTATCACAGGGAGGTATCTCCCTCTTTCTTTCTTCTCCAGTGTACTTACATGAATCCTAACAAGCTTAGTCCTTTATTATTGCTCTAAAAGCTACAGAACAGAATAAGTCAAAGTTATATTCTCTTTAAGATGTGGGAGAAGCATTTGCCCATATGAAGAACTGAACCTGCACCAAAACATTCTCTCCCTCCATCTCTTGCAGGAAGATTCTAACTTCACCCTCAGGACAGCTCTTGCTGTTTCCAGACTAGATGGCAGAAATATCGGACACTTCTTCACAGGTCCATTGGTTTGGCTTTTGTTTCCTGACAGGATCAAGGAACACCCCTTCAGCCACCTCCACCCAAGTTCTGAAATTGAACCTCCAAGGTTCAATTTCGATGCCAGGAAGTACTTCCTGACTGTTAGGACCCCCAAGGTATGGAATGGGCTTCCACGGGAGGCGGTTGAAGCCCCATTGGTGAGGGTGTTCAAGGATAGGCTGGACATGCACATGGTAGGCATGTCATGAGCAGAGCCAGCTAGAGCCAAGGGTCAGACTAGATGGCCCAGGTCTCACGCAGTTTCTATGTTTCTATGTTTTCCAAGGCAGGCTGGTTCTCACATGCAGCCTGACTGTTTTGGCTAGGTAACCTTGAAACAGTGAAGTCATCTGTCCACCTCTGCCCCTCTGTCTCTTCCCCTGAATTGGAGAAATCAGGCTGGGGAGAGCTGACAAAAGGGCCCAAACTGATGTTTTGTTCGAGGCATGCGCACGAGTGCCTGTCTGTCTGTTGTCTATACTGCCCAACAGTTGAAGCTCTCTGAGAGATTTACAACAATCCATTAAAACACATTGAAGTGAAATCTTGCCTTGCTCTGTTGGTGTATCATAGTTAATATCTGACACCAGAGGTCTGCTGACTCACAAAACTCTCAGTGGAAAAAAACAGATCTATACTGCTAGTCTTCACTTATGCCATGAACACTTTCTTTATTTACTTGTCTATCTTGGCCAGGTTTCAGAACAGGAGAACTTCCAAGGTGGTGCACAATGATAAAACAAATAATAGAAATCAATACAGTCTTAAAAACATGATACAAATGGCCATAAAACCAGCAACATTGAACATATCAGGGGGAAGGTCAATGTAAACTTGTATGAACTTGGAACTAAGCTTGCATTAAGAACTAGCGTAGATGTCAGATGATTTGTGATGGTGTATCTTGTTGGTTTTATAACTGCGGTGGCAGGGTGTGTGTGTGTGTGTGTGTGTACACCAAAATGACCAGAACCATGGCATAAGGGATGACAAATCATAGCTCATGTCATTTTTAATCATTTCATACAATTTATGGCTCAGCCTGCAATTTAAACAATTTAATGTGCATTTATTTTCATACGCTATTTTCTCCAAATGGGCATTTGACATGCAATTTCTCCAAATGTGAACATTTTCAGTAGGCATCCTTCCCTAATGTTCACATTTTTCTATGCAATTTACCCAAATGTACACATTTTATAGCCATATATGAGTCGCTTACAGCATCTCAACATTCAGAGGATGCCCATTCTGAAGAGAGAAAAAAAGATATTCTGATTCATGTCCTAAACCAAAAAATGAGAAATAGGTCTATTGGATTAAAAGTGTGGACCAAAAGAAATGATCTCCCATGTCTAGCATAGCCCTGGAGAAGGGAGGGTCCCCTTCTCCCCAAATGCTATTTCCCCAATGAAAATTAGCCCATCAGAGCTGCTGCTAGCTCTGATTACAGTGGCGTGCTTTCAGTCCAGTTTGTTCTCCCCTTTGAATGTTTTTAACTTTAAAAAGCAGGGGTCTTTTAAAAATGATCATTCTAAGGCAGTGCACAGAACCCCAGCACAGTCCTTCTTGCCAGTTTCTAAACTCCAACCAGCTGAGACTCCTGGAGTCCTTCCAGGGGTTTGGACATGTCCTTTCTGCTCTGCCCTTGAAGGAATTTCCTGGAAGGGATCCCTGCTGTTCTCCTGCAGAGCCAGTAGGACATGATGTTAGTGGGACCTGGGAGACCAGGGCTCTAGCCCCCACACAGCCGTGTTCCGGGGTGCAAGCAACACTTGCTTCCAATGTGCCTAACTCAGGAACAGCACCTGCTCGTCACCTGTTTCTGCTGAATTTGTCATGTCAGAGCCTTGATTTAAGGAGACCATATAATAAAGGCACTTGGCAGAACTCTCCACTCATCACCTTGTGCAGCATTTAATATTCCAGTGCAACGTGACTCTTCCATTCTATTACAGGGGAGAATAATTGTTTTGATAATTGTTTGATAACGTGTTATTTTCAGGTAATTTATTTCTACTTTTCCGCGTGGCAGATTCCCCAACGTCCCTGGAGCAACAAGAGCTGCTGCGGGAGAAATGGGTGTCTTTGTATTACTTCGGAATTAATATTTATTTGGTTTCTTCAGTTGCCCAAGAACAAGAGAGCCTATGAATAATACATAGGCCCAAAGATGCCAAGATAGGGAGGCTTTATATTCTGAACACCAGTCAGATCCCGAAAACTTAAATCCAAGGTAAGAGCCATCCCTGTCGCATGAATCAGGCATAGCATAGACAAATGGGAATTCAGGTTCACTTCAAGGCCTTTGACTAGTTAAAACTGAAGATTGAGCTGTTATTATCTTGAGAAAAGAAGGGGGTAAGAATGACCTGAGGGGAAAACAGACCAGCAGAATGGAAGTCAGAAGTAAAATTTGGAAAACCCACAGACAAATCTCCCTAGAAGTTTTTCCAATTGTTTCCTTCAACTGGACTTTTGCCAATGCTAGTTTAAACCACAGGGTATTTCCATGCAAGCTTCCTATGTTTCTCCATCGTATTTTACATATGCATATGTCTTAGACCATATAAAGCAGGGTGGGCAGATTTCAGCCTTGCAGAATCTACTCCATCTTTTGCTAGAACCGTGCAATCCACCGACTGAAGCAGGGGTGAACATGGCCAGTTTGCATCCCTCCTCCTCCCAAACAGATCAACTCCAGAAGCTTTTAACTTAATCTTTATTTTGTTAAAATCAGCCAGCCAGCTTTGTGGTACAAGAAGGAGCATAGCGAAAGGCACCAGCGGAAAGAAGGCTAATGCTAAGAAGCTGATTCCAGACTGGATCCCTCTCCTCCCTTCTCAACCAAAATAAGTGAACTCCAATTCAGGGTGGTTCCTGCTGCCTGTTGACCAGATAGCAGGAATGTTGGCCATTTCTCAGTTGGTCTGCTCTTTCGATCTGATGCTGCAGGATAGGACCGATCAAATCTCATTGGCTACTTTGTGGCTCTGCCTGCTTCGAAAGGGTGCTCCATGGAGCAAAGCTGATCATCAGCCACATGGCTTATCTCAGAGCTGACCTTGGCCCTTCAACTAAGAATTCAGAGCATCCCTCTTCTTTCAGTTCTGATTTGGATTCTGAGGTAACAACCCTGGAATGCTGTATTTGGGGAGAAGCAGGCTCAGTCCTTGCATACACGTGGTGCAAAAGCCATAATGGCTACGAGGTGCACTGTTGGATACTGACATATGGCTGATAGTGACATCCCACCCTTGCTCCCCAGCAACAAGTGGGCAGAGGCATATGTCCTGCAGTGCTGGAGGTGATGTACCATCATCATGAGCCACAAAAAAACTTCTTCATGAATTGATCTACTCCAGCTATCCAAGTTGGCGGCCATTGCTACATCTTGTGTCTGCAAATTTCATAGTTTAACAATCTGCTGCATGCAGAAATACTCATTTCTGTCTGCTTTGACTCTCTCACCAGTCGGTTTCATCAGATGACCCCCAGTTCTAACATTGTGGGCACTGGGGGCAGAGAAACATCAGAGAATTTTGCATATGTTTAGAAACTTAAATGATACATCCTTACCTCCAACCAATAAAACATCTGTGTTGCAAATCCATAAGCCTGCTTTCCCCAGCACAAATGGTGGCTTCTCGCTTTTTAAAAATTTCTGCCTGTCATGCTTCCCAAGAGAAACTCCTTATTAGCCTCTTGGTGGCATGTTTTCCTTTGTTATCTCACATCAATCCTGACACTGGAATTAGTCTGCTAATGCAGCCATCACGGTACAACAAGATAAAGAGTTGAAAGACGCAGACATTTCTTATCATCCACTGGTTGGATGGACACAAGCTGGTCAATAAGTGCTTAGTAATGTGTTCTCATTGTACAGAGCCTTTGGATTAATAGACATGTCAGCATAGTCCATGAAGCAGGCGCCTGTACCTTTTGGATTAGCCTTGACATTCCACTTCTTCCAGTCGCATGCTTCTAAACGTAATAGGCAAGACAATTGCTTCTCCAGTCAATCATCTTGTTCTAAGATCCTGGAAAACCACATGAAATCATACTTCCATCCAGCAATGCTTTCTTTATCAAGGGTGCTTGATAAATACCATGAGCTGGAACTAGATGCAGTTCTGCTCTGAGCAGACCTACTAAAGCCAGTAGGATGTTGCCACTTTCAAAGGACCTACTTCAAGGACCTCTGCAGCAAACCCCACGTTTCACCAAAGTGGGGAACCAAGGCCCCTCCAGATGTGGCCAGACTGCATCAGTCCCAGCCAGCTTGGTCAATGTCAAGGGATGGGGGGACATCTGGCAGGACACATGTTTTCCTATACATTCGCTCTCGCTAAACAAGAGAGCGCAAGAAGAATAGATTCATGGATACATGGTATTATTGAAAGCAAGGCATGGGCAAGGAGCACAATGAATAAGCATGCTTGGATTTTCCCGTAATTGAGGATTTCCTCATGCATCCTTCTTCTCCTAGGCCTTTCATATCCCATTGTTTGGAGGATAATGCAGGCACAAGTGGAGTGCCTGCATCCAGCTCTTATTTGAATAAAATTAGAGAGAGGGAAGGCACATCTCATTATGAGGCATGAAATGCTCAGGACTGAAATATTGCTTGAGTCCCTTCATCCCTTCTGCAATTGTGTTTGGTGCAGCTCAAACACTTGGTGCTCAGCTCGCCATCTTCAAGGCTTAGATCCTTATGTACAAGTAAGGCCAAGGGCTGATTGACAGGGCAAGGAGCAATTCTGAGGCGAGATCTGCTGATGCAGTAGAGGAGCTGTTTGGCCTGGGTGCCCAAATCAGGGCAAAAGGGATTGTTGCACCAGTGGCCACTAGGCAGATGGTGAGACGTTCCAGAGCTGCTTCTGCTCTTTCTAGAGCATTAGTGTGGTCTTGATCTGTAGCATCTTTATAGCCTTGCATTTTTCTCTCAAGTAAAACACAGGCACTGGAACTCTTGTGCTACCGCATATGTTCCGTGCCTTCTGGTCTGGTCTCCAGCTTGGACACAGTGCTGTCCCTGCTCCACCTTGGCATACTGGTGGAGGACCTGGGGCTAGCGGATCATTCCTCAGCTTTCCTGTGATGGGATGCCTTCTGGGTGGGCCAACTTACTCATGGTCCCAATTCATGCTGCATTCAGTGATGGACTCTTCCTGCCAAGAGGAGGTAGCTCTGGAGCTGTCTGCAGTTCTCAGCTCAGGTGATCCTAGGACTCGAAAACTTATTGTGGAATTGCACTAGAAAGCCATGATTTGCCCGCTGAAAAGATGATACAGTCCTCTGTCTTGTATCATTTGCTCAGATGTGAGCTCCAGGTGGGAAGATGTGGAAATTCAAGCCGTGCTATTGGAATTGACATCTCTTGGAGGCAGCAATCATTTGTCCTCTCAGTTGCCAGGCACTAGAGCTCCAACATTAGCAACACAATCGAACATGATGCATCTCCACTTGAACATGAATCCCCTTAAGTTCAAAGGGACTTACTCCCAGGTAAGCAATGCTGAGGAATCTCCAGCCCATGAAGCAACACTTAAGGATTTCCTTGCCTCTCTTTGTGCACAAAAGGTGCCACCCAAGTTGCTCCCCGCCCCCCATGTACCATTCTGGTGGTTCGCAAAGGAGGCACACTGGATTTCCCCTTGGAGGACCTGCCCTTCCAAACGTGGGCCATGTCCCAAAGAAAGGGAAAATGGATCAAGTGGGCATGGCTGATGTTAGGGAAGCGTGTGTGACCCAGCACTGCTCTGCTGAATTGTTCAAGGGGGGCAAGCTGGCCCCCCAGCCAAGAAAGCTTTCCTGTCCTGGTGTCTATGATTGCAGCCTCAACTGCTCTGCTAGATCAATCTGTTAAATTGATCATGCCCCTCTCCAGGAAAAACCCTCCCCCACATTTATCAGGCCATAAACATGTAAAACATATATCTTTAATGCAGCTGCTTATCGAGATTGCAAGTGACAAGCATGTCTCAAGCCAAGTAATCCCTACATGAGAGAAAAGGCATCCTCTGTGATGATGTCACTCACACACTCATCATCAATGAACAATATATCTCATATGCAAATTCATATAGACTGAATTGACGAATTAGCTGGTTTGAATGAGGATAGCTAAATCAGCAAGATTTCTTATATTGGGTGAAAGCCGTTCAAACTGAATTCTCGAATTGCAAACATCACCTGTACAATTTCAAAGAGGATTCAGAAACTGCAGGTACCGTATTTTTTGCTCTATAAGACTCACTTTTTCCCCCCTCAAAAGTAAGGGGAAATGTCTGTGCGTCTTATAGAGCGAATGTGTGTGTGCAGTAAGTCTGTCAGATGTGCAGCCCATGGGCAAGTGATGGGGAATGTGCCTGTGATTATGTGCCCATTTGATTCAGAATATTTTTTTTCTTGTTTTCCTCCTCTAAAAACTAGGTGCGTCTTATGATCAGGTGCGTCTTATAGAGTGAAAAATACGGTAATAAGCATATTTACTTATTTATTTATTACATGCTTATTCCCCATTTCTTTTTGCAAGGAAACCAGGTGGCTTACACAATCCTTCTCCTCCCCCATGTGATCCTCATAGCAACACAGCAAGGTGGGTTAAACTGAGATTCAACAACTGGCCCAAAGTGGTCAAGAGAGTTTTATGGATGAGTAGAGAGAGACTAGAACTCTGATCTCCCAAGCCTAGTCCAGCACTCGAACTCCTGCTCTGCACTGGCTCTGACCTACAGCAGTTGGCTTGCTAACTGCAACTACATGCTTGACAGCATTTCAAGGGCTTCTCTGGATGTTGGTCCATTTCCATGCCAAAGTTAAGGTTCTGGTGTCTACCCACAAACCACTCAATGAGCTGGAATTCACTTATCTCAAGAAATACCTGATGCACTGTTCACCTGGGTCCCTCTGCTTTTCTCTAAGTGCCATTGCCATCCAAGTGGCTGCCAGAGGGAAGGTATTTTGAGACATGGTATGCCATTCATGGATGCCATTCCCAACCACAATCTACCTGGGCACAGTCAAGGTCTGGGAACTTGCCTCCAATGGCCACCTCCAAGAAAGTTTCAGTTGGTGGTGGCAGGAAGGAGGGCCTTCTCAGTGGAGGCCCCCAGTTATGGAACAGGCTCTCCAGCGAGGCCTGCCTGGTGGTCATGATGCCATCCTTTTGAAGCTTGGCTGATACTGCCCTCTACAACAGGAGTTTAACCAGCCCTAAACAGTATATTGGGCCATTAAGCCAGGTCTTGTGATTTAATTTGTGTTAGCCATTGGAGCGGTTCAAATCTGGTTTTAAATCTGGCTTTTCATGACATCATTTCATAATTTTATGATGTTTCTGCTGCTAGCTGAATTTAATTTCATTTATTGCATTCCTATTGCATGTATGTGCTGCTGTAAATGAGGGAGCTTCAGCTATTGGGTGGGATAGAAATGCATAAATGAACAAATAAATAAATTTGAGGAATGCCCTTCCCAGGATGCTTACCTGATAATGAGTTTATTAATACTCAGATGCCAGGTTAATATATATATACGCATATACTTGTGTGGTGGTGGTATTCATCCAGGCTTTTTTGATGCCCTGGTTGGTTGTAACTGAATTCTGTGCTCTGTTTTTTTTAATTGATATTGATATGCATTTTTAGTGCATTTTTCTGTGACTGCAAAATGCTTTGAAAGCAACTGGTTTAGGGTGGTATTCACATTTAACAAAATCAATTTAGAGCCTTTCGCATAGACCATCCATTGGGCCCAGTTATAAGATGAGCTCTGTCTTCTTTCAAACCAGCATTAATAAAAGTCCCACTGTCATGAGAGGCAGAAAGGCACTGTTAATTTCCCCTCTTAATTTAAGAATGATAAAGAAACTGATCTGTGTACCCTGGAATCCTGCTAGTTCAAAAGGACTAATTAAAATAAATGTTTATTTCATCTCCCTTGTAATTTATTTAGCAAGGATCCATAGCATAGTTAAGGCACCCTTAACAGAGAACAGTTGCTCTGTGCGGTGAAGGGATGCCAACCTACAAGTGTGTGCGTCCCTCCTAAAAGCCATTAATGACGGCTAGAACTTGGGGAGGAGCGGAATGTGGTCCAGAAGCCGCCATGATTCTTAGGCAGATATTTAGTCGCTGGAACTGAAGTTGGAAAGGACTCGCAGAGGCAATGTTTTGTAGGTGCGCAGGTGTTTCTTGCATAATGGATTGCAGCATGGCTGAGATCTTTGACAAAATAAGCAATGGGCAGACTGCAGGTGAAAGTATGAAGGACGCACCTGTTTCCCTGGAAGTACAGAATGGAGAAAGGCTGGGAAAAGACACTTGAAGGTAGGCTGGAGAGAAGGCTGGGCTTTTTCCAACAGCAGCTTCAACAGCTCAGGAGACTCGAAATGGGATGAAAGACGCAGATTGTTAAAGCCTCACTTTGACAGCAGGACCCAGAAATGAATATTTATGTATTTGTTCGTGGTGGCTGAGAATCAGTGACTGGCTCAAAGTGACCCAGTGAGCCGCATGTCTGAGTGGAGACTGAAAGCTGGTCTCATCCAGTCACTGCACCATGCTGGGCCCTCATAGGAGTCCCCGATGTGTTTCTGCCAAAAAATATGATTCCAGAGCAGCCTTTGCCATCTAGCACCCTCCAGATCTGTTGGACTAGAATTTACACCATCCTCACCCGTCTGGAAGATGGGTGTTGTAGTTCAGCACATCTGAATGGCACCAGGTTGGGAGAGAGTGTTTCCGATGCCAATTTCAATTTTTAAAAATACAGAAACAGGCACTATTCTAACCAGCAGGGCTGATACTATTACATTAAAGCACCTCTGGGGCTTTTGTTCTACATAGGGAAAAAGACAGGGCATAAACTATCTTCACCATCATAATCAAAAATGGTCACAGCTCACCTGAAAATTACTGGCCATCTCAGCCAATTGCTTAATCACCTTTGCTGTGATTCTTGAATATATTAACCCAGATCCAAAACTATTATTCCAGATAATACTTTTTCATCACCATGCTGCTAAAACTGGATCTTTATTACAAAAAGGCAGGACCATATAATGAAACTCATGGTCCCAGACCAGGGTCTTGTTGCCTGTTTAATAATTCGGCTTTTTAAATCTCTTCTGCAACAGCTCTGAGAGCTAGAAACTCATTTAAACTTTAAAACAGAGCTAGCTATTTTAGAAACAGACAACTAACAGAATGTGGTTCTTGAATCCCCAGCCTTGTGCAGAAACTGACACAATCCATTCATGCATTCTTTTCCATCATAGCACTGTTGTAGAACTATTCACACAAATGATCTCTTGCCTGGAAAATGTAAGGTTTTATTCTTTTTCCGTTTCCCCCCCTCACAACCCTTAATATATTAGGATTATGAAAAATCTCCTAGATTCTTCCCTAGACAGTGGTATGCATGATTTGTGATCATGACCACATATATTTCTGGGCTCTTTACCTGTAATATGCTTTGCATCAGGCACAAATGAATAATTTTCATCCAAGCCTATTGCTCTCTTTATTAGAATCCCACTGCGCTCTCTTTGTCCCTCTTCGGTCTCCATTTCCACCTCCCACTGCCTTGCACTTTTCAAATGTAATCATTAATATTGGGAAATTAACTGATTTAAATGAGCACAATTGCCTGTGTGTTGAAAAGTCCCAGCATTGCATCCAGGGGTGGCACTCAAGCCTCTCATTTGCATCTCAGAGCAATGGGCTGATCCTGTGAAATGTTATGCAAAACGCACCACCTTCTGATATGTGTGTGAAGCAATGTATTAATAAACTGGGTAATTGTCAATTAGGCATTCCAGAGGCATTTCATTCACAATGGAGACTGGGCCAAATGTTCTGCAGGTGTAAAGAAGAACTGATTTGCAGTCTGAGATGCTGCGCTGGGGAGATTTGGTGCTGGAACCGTGAGTTCTGAGCATAATCCAATGACTGGCGCCTTCCATAAGGTCTAGTCTTCATCTCCCAACTGGGACTGCAGAGGGATGAAGTCTGAAAGCTCTGAAGGGCATCACGCCGTGGGAAAGGTTGTTAACATGGTGTTGAACTGAGCCCAGATCTCTGCTCACAACAGAGCTCAAGAGGACCAAATGACTTTGAGCAAAGCACTTGTTCTCAGCCCGACCCAAAATATCTCACAGAGATATTTGGAAGAAGGTGACCACATACAGCACCCAGGGCTGGGTTTTTTTGGCAGAGCACCAATGGCCACCAGCATGGGTGGTCAGAGTCCTTCTAACACCTGGGATGCATCTATGCTGCTATCAGTCCCCATCCAACGTCTTACCACATGGGGCAATTGTTTGAGTTTAAGATGACAACTCTTCAGAAAAGAATTAGCAGAGAAGTTAAGTGGATGTTCTTTTTGTAACAAATGAAGCATCGAACCTTAAGAAGCCCATTTTGCCTCCATGAAGCAAAGGCCAAAATTAGCAAATGGGTAGGAATGGTTTCTTTTTTGTTGTCCCATAATTACCCATTCATCTTTCATTGGGGGTTGGAGGAGCTTCCTTTTTCTGGTGGCAGCAGCTGTCCTCTTGGAAATGTTCTCTGCATGACCACCATTTTATTTTATCAGTATACCTTGCAAGTTGCATTATGCAAGTGCATCCACAGGAAGAAAAAGAAGCAGCCCCCACATGCAGAAAACCAAACCAAACCAAACCGTGGTCTGATGTCCTCCCCATGTGCTCTGGAAAGAGCAAGACATCGTGGGAATATAAAATACCATTGGTCAAGAGGCAGCAGTCAAGAGAATTCTGCAACAGGCAGGAGCAATTCACACACATAAACACCCCTAAGCTTTTTAAAAAGTATGTAACAACAACGACAACAAGAACAACAACTTGAATGCAGTTTTAACAAATAAGAAAATTGATGAAGTATGTTAAACTTTCTTACTGCTTTGGAATGCAGAGTGGTTCTTCCCTCAATTAAATCTCAGCTTTGTGCTTTTACCCAAGCTGTTGGATATATATTATTACTTGACAGTCTTTTGGAAGATCAGCCCAGCTCTGCGTGCCAGAAAAGCTTTGTCACATTGATCTCAGTGCGACAGGCAAAGGGTTAGCAACAGACCTTTCAGGTAAGGGAGAGCAATGAAAATTGCCTTATGCCAGCCCTTAGGCTTAGGCTCTTCAATCCCTTGAGAGAAATGAAGGCTTTATTTGATGAAATGAGCTCTAATGTTCAAAACCTGTGGCACAACACATTTGTTAGTCTGCTGCGCTATTTCCCAAGAAGGCCCTGGCCTTCCAGGGCTCTTGGGTGTTGGGGAGGAAATTATCAGCCTGCATGTTATGTACAGGCTCCCTTTTTTTTCTGCACTGCCCTAGGGTCTCTTGGAAATATGAAATTATAGTCCCTAGAGGCAGGATGTCTGATGCTCCCATAGAAAGCAAACCCTCTGCACTCCAATTTAGTTCTTGTACTGCAAACGTTGGATGCTTAGAACAGCCATCCACAACCTGGTTCCCCTCCAGATGTTTTGGATGGAAGTTCTCAGGATTCTTGACCATTGAGAATGCCAGCTGGGTTGTTTGCAGCCCTACTCACTTCGAGGACATCAGGCTGGGGAAGGCTGAGATACCAGCAATGGTGTAGCGAGGGGCTCAGTTCTCACAGGTTACAGTCTATTTAGATAGATTTTACTAATTCTGAGGAGGACATGGAAGGTCAGATGACAATGCAGTTTCAAGGTTATCTAGTGAAGATTCTCAGATGGAGCATGAGAATCAGCCTACCATGGAAGAGGAGGGAAACATTTCTGGGAAGCAGGCTGAGGGGGAGTTTCTTGACCCTGTCAGGAGATGACAAGCAAACCAAGTGGGCCATTCATGAAGCTTCTTATTGGTCCTGCCATCTGCCACTCAAGCAGCAGGAGCCACCTTGAGGGTAGAGTCAGAATCTTTTCTGAAAGGGAGGTGATGCTTCAGTATGGATTCACAAGGGCAGATGCTTTCCACACAACTTAAAGAGACTACAACTCTGATTTGTCCTGTTTTGTGACCTGTTAAGCCCTAATAAGAGAACTGTGCTTCTAAGCAGACTAATCTAAGTCTGCTGGAGAGGAAAGTAGAGATGAGGAAACCTGCTCATGGCAAATGGTCTACTATGGATGAAAGTCTGGTATGAAGGGTTCTGAGAGTTCTGGTTTTGCAATGCCTGGATTATGGAATAACCTCCCCAGAGAAATGTGTTGGTGGCACCAAACCTCAACACTTCAGACAAACTTTCCAGACAAATTAACAGTCTTAGATAGCATGGGAAATACATTGGAATCCCAAGAGACACTGCAGGCCAATAGCCGTGTCACCAAACAAGACTTCCCCAGCACCGCTCCACCAAGAAGGACTGGATCCCCATTTCAGACAGATGCCTGAAGAAGATACCATGGTCAACCATATCAAAAGTGACCAAAAGATCAAGCAGAAACAGAGACACACCTCCCTGTCCAGTTCCTGGAGTAGGTCATCCATCAAGGTGACCAAAGGAGTCTCCATTCCATAGCCAGGCCTGCAGCCAGAATGAAATGGATCTAGACCATCTGTCCCATCCAGAAATCACTGGATCTGAGAAGCCACCACACGCTGAAGCACCTTGCCCAAGACTGAAATACTGGAGATCACTCTTCTTGTTACAGAGACAGTTGCTACAGCAAAAAGAGAGAAACAAATTCCATGGCACCTTTAAGGCTGGCAAGCTTATAGTGGTACAAGTGCAAGAGCACTAGCCCAGCAAAGCTCATGCCACAACACATTTGTTAGCTGTTGCGTTACCATAAGACCCTTTGTCAATACTAGTGGCATTTCATTCCCAGTGAATCTCTGAGATTCTGCCTGGTAATTTACAGGCTGAAACATTTTTCTTTCAGTTCTAACTAAACTAGAAATGCTGTTCACTCAGGCAGTGTTTCTGCCTCAGAACAGAATGACTTCCATGAGCTGAGCATGGCATGTTAGAACAGAAGACACAGATGAATTGGGGAACCCCTGCTTCTATCTCCCCATGTCTCTTTTCACGAATCATTTAACCTTACTTCAGTCTTTTTCCCCTGACATCAAAAAGTGCAAGCGCCAGAGTCTAATTATCTGCTCCCCCCAACACCTCCCTTCACACCCTATTCAATAGCAGCTCCTTATCTCCTGCCATTCTCTGAATGGCGAGGTCTGGCTCTCATCAGAGGATCTGCTGCCTAGAGATACACTATCTCCCCTTATTATCACAAATTGCAGAGCTCTGCAAAGTCTAATAACACTTGATGACTAATCAGATCTCAGGGAAAGTCCATTGGCTTTTGCACACATCAGGAAGGTTGAGCCACTGATCCAGCCAGTTATGCATGAAAAATCACATGCAGTTCTCCTCCTGATCAAGGCACTGCTGCTCTCTAGCCTGGCCAAGGCAGGTTATCCTGGCCACTTCCTCCTCGCCTCCATTCTTCTGGCTGACTTTTCTTTCTCAAGCAAGCCTCATTAATATAGATCATACCACTTTCCCTCTTGACATTCATTTGTCATGCCTTTTTATCTCTATTGTACTCTCTGGCAATCTTCACTCTGTAGCCTCCTGGTGTGTGAGAGTTAGAATGTTAATCTCTGCCTTGCTGCTGCTCCCTCCTGGCCTGTGCCCCCTTTTCCTTCTTCATCCTCAGCAGTTGTCTTGCTCTGGGGAGTTGCAAAGAAAAGTGTGGGGCAGAACTCAGCTGGGTGAGATTGGTAACATTGCAGCAAACGGCAGGCACCTTCTGTGTGTGTGTGTGTGCGTGTGCGTGTGCGCGCATGCCATTCATTGTCAGCCAGAGCAGCTTGATTAGGCCCACAGAGAAAAATAGTGGGGTGTCGGAATGCCTGTGCTTGCAGCCGTGTGATGCAGGAGGCTCTCGGGACTGGCCAAGTGATCCCCAGCCCGGCAGCTGCACAGCCAGCCTGGCCCCCGGTCCCTTAACATCAGCCCATGTGCCATGTTCTCTGGCCTTGATCCCTCTCTGGCTCCGAACATGACTCAAAGGGGTAGGGGACATCACCTGGTAGCCTACCAGCTGCTCCTGCAGGATCTTCTAAGCCGGAGGACATGGCTTTACCAGATGGCTCCGAGTTGGAGAGTATGTAGCAGCTCTGGGGCTTAGAAGGCAGCAGCGGTAGAATCAGACCATGGCCCTGTAAAAAGAGGACCGCTCCTCAGAGGGAGTCCAAACATGTCCAAAGCTGGCAGCATTCAAAAGGTCCCAGCATGTAGCCAAGAGCTTCTTCTGAGGGAGCTGCAGTTAGCATGGATCTGTCCAGGGTCCTGAATGGCCCTGCCTTGCTCTGCCCTGCCCTGTGACCCTTCGCCTTTCCAGTAAGTATAGCTGTGTTAGTGTCTTCCCTGTGATCTTGAGTGAACCTGGGCAGACCAATCCCCTCCCCAGCTTCTATTATCAGTGGTGCACCTGAGCACTGGCCTATGTAGTCTCTTATGCTGGAAGGACCCGGGGTGAACACCCCACAGACGAATGTGCTATTAGCCTCAATTCTCCGTTCCTCTGACACCTCCCACTCGCCTTGATCTGCTTCCATGGAGAGTAGAGAGACTGGAACTGCTAGGTTTGTGTTCTTGGTACTTCCATGCTGTCCAGGTTATAAAGCTGCTGGCCTTACACTCAGCCTAATCAAGGCTCCATTCAAGCAGAGTCTTCTCAGTGACTTGTTGATGGCTCTCCAGGGCTTTAGGCAGGAGTCTTGTCCAGCCCTGCTGGAGATGCCAGGGACTGAACATGAACCTCTGGCATGCAAAGGGAAGTTAGACATTTTTGTTAGACACTTTAAAACAAGCCAATCAATCTAATTTGCATTTCCTGGCCAACAAGCTGATAGAAGTGCATATGCCTTTGGACTGCACACTTCACTAAATTTTATGGTGCAGTTCTTGCTCAAGTATGTGTTTAAAAAATCTAACTTTAGGGGAAATGCAGAGCAAAAATATACCTTGGGGGGAAATGCAAAGCAAACATATGTTTTGGGGTGAAATACGTACAATGTTTTACCAAGAAAGAAAGAAAGAAAGAAAGAAAGAAAGAAAGGAAGGAAGGAAGGAAGGAAGGAAGGAAGGAAGGAAGGACGGACGGACGGACAGATAGAAAAGCAGACAACCAGAAGATGAAGTGAAATAGACTTAGAATTGAACACATGCAAGACTAACATAAATTCAAAACACACTGATCTGTCTATCCCTCTTAAAACGCTCTGTCCCTGAGCTATAGCACGTTCAGGTTGGTGCATGAGCTGCAGTCGCTGTGCAGCTGAATTGCCTGCACACTGTCCTCAGAAACGCAACCTAGCCTCCCGCTGCTCCAGCTGAGTTTAGAACCGGGCCAGGAAGCTGCACAGAACCCAGATTGTTGCACCTGGTACATTATTAGCGTCTGTGAAAAGCTTGCACCAGCAGCCAGGTTTCAGCAGACAGCACAGTCCCTAGGATTGCCAGGGCTGGGACATATCTTCCTTAAAGGTTTTTTTTAAAAGCAGCAAGAATGTAGCTTTCCCTATGCAACAAAGGATTTCTCCTCATTCCTTCTTTCTCTAGGAGCAAGCTATTATGCTACGTTTGAGGGATCAGTACTAATGCAACCCTGTTGTGAAGCTTAAAGTACATTCCTCTGAACAGTGGAATTTAGCCAGTCTCAACACAAAGTTCAACACAGAGACACTGATTTTGGTTCTGTTGCTCCAGAGGGTAAGATCCAAATCCATGGGTTCAAATAACAGGGGAAAGAGCTTAGAAGCTTAATGTCAGGAGGAACTTCAGGCTGTGACACTGCAACTCAAATGGCTAATAATCTGAGCAATTGACAAGTTGCGACCTTGGAGTGCTGAAGCATTCGCAAACTTGAATGTGGTCAAAGCTATGGGGACAGCTACTGACTCTTCACTTGGAATTCTTTCACAGGTTGCTTACACATGGCAATTCCAACACGTCACATGCCCCAAACCTGGCATGACTGCTAAGGATCAACTGTTTGACACCTGGGGGGTCACCATTAAATAGTTGTCCACTTCCTTTGCTAGGCAGCTGTTTAGTGGCAAAGACACAGAAGACGGTGAAATTCACCGTCCCTCCTTGTCTTCCCCTTAGCTCCCCCACCCTGAAAAAATGATGAGCCATTTGGTGGAGACAAAAGGCGAAGGGAAGATATATCCTTCCAAGCATACATTTATACCAAGCTCATCATCACATTCCAAAATAATTAACTCAGATTAACAGCATGCTCCCAAATCCTTCCTCAGTCCTAGGCTTCATTTGGAATCTTTTTCCACCCATACGCAGGAATTTCTTTCAGTGGGGCTACACTAAATGGAATTGATGTTGGATACAACTCGGGTGCTTCAGCTCATTATGGTCCTGTTAACACGACGGACCACACTAAATGTAGGAATAGTGCAGGCTACGAAAACTGCAATGCTTGCATTCCATTTTCAGGGTGTCAGAGGGGTTCCTTCAAATGAATAGTCAAAATTCTTCATCGACTAGGAAATGCAGCCTTTGACAGCTGGGTGTCCTGCAGATGTTTTGGACTACAGTTCATTTCTTATCGTTGGCCCTGCTGATGGGAGTTCTGAGTCAAGAAACATATGGCAGATAACAGGCTGGGGTTGTGCTGTCGAAATTCCAGTGCTCTGGACAGATGTGAAGCAGATCTTTGTTGGCCAAGGGTTGATCTAGAACAGCTACAGATGTTCTAATTCTGGGTAGCCAGTGAACACATCAGAATTACCAGGCAGAGCAAATACCATGGATGGTACTAAAAAAATGGGTGGCAGGAACCATGTGCTTGTCAGTCTCTAACATCTGTAGCCATTCATTGTTTGAGTGGTGCCCTGCTGGTATGCTGGTCACAGTGGGTGCTGCTGAGAACTAGGTCCTTTATAAGAAGCACCCTCCTGAGCTCCCTAATTAACACAGCATGATAATTAAAGCACCAATTTTATACAGATAGATGGAGAGGGAGCGAGAGAGAGCTCCCTTGAGTTGTATGCTTGGATGTAAGTGCCAGCTGTTCAAACATCTGGAGAGTTCTCTCTGCTGCAGAGGGATTGTTTAGGCCTCTCTCCTATGTATATAAGGGTCTCTGACATTCTGAAAATTTGCCTGTGTCCATAGGTGGAGTGAGGCAGGCTCAATCTGCCACATGTCATTGAGCAGCTCTAGAGTACCATGAGGAACCCACTTAAAATTCAGGTCCCCCCAAAGGGAGGCCTTCTTAGGGCATGCGCTGATGGGACTGGGGTGGAAGCCACCTGCCCCCTTTCATTCAGCCCTGTGATAGAGCCGAGCTGTTCTGGCAGTCTAAGGAGCTGTCAAGGGGTGATGCTAATGGGCAAAAAGACGTAGGAGGCTGCAGTTCTCCAGTGGCATCACGGGAATAATATATATGTATTATTTTCAATGGAGAGCTAGATTAGATAGATAACCTTTCTTGCTGAAGGGCATAATACATAAAGTGCATTGACATTAGTATACGCACCATTTTCATTATGCTTCCTAAGGTCCCAAAGTGTGATTAACGAAGCAGATTTAGAATAATTTGGTCAAAGAATCTGGATAAATAGTGCCCCGATCTGCCTGCCTGCATGCAGAGCAAATATTCTAACTTTTGGCATGGTGCCATGACTTGTAGGATGACAGCACTGGAGATCTGTTAGAATATTCAAAGCACTTCAATCACTGGCCCTCTAATCCTGCTGACGCCCCTGTAAGGTGGGTGAATTCTGTTAGCCCCATATTACAGATATTGCACAGGAGCACAGGAAGTCGATTCAGCCATCTGTGTGGTGTGGAATTAGGGTCAAGCCATGAGTCCATGCTGCCCAGTATGGCCAACACTGGCTGGTAGCAATGGATTGCTTGGATTTCAGGCCAGAGTTTTTCCAAGCCCATCTGGAGATGCCAGAGACTGCGTACAAAGCAGGAGCTCTACTGAAACAGGGGGACTAAAGTTAAGGGATGGTGGATGGCCAAAAGGTAACTTGCCAATTCGTAGTCAAAGTGAGATCTGGGTCAAGGTCTTCCTGGATCATCTGGTTTCATGCAATGCAATTATATCCCTGTTTGCATATGCATGTTAATCCCACTGACTTCAGTGCGACTTGGCTGTGGATAAATGTGTAGTCAGGCTGTTACTACATCTATAGTCCACCTTTTCCTCCAAGGAGCCTGAGGTGACTCAGGCTCTCCATGACTGCCTTCTCTCCATGTTATTTTCATAATAACCCTAAAAGGTAGGTGAGTTTGAGGCTCTGCGCCTGGCCTAGTCACTCAGTGAGCTTCATGACTCAGTGGCGACTTGAACCTGGATCTCCCCAATGTCAGCCCAGCTCTCTAACAACTACACCGAACTTTCTGATGCCAAAAAATGATTGGGTGTTGCTAACTGACTGACAGATGTAACAAAACAGAATCTTACCTATTTGGAGCCTTAGGGCCAGATGAATCTGCCTATTTTGCTTTCTTTCACATTCTCTTCTTGGGATGTTCTTTTCCAAGAATGAATTGAAAGAAAATTCTCACTCACCTGCGCTGGCCAAATTTAATAGTTACAGTTCTTCCAAGCATGGAGAGGATCATGTGGTCCCTGCCTGTCATGGCACTGCTGAAGTTGAGGGGGCTGTAAGAAAATAAAGGGGAAGCAACCCTAATTCCACACCACAGAGATGGTTGAATACACAGGGGTTTGATACATCCAGACTTTAATGTGCTGAGCACTTAAACCCCTGGGACTGGTGGGACAAGTCTTCTTGTCTTGCCTTCTCCTATGTCCAACTGTCTCAAATCCTTCCCATCATGTTTATGGAGGAAATTGTGAACTTGGGGTCATTCTTGTGGAACAGCAGACCTAACAAGGTCCTTGCCCGTCCTTAATTTTGCCTCTCCATGGTTTCTGATGGAGGGTTTCCCCACCAGTTTCTATGGTGCTGAAGCGGAGAAGGCAGAATTCACCAGGATGTCCGCTCTGCCCTGGGCTGTGGTTCCTTGCTCTCACTGTCCATCAGCTAAACTACCACAGTCAGTGATTGAGCACAAGACATTCTTGCTTTGGCAGAGATTGCCATCACATGGCATCTTGTGGGCATGACTAATTAGGAGTCACACCTGCCCATGTGTTTTCTCTACCTGTGCGGTAAACAAACACAAGCTGTTAGCACATGAGACCAGTAAAGTACCAGTTGGCTAACACATAAACAGTTGTTCTGGAGGAACCAGCCTCCAGAATGTCTAACTTGGAGATGAACCAATCTCCAGAATAGCTCACAAGGTGATAAACTGACAGAAAAGACCCCAACAGATTTTAACGTGGCTGCAAGTTTGCAAAGCGGATTAGCTTGGCTATGTGACTTTTGCTTCGCTTTATTTCATATATTAAAATATCCTAGGATTCCTTTTCTGTGCAAACCCTCCAAGGAAGCTAACAATGATTTTGTTAAGAACAAATTAATACTCAATAATAACAATAAGCAATACTGGATGCCAGGGCAGCAAAATAAACAGTATAGCAAGCATGTGCATTGCAGAGAAAAAGCAAGGCATTCAATTATCCAAGCCAAAGACCTGGCAAAATAATGCTGTTTTAACTAATTAAAACAGAGAGATTGGTATCTGGGCTTCTAGGAATGAAAGCTTCCAATGACTGGAAGTCACTATAAGGAAGGCTTTCTCTTGCATACCAACCAAATTGAATTTCTGCTGGCAGTGAGATGTAGCAGGATCTTTATCAAGGAACTAAATAGGAGGTCAGGATTTCCTGGAAAAGGCAATTCTTTTATAGCATTGCCTCAAACTGTTTAGGGAAGGTTTTTCTCAACCTGGGGCTGTCTGGACGATTTGGACTATAATTCCCATTAGCTCCAGCCAAAATTGCCAGTATGAGGGTAATGGCATTCCAAGACATGTGCAAAGACCCAGTTTGGAGGTGGCTGGCTTGGAGTCAGTGCATTTGGTGCGGTATCCAAGCCACATGAGCTGACCTGCAACCCCTGCTCTGGGCTGCGTTTTGCACTGCCCAAGTGCTTTTCCAAGGCAGACTCAGAACCGCGTGTGTTGTCTAATCTGGAAGTAACTAAGTGATGTGCAGTCTGAGGTAGCAGAATGCAGCTATCAATCATGTGTTAAAGAATGTGAGTGAGGGCTGAAGACCGGGCTGCTCGTAGCCTGCCCATATTCACCTGTAGTGAAATAAACACTCACGGAACTTTTTAGATATAGCTGGTTATGCTGCCATTCCCCCCCCCCCCCTTAAGGCTACTTTATTATTGAAAAGCAACAAGGGATGAATCAGCAATCAAAACTGGCTCTGTTGTTTCCTTGTGAAAACCAATCAGCTTGAAATGATTTCAGCAGACAGCAAATTTCCTAAACTTGCAGGCATCCTTGCAGTATCTTGAAAAAAGACCTTTCCTCTCTACAGCCTACACCTTATCAGAACAGGGTTCCAGTACCCCTGGTCTCCATGATTGTGTGTGTGGGACATAGTGCCTTATTTTTCCTCCCCATGTGAGCTAGTTATGGGCTTCTAACTGGCATAATGACATTCACCAGGTGCAGGTTGTTCTGATGGTTTAACTCAGCCAGGGCTTCTGGCTGAGGTGCTTTACAACTTACCTGAAACCATGCCTCTTTGGTCCCACCTGTGAGTCTGGCCCAATGAGTCTGATTCGTCAAGGGTGCCACAGAGGCTGTCATTCAACTGAGTTGCCCCTCAGCTGGCCCTCAGAGGCCAGCCCCTGTAACCAGGCCCTTTAAGGCCCAGCCAAGTCTTCCCAGCTGAAGGAGCTTGTCTCTTTACAGAGTTCTTGCCTCCCTTACTACCTGCTCCCTTTCCTTGTAGAACTGCCTTTCGGAGCCTGCTTTGAACTCTCTGGCCTTTGTATCTTTGATTGTATGGATGAAGTTGAGCAATCCAGTGAAATCATTTCAAAACAATATCGGTATTAATGGGAAATGATACAACAAAGAGTGATACTAAATGTTCTAGGCTAGCCCTCCCATCACAGAAGAGCCTTACACCTAACTTTTAAAAATGGCAAGCAGCAAACAATTATTGCTACTCATTCAAAACAGCTTGGAATGTGAAAGTCTTTGGGACCCCATCAAAAAGAAACAGTGCTTTTCAGGGAACAGAGTTCCAGAAATGTGAGGCAATCACCAAAAAGGCCCAGTCTTTCATGCTCATGAACCCAGATGCCTCACCCACCTCTATTGCCATGCATGGTTTCTGTGGCTGATCTTAGGTTCAGGTGGGAATAGGTGGTCCCGTGATGGTTGCCTCCATAATGCAGTCTTTTGTCTGTCCTGCTGGACACTTTGCTACCTTCATAACTTGACCTGCAAAACTTAAGAGGCTACATTGTAATAGGTCAGATGCTTTGCCCGGCTTATTCAGTATTACCTGGCAGCAACCCCCTTGGTTTGAGGCAGGCAGAAGTCTTTCCTATCACATCCTACCTAACTCCATTTTCGGAGCAGAGGTGCCAGTGGTTGTAACTGGATCCTTCTGCATATGGAACAGGTGCTCAGTGTCTGAGCTATAGCCCATTCCCAAAGTACCCCTTCTGGGCTACACGGTTCACCTTTGGGCCTTCGGAGTGGCAGCCAGTACCACCCCGGATGCTGACACCCAGAAGCTTGAGACCTGACCCTGCTGGGTCCCAGCATGCCCTGTGAAATGGCTATCCTGTAGCGGTTTCATTGGGTCACCCCTCTTCCTCTGCCTATCTAAAAATATACCTTTACTATTTGGGATTGCTCTGTCCATATTGCAAGAAGAGACCTGTAATAAAGCAGGCAGAGGGACTCAAGCGGCCAGCTGGATGACCATGGGAAGCCCACAATCAGGCATGAGAACATAGAAACATAGAAACAGCGAGTCAGAAGGGGTCTCCTGGGCCATCTAGTCTGACCTCCGGCACCAGCCGGCTCCGCTCATGACATGCCCACCATGTGCATGTCCAGCCTGTCTTTGAACACCCTCACCGATGGGGCCTCAACGACCTCCCGTGGAAGCCCATTCCACGCCCTCGGGGTCCTAACTGTCAGGAAGTGCTTCCTGGCATCCAAATTGAACCTTGGCTCCCTGAGCTTTGCTCCATTGGAGCGCGTCCTGCCTTCCTCTGCAGGGGAGAACAGGCCTCTCCCCATCTCCGTGTGACACCCCCTCACATACCTGTATGTTGCCAACAGATCCCCTCTGAGTCTCCTCTTCTCCAAGCTGAAGAGACCCAGTTCCCTCAGTCTTGCCTCATACGGCATCCCCTGCAAACCAGCCACCATCCTTGTGGCCCTACGCTGCACTGACTCCAACCTGGCTATATCCTTTCTGTAATGAGGGGCCCAAAACTGAACACAATACTCCAGTTGCAGGCGCACCAAAGTCGTGTAGAGTGGTAGTAATACCTCTCTTGATCTAGAAGCCACACTTCTGGCTATGCAACCAAGGGTGGCATTCGCCCTCTTGACCACCGCATCACACTGCTGACTCATGTTTAGCCTGTGGTCAACCAGTACCCCGAGGTCCCTTTCACAAGTGCTGCCCTCCAGCCACTTGTCACCTAACCTGTACTTATGACAGCTATTCTTATGCCCCAAGTGCAAGACCTTGCACTTATCCACACTGAACGCCATCCTGTTGTCTCCTGCCCACTTCCATAGTCTGTCCAGATCCTTTTGGATCTGGTGTATCTGCTCCTCAGTTGTGGCCACTGCTCCAGTTTTAGTGTCGTCTGCGAATTTGATCAGCAGACTGTTCACCCCTTCTTCCATGTCGTTAATGAAAAGATTAAACAGGATCAGCCCCAGGACAGAGCCCTGGGGGACCCCGCTTGTCACTGGCTGCCATCCCGACGATTCCCCGCTAATGGTTACCTTCTGCTTTCGGTCAGTCAACCATGCCCTAATCCACCGGACAGTGCTTTGGTGTATCCCAAAACTCCTCAGTTTCTCCACCAGGATATCATGGGGCACTTTGTCAAAGGCCTTGCCGAAATCCAGGTATACTACATCCACTGCATCCCCTCCATCTAGCCATCTTGAAACCTTGTCATAGAATTCCACAAGGTTTGTCTGGCAGGACCTGTTTTTGCAGAAGCCGTGTTGTGTGGCTGTCAGCCTCCCTTCCCTATCTAGCATCACTAGATCTCTCTCTATTATGAGCCTTTCCATTGTTTTTCCTACAATGGGCGTAAGGCTAACCGGTCTATAATTCCCCATGTCCTTCCTACTACCCTTTTTGAAAATTGGGACCACCGATGCCACCCTCCAGTCCTCTGGAACTTCACCCGTTCTCCACGAGACCTCAAAAATGGAGGCCAGCGGGCGTGAGAGAACCCCTGCCAACTCTCTAAGTACTCTCGGGTGTAACCCGTCAGGGCCTGGCACCTTTGTAACGTCCAATGCCCTGAGGAGCCCCTCAACTTCAAGGGGGGTGACTCTAATCTCTGCCCCTAAGTCCCCAGCCTCATCTAATCTCCTATGCGGATATCTCCCATCCTGCTTTGGGGAGAACACAGAGGCAAAATAGTCATTTAGCATCTGTGCCTGTAACTACCATCCCACCCATGTGCCCCAGCCACTGCCATACAGGTACATACTGCCTTTGATACTGGAGGCTATTTATAGTCGTCATCATAGCGGCCACTGATAGCCCTACTCTCCACAACTTTGCCCAATCCCCCTGCAAAGCCCTCCCAGTTGGCAGCCATCACCACATCTTCCAGTAGCAAATACTATTTGGAAATGTTGCATTGCTATTATTTTGCCATGTACCTCCCCTCCCTGCCCCCACAGGAGAAATCCCAAAAGTGACATTTGCTTTACTAGTGTTTGTGAATTCCATCCTAGAAAAGTGGGCTGGATTGGCTCCTACTTGCCTCGTGGATCCCCCACATACATAGAAAACAGCAGCTATATCTGGTGGCCCTCTAAAGGGTTCAATGCCTTGCAAAGCCCTTGAGTTCCATTTGCAACTGGAGGATCAGTTCCAGGAACACTTACAGAATTGGTCCTATCCGTAAACACGAGGAATGCTCAAGACAGTTCTTTGTTTTTGCTACGGGAGCGGTGCTGCCATGCCAAGTTTTGGGTTCTGGAGCTCCCGCATGCTGGTCAACCTAAGGACATGTGAATGAGAGAACTGTAAGGTCCTAATGAACAGTGGCAAACCATTGCTCTTCTGGCTAAAAAAGGGATCGGATCATCTTAAGCAATGATCTGCTACTAGTACCTCTGTAAATGGTGAGTGTTTTAAGTAGCTAACATACAGTGACCATTATGAATGAATTTTGGTGATTCACTCAGTGCCTGATGGCCCTTGGGCCCATCTTAATTAAATTTGAGTTTTGTCTGTTGAGTAAGGAATTGAGTCTAATGCCATGCTAACTCCCTCACTTCGGCCTTCCATAATTCAGAGATTAGGCATCTCTGCAATCAGAATGCCAGCACAGAGGAGGAAGAATATCAATGGCGCAATCCAATGTCCAAGGAGTAAGTGCCACTGAACTCGGTGGGATTTCCTTTTGAGTAGACAGGACTGGCAGTAAAAATTGTTTGTGGTAGAAAGGAAGAGAGGAAATAAGGATGAAAATGTGAAGCCTTGCTCATGTTCCCTCCAGTTTCTCTGAACCATGAGGTCTAGACACTTTTAAAAAATCCAATGCTTTGAGGTTCTGAATAGATTCTATGCTGCATATCCTTTCACATATCAAGACTAGTTCAGGATGACAGTGTATACACACTGTTACAACAACTGTGTTATCTAGAACTGGCATTTTAGAAGCAGGTAGCACTTCCATTGCTTAGAAATCCAAGGGACTCGGTTCCCACCATGCTTTGAGTGCTGACTTTTAAGTGAAAACTTTAGCATCCTTTCCACAAAGCCCATGATCACCTCAGGAACCATACTCAAGCCAACATCAAAACACCTGCCTCCAATCGGCTTGGCTTGCTTTGCTTGCCAAAGGAAGGACATGTGCAACAGCGCCACCTGGTGGGACATACAACGACAGCTGGTTGACAAAAGATGCAGAATTCAGGACACCTGAAAAGTCCTAGTCTCCTGCTCTCCATGTGTAAATGGGAGGGACAAGTGTGGCCTTTCTTTCTCCCACTACTGCCTTTCGCCTCTCAACAATGCATTAAGGCCTTTCTTCAGAGACAACCCCAGCCTCTGAGCAGCTCCTTCCGCATGGAGCCCGTCCCATTTGGAATTCCGAGGTGGGGAGATGCTTCTCATGCAAACACTGGAGTGGAGTTCTCAGAACACTTCCACGGAGTCACCCTAAAGTAAAGAAGGCAGGCGGAGATTTATGATGGGCAGTCTGATGGCAACAGTACACTAACTGATTGGTTCGTGATGTGGAAGGCAGGCTCCACGGGGATGAGGGTGGTCTTGGGACAAATCTGTGTAAGCACAGGACCAACAGAAGGAGGATCCGTGCTTCCTTCTGGTATCTCTTTTGAGGCATCCCTCAAAGATGTGGTTGGGCAGGGATTTTGTTTCCAGTCCTGCTGTCAGCTGTGCAGCAACAGCCCCATTCCTGCCCTAGAGTGCTGCTTTCTACTTAGAAAGACCTGAAGACCAGTCAGGGGTGTCTCCCCACCACCACTTGTTGCACGCCCACTCACAGCAGTCTCAGGACAGGAATGATGGGGGTTAGGGTGGCCTTTTGCAGAAGACATTCCTTTAATTTAAAGGGCTGCCAGAGCGCCATCTGCTGTTAAGGTGCGCAGTATTTGACAGGCTGCCCCATCCAGTTCTGGTCTAAAGGTAAAGAAGCATAAGAACAGGTAGCGCCTGGACGCCAGGCTGAGCAGGGAGGCCCATGGGGCACCTGGTCGCAAACTTCCACACTGCATTGTGATGCACCTGGTTTTTATTCACCTTTCCATTCCTTGTGCTCATCAATCTAGACTTTTCCTTGAGTGCTTCCTCTGTCTGAGGTCAGGAGGGTGGCCATGAAAGAGGGGACCTTTGGGGCATTTATGGAACGCTCTTCCGAGACAGAAGCAAAGAGGCTGCCCTGCACTCCTGCGCAGAGCCATTTTTTCCAATTGCCAGAAACACAGACATGATCTTTAAAGTATCAGTGGTGAGTGCCACAAGGTCACACACATGGGAGTATCAATCAACAGGAACTCTTGGCCTCCTTCAGCATATTGTCTTGGGACCTGCGATCGAGGAGCAAGGCTTTCTGGAGAAGAGAAGATGGACTTCAAGCCCTGGAGTCACTTCCCCTGAAAACAGGCTGCAAGCCTACGCTCACCCTCTGGGACAAGGCCCGCTGCACTCAGTGGGGCCCACTTCTGCACAGGCAGGCAGGTGGCTGCCCAGGTTGGCTCAGTGGGTGGATGCTGCCCCTGGGAAAGGGGCTCCCCCAGGGCCAGTGAAGAGCCGAGGAACAGGAACCCTCATTTTTACTCATAATTGGCATTGTATTACTGTAAATGTGAGCAGTATTTTGACGGAAAGCTAGGATACAAGCCCGCTGCGTCACTAAATTTGCTTTCGGAAAAGTCAGGCTGCTGCTCCGCCTGGGACAGAGTCCCCTTGTCTGGCCTGACACCTTCCAGATGTTCCAGACTGCAGGTCCCATCATCCAGGGCCCTTTCCAGGGAAGCAGGACCTTGACCCTACCACATGCCACTGCTCCCCCGCCCCCCACCATCTAAAATGCCTTTCCTGGAAGCATAACTTCCCGAAGTCCCTCTTCTGCACTCCTCTGCAGCCTCCAAACTGCGCTGCTGGGAGGCAACGTCTGGGAACTCTGCCAGAGGCGTCTGCGGGCTGCCGTCGCCGGGCACCTGGCAAACGGGCACCTGGACTTCCTCCGGCCCCGCGCCTGTCCTTTCCGAGCCAGGCGGGCAGCCCCCGCCCCAGCTGCCGCCTCCTCGCAGAGGGCTTCCTTCCCTCCCCGCGCCGCTGCGCAGCCACCTCGCTCCCCGCCCCCCGCTCTCCAGGGAGAGTTATTAATCCAATAATTAAACATTTATTGGCGGCGGCACCTGCTTTCCGCCTGCCCGTTCCCCCGCCCCGCGGGAGCGGCCAGCCCGGTAAGGAAGCGGGCGAGCGGGCGGGCGGGCGAGAAGGGAAGGGAAGGAGGGACGCGCAGCGCAGCGCAGCGCAGAGCGGCGGCGCTGCAGAGGCAGGCGGCGGCCGGGCTCCGATGCTCGCGCGGCGCCGCCTCCTCCGCATGCCAGCACAGGCGGCGGCGGCGGCGGCGGCGGCGGGCAGGAGAGGCGGCCAGGATGCTGCGCTACCTGCTGAAGACGCTGCTGCAGATGAACCTCTTCGCCGACTCGCTGGCGGCCGGCGATGCGCTGGCCAACTCCTCGGAGCTGCTGCTCGGCCTCAACTCGTCCGCGCTGGCCGCACTGAGCCCCGGCCTCCTCGACCTGGGCAACTTGACCGGCGTCAACGGTGAGGGGCGGCGGGCGAGGGCGGGGGCTGCACTCCTCCGCCACTTCCCGGAGGGAGGGAGATGGTGGGAGAAACTTGGGTCCCCGCGGGGGATTTTTATCCCACCTGAACACGGAGCGCCGGGTTCTCCGCCCGCGGGAGCACTCTGTACATGCTCGTGGGCTGGCTCGCTCGCTCCCTGCCCTTGTCTGGTGCTGCGGCATGCTGGAAAGAGGCTGTAGGCAGTGGTGGCGGTAGGGTTGGCCTCGGGGCCAGAGTCAGGGCCCCGCGGGCAGGCCCTGGGAAGTGGGGGGGGGGGGCGAATGACCATCGCACCCCATGGCCGGGCAGGGGAACGTCCGCTCGAAAACGGGCGCAGCCACGGGGCAGCCGTGCCGGGGAGTCTCAGCCGCACGTCTGCACGTGCTCAGAGCAGTTAGAGTGCCTGCGCAGGACGCCCCGGGAGCACCTTCTCCCTGGAAGTGCGCGCAGGATTGCAGCCGACACTGTTATGGAGGTTTACACTGGGTTTAGTAGGATTTGGCACAGGCTGTTGCTCAACATATCCGGGGTGGAGAAGCAGTTCAGGCATGGCGAGCGCGGAGGGGTCTCCTGCGTGTTCCCTGCCCGCACCTGCTGACGGGCATCTCACGGATTCCGCGCATGAGACCAGTCAGCCCGGGGGCTGAAAGGGATTCGGCTCGAGCGACCTTGGCGTGTCCCCCGGAGCAAGCACGTTGCGTTCAGGCGCGGGATCGTGCTGGGACCCGCTCAGGGCAGGGTTCCCGGCGCCTGGCCAAGGGAGCCCCGGCCTCGTGCGTGAGTTGCGGGCGGGGCGAGTTCCTCGTCCGAGCCTGGCCGGAAGAGCTGGGAAGGGCTCCCAAACCCTCGCCAGCTGCCACCAAGCAGCTCGGGGCCCAAGACGGTCCTCGCCCGCTGCTTCTCGTTCAGACGTGCGCGGGGCGCGCCTGTTTCCCGCGGAACGAGCTGGAGCCTCGCGCTGCTAGAAGCGGGTGGGCGGGCGGGCCGCCGCGGGAGCCTGAGAGCTCATTGCGGGGACTCTGCGCCTTCCTGACGAACCTCTGTCCGAAAGTTAACTTGAATCTTAGCAGTCGCGTCTGCTGCGGGCTTACGGGGAGGGGCGGGGGCGCCTTCTCCCTGCAAGTGCGCGAAGGATTGCAGTCGACCATCTTATGGAAGTTGACACTGGATTTAGTGGGATTTACTAGAGAGCAAGCGTGCCCAGGGTCCGACTTCCCACTAAGTCTCAGGTCCTGCCTTCTTCAGCTGCTATTTTATGGGCTGCACTCCTTGCACTCTTGTGTGGGAGGAAGAACCACTTGAACTCGCTCAGACGCACCTCTGGGTAAACCCCCTGCCAGACGGTGCCCTTCAAAAACCGGTTGGATGCCGCAGCATAGCCCTGAAATAAAAGGGAGTTCCTTTAAAAAGGGGGGAGCGCCAACCTGCCCCTCATACGCATGGTGGTGGGGGGGTGTGGGGGGGGCGAGCTTTCGTGCGAAGTTCCGTTTTTGGACCGAGAACTACCAGATGTACAGGCAGGATTTCAAAGAGGGAGAGGAACTAGAGATCAAATTGCCAACATACGCTGGATCATGGAGAAAGCTAGGGAGTTCCAGAAAAACATCTACTTCTGCTTCATTGACTATTCTAAAGCCTTTGATTGTGTGGATCACAACAAACTGTGGCAAGTTCCTAAAGAGATGGGAGTACCAGACCATCCTATTTCTCTCTTGAGAAACCTATATGCAGGTCAAGAAGCAACAGTGAGAACCGGACATGGAACCACTGATTGGTTCAAAATTGAGAAAGGAGTTCGGCAAGGCTGTATACTGTCACCCTGCCTATTTAACTTATATGCAGAGCACATCATGAGAAAAGGGGGTGTAGATGAATCACCAGTTGGAATCAAGATTGCTGGGAGAAATATCAACAACCTCAGATATGCAGATGATACCACTCTCATGGCAGAAAGTGAAGAGGAACTAAAGAGCCTCTTGATGCGGGTGAAGGAGGAGAGCACAAAAGTTGGCTTGAAACTCAACATTAAGAAAACTAAGATCATGGCATCCGGTCCTCTCACTTCCTGGCAAATAGATGGGGAAGAAATGGAGGTAGTGACAGATTTTATTTTCCTGGGCTCCAAGATCACCGCAGACAGGGACTGCAGCCAAGAAATTAAAAGACGCTTGCTCCTGGGGAGGAAAGCTATGGCAAATCTAGACAGCATAGTAAAAAGCAGAGACATCACCCTGCCAACAAAAGTGTGTATAGTCAAGGCTATGGTTCTCCCAGTTGCAATGTATGGCTGTGAAAGCTGGATCATAAGGAAGGCTGAGCGCAAAAGGATTGAGGCCTTTGAATTGTGGTGCTGGAGGAGACTCCTGCAAGTCCCTTGGACCTCAAGGCGATCAAACTGGTCAGTCCTAGAGGAGATCAACCCTGACTGCTCTTTAGAAGGCCAGATAGTAAAGATAAAACTCAAATACTTTGGCCACCTAATGAGAAGGAAGGACTCCCTGGAGAAGAGCCTAATGCTGGGAACAATAGATGGCAAAAGAAGAAGGGGGCGGCAGAGGATGAGGTGGCTGGATGGAGTCACTGAAGCGGTTGGTGTGAGCGTGAGTGGACTCCGGGGGATGGTGGAGGACAGGAGGGCCTGGAGGAATGTTGTCCATGGGGTCGCGATGGGTCAGACACGACTTTGCGACTAACAACAACAACAACCCTGTGTTTGGGGTGGGGGCTTTAGGTAACCTCTTAGGATTGTGACTTTCGGGCTCGGGGGGTCCTGGGGCCATTGCACACATAACATGGAAGCAAAGGCATTCTGTAGCCTCCTGGCAGGTCCATCAGAAAAACACGAGTGTGCATTAAGCAGTCATCAGAGGTTGCGAACTATCTGCAACTCTCCATCTCTTGGAACTGGGGACCGGCCCTGTAGACAAGTGTCCACATAGCGCCTGTCGCACTTGCCAGTTCAGGATCGAGTGCGCTGCTGATCACTGTGCAATCACGAGTGATAATTAAGACAAGTTGTCGCAGTATCTTCAGATCCTAGTATGTTGACACAGGCAGTGCTCTTCCTTGCTGAAGATTTCCTGAGCCAGTCCCTTGATCTGAAAGGTAGAATGACCCTCCAGCGCCCTCTCTTGGAGAAAGATGGTAAACAAAGTACCTGGCTCCTCGCATTCTCCCTCGCTGTGGTTCGCTGTATCGATCCGGGAATGTATGAATGACAAAGTAGGTAAGCTAAAGTGCGCAAAAAGCAAAACTTCGATTAAATCCGTGCTTGTTGCTGAGAAAATACAAGCTCATGACTCAGCTAGCCAAAAAATAAAGAGGTTGATGTGGCTCAAATCCTTCCTAAAGAATGAATGTTTTCCAGGACTAAGGGGGAAAAAATGCAAGCCAGGGATTTTGACACTCATGCTCCACTGAGTTGTTTTGTAGTACTATATTTTTTATTTTTATTATTATTATTACTACAACTACTATTATTGATGAACCTAAAGTAAGATGAGTTCAGAACTGGCTCCTAGCTCATTAAGAGCCAAGACAGCAAACTGATTAGTCTTTTCATCTATGCAGTACAGGTGATTTCACAAACCCAAATGAACATGGTTAATTTTTGCAAAGAAAGCATGGCTCCTTATTTCTATGGCAACAAGCATCTTCAGTGTTCAGGTAACTTCCAGTGTTCAGGCAAGAATCCAAATGATCTGCATTTTCTAGGAATTAAAATCGTGAACATGTCACTGTGCTCTCCAGCATGGTCTATAAAGCAAAGTGCTTCTGTGGCTCAAAATCGTATTGCAGTGAGTTGGTGAGGCGTCATACTCTGATTCCTTCCAAAAGGGTCGTTTGTAAAGAGCTGGACAGGTTTCCTGTTTGAACGAATATGTCCCCTCAGCATCATCCTGCAGTCACCATCCAATGCATTCCGCTGCTTAAAGAACCATGCGGGACTTGCTAGCCTTAATAGCTTGGTCTCCCGCAGTAGAAATGATCTGGTTCCAACAGACAGTGACCAAAGCGACCAAGACATGTCTGGGCTGTACCACGACTGATTGCTGGTGGAGCCTAATACCCAATACCACGGAGGTGAATTCCATGCCAATTTTAAAAAATCCCCCCACACTGGCCATGAGTAAGCTGGGGGAGGCTGGGATCTTCCTGGCATGGCAGCTTGCATCTGCTGTGGGATGAGGGCGAGAAGCCGCCTTCACTTCTTCATGGCTTCTGCAATCGCATCAGGTATTGCCAGCACATATTGAGCCCTGTCTTTGCAAGCTTATGGGCTAGGACCTTGGCTATGGGCTAGAAGTGGCGTTCTTAAGATAAAAATAAAAGCAGATATTCTCCAGATTCTAAATTCTGTGTCCAGTATTGCAGTTTCTCAATGTGTATGCGTGGTGATATGCATGTATACCAGCTAGAAGGCTATGCAAATTGTCTGCCCACCCCAGCACCTAAGGAAATGTGGGTGGCATCACAATGTAATATATACAGGAATCAGCAGAAAATTTGCAAGGATTGGCTTGACAGAAGCCCTTTCACTTATGTAAGTGGATATTGATCTTTAGCTTGTCATTGGCTGCACAAAGTGACATGAAGAACACCAGAAGTTACTTTAAAACCATACATGTGTTTGGTGCAGAAAGCAGGACCATAACTATGAGATACTTGCACTGTTGCGAGGGGCCATGGAGATAGTGGACTGAGGGGCTGGGAGGGTTTTTATGTTTCTCGGTCCTTTCCAACTAGGACTCATACCAGGCCCAGCCAGCATGACTGATGTTCAGTGATCATGGGAATTGTGGTCCAAAAGGTATCTGAATGGCATCTCTGGACGAGGACATAGGAACTAAAGGGTGTGTGTGTGTGAGAGAGAGAGAGAGAATGAGAGAGAGAGAGAAGCCAAAGGACAGTGACCTATGAATCTGCAGGTGAATGGCATTTCATTCTTCACCATTCCCTCTTCCGAGAGCCCCAAGTAGGCTTAGAAAGTCATTTTCACATTATACTATATGATTAACCAAACATGATGAAAACTTTCCAAATGACAGAGACGTGTCAAAAAGTACCTGGCTAGAATCTAGAGACACGGCCTTAGCTTTTCCCATTGCCACTTCTTTAGAATCCCGTCTGGGAATTTTCACTTGCTATTATCTGAACTACGATAACAGGGTAGCCAACGTTCAGGAGCTGAGCATTGGTTACTGAACTACAGGTGGCGTGTGCTATTGCATTGTCTGGATCTAGCTGTGCTAACTAACAAGCTCTGGCTTATTGACCACAAGCAGCCCATGACTTTTGTTGAGTTGTGCACTCTGGATTGTTCACCATGGTTTGCTATCTCAGTTGGATTCAGATGACATGGTAACCATCATTTTAACAACCCGCACTCAACCCTTTGAGAGTATGTTACCACCCCAGTCATTCTCTCCCTTTTTTTTGGTACAAAGTGAAAATGTTTTCTTCTTTGCCCAGGTTTAATGTACAGAAGTGGCTTTAAGCAAGTATTTTATACACCCACCTTCCCCAGCTGGGTACTTGCCAAGTGTTTCATACTGGAACTCCTAGCATTCCTGAGTAGTGGGCTTGGGGCTGATGGGGGTGGAAATGTCAAATATCTGAAAAACATATTAGGGATGGCTGATGTACCTGGACTAGCAGTAGTACCCCAAGATCTCTCGCAAAGTTCACTTTTCATGAGTACATTTGATGCAAGGCAGATAACCAGGCAAGCAAGCCCAAAGCACCTGGAAGGCATCAGATTGAAGACATTTGAGCTGCAAGTTATACTAAATGCACAGCAGGCAACCATGTCCTCTCATTATGGTTTTCTTTAACCATAGGTCTGGGTAGAGATGATTATTCGGATTGCAATGTTCTGGGAGTGGACAGTATATGCCCTCCTTTCTTAGTTTCACTCAGGATGAAAATCCCCCCTCCTAGCAGGGAGGTTTACTAAAAAATCTCAGAAACAGAATCAATCCAAATCAAACCCATCCATTTGGTACCAATGTGAACTCTCAAAGAAAAGGGAAAAGCTCCATGAGGTGTGACGTGGGAGGGACTTGCAGCTGGTGAGGGAAACAACACGCCTCCTCTCACCCCACACAGGCATCCCAGTGTCATCCTCCCCACATCTATTATCCCTTACAGAAAACCCAGTGATACATCCACTGCATGGGATGACCAGGTGTTCTTCTGCCCGGGCTGGGATCTGTAGCATTGTTTAAGCAAGTGTTGAAGAAGTACCTGAAACAGTCAATGTGGCTGGTGAAAAACCCTCAGGTGCTCCCTCTCCATACTTGTGTATTCAGAAGTGGGCAACGTGTAGCCCCAAACATCTGCAGGACCACAACTCCCAGGATCCCTTGCCATTTGTCAGGCCAGCTATGGTAGGCAGCTGTCACGTACCAAAACATCTAGAGGAACCTAAGTTGCCCCTTCCGCGGGCCCTGCTTGCTGGCTGGCGGCAACCTGCCCTTTCTCCCAGAGCTTATGAGGCTGCGACATCCGAACAGGGCAATGGAGCAACCCTCCAGCCATCTCCGAACCCAGGGACCTGCAGCCCTGGCCTCATGGTCCACCTGTGTCATCATGTGAGAAACATGACGTTGTAGGGTCAGTGGTAAAGTAAACGCTAAGCCATAGCGGAGAACCTGTTACCGACCGGCTGATCGCGTCTATCACTGCGGAGCCCACTGGCTGCGGCTTCGACATGCAAATGAAGCGGCTTGGCTCTCTGCTGCGGAGACCTTGCCCCAGCCCCTGTTCAGGCCCCCTGTCATAAACCAGAGACACTTTTGATTAGCATTATTAATTAGTATTTGTTATTAATGCAAATGAGGGCAAGCACACAGAATCGCAAATCCTGAAGCCTGACAGGACCACTGGGACAATGCAGTTTATCTCAGCCCAGTTGAATTGATTTCTCTCTCTCTTTCTTCCTGCTCTGCTCCCCCCACCCCACTTTCCATCTTCCAGTATGTAAATCAAGCTCATTAACTTGTGTTTGACAAAAACATTTCTTTATATGGCTGTCCATTCTTTACTGTCAAAGTGCAAGTGATGGGAAATTTGCCTCTACTACCCTCAGGCAGTCTGTGTCAGTGGCTATTTCAACCTGAAATGTATCTTGTCTCAAACTTTCAATTAACCACCTTTAATTGGCATCCATTTGGGTCTTATTAATTTCTTCCTTTGTTAGATTAATGAGGCTTTAGTAGCCAATATATTTATGCCTGTGGAAGTCTTTAAATATCAGGTTGCTTCTTGGTAAACTAGATACTGAGAGATCCCTACAAATCTTGCTAGAAAGGTTTCTTCTCTGTATCTGGTGCTTTTGTTTATAGTTCACCTGGGTCTTCTATCCACCCTGGTGCAGCAAGTGATGCTTCTGATTTGCTATGCATTTTACTGTGCAAAGTGTACCCTGCCCAAGTAATGAATGTGGCAGCATTCCAGGGCTCATTCTTCTTGAAAAGTTCGGGCCAAATGAGTCCCCCGTCTCCTTCTCCTGACTAGGCTGTGTATTGGTAATGACAACCCAGCCCAGAAACTAGAGATCAGCTTTCCACTCAAGCACCTTCTGGCAACCTGCCAATGTGTGGAAAAAATCTCTCAAGTGGGTCCTCTGATAACTCACCAGGTGACTTAGCTGCTTGGAAGCCACATCTGAGTTCATTAGTAGCATGATAAGGATGCCGTGAGATGGGATTTAATGATGACTAAGAAACCGTCTTATGCCAGATTCAATCATTTGCCAATCCAACCCTGTATTTTCTGTCTCAAGTTTCCTGAACCTGGTACCCTCCAGATGACTGGGATGTCAACTCTCCTTGTTTGCAGCTGATGTGGCCAGTTGTCAGGAAAGCTGGAAATTGAAGTCCCAAACATCTGCAGGGCATCAGGTTGAGGAAACCATCCAAAATGGCTGAGTGCATTTTCCAAGAGTGCGTTGGATTTGGGTCAGTTTTCCGTAAAGACAATACAAGTGCAATGGAACCAGCAGCGGCTAGTGCTCCAGTGCCACTGGGGCAGTTTATTCCACTCTGAGCTCCAGTCTGAAGTGTAAGGGAATGATCCTTGATGTTGGAACTACCCTTTGGATAGCTCCTGAAACCCTTCTCTGGAGCCATCAGCCTCCACTGGATATAAATACAATATAATATGCCATCAACATTTGAACACAATTCATTTTAAAGGTATCAAACATTAAAATGATCGTGTAATGTATGAATACGCTGGTTCATAATAGCATGGATAGCATTAACATTTTGCACACAATATATGTACATGAATTAATTCATGTGAAGTGATATGACCAGAAGTTCATTAAACTAGCAACAAGCCATGCTGCTTTAGGGTAGCCAAGTGTCTCACTTTATTTGCCATTGTCTTCTATTTGAAGTGGGCTGCCTAACCCAAGTTTAGTCAGCCTTAAGAAGGGGAGAGCGAGGTCCTTGAAGTTGTTCATCCAAGTGGTTGCCTGGTCACTATGGTAAGATGGCTTGACTTTCTATTTTATTGACAGCAAGGAAGAACCAGCACATGCACAATTTAATGTGAATCCGTATCCTGGACCAGGGGACTGCAGGTGGCGCAGTGGTTTAACCTGCTGTGCTGCTGTGCTGGTTGATTGAAAGGTCGCCGGTTCGAATCTGCATAATGGGGTGAGTTCCCCTTGCCCCGTCCCAGCTCCTGCCAACCTTGCGGTTTGAAAGCATGCAAATGCAAGTAGGTAAAAAGGTACCACTTCGGTGGGCAGGTAACAGCGTTCCGTGCACCTCGGTGTTTAGTCATGCCGGCCACATGACCACGGAGACTGTCTGCGGACAAACGCTGGCTTCCTTGGCTAGGAAACGGAGATGAGCACCGCCCCCTAGAGTCAGGCATGACTGGACTTAATGTCAAGGGGAAACCTTTACCTAACTTTACCTTTATCCTGGACCAGGCAGGTGGCATCAGACCATATTGGCCATCTAGCCCAGGATTTGTAGACACTGAGCGGCAGGGTTTCTGGTGGGAATTTTCCCAGCTTTACCAAAGAAGCTGCTGGTCAATGCTGGGGAGTTCTGCAGTGCAGAGGATGTGCTGTACCAGGAAGCCATGGAAAATGCTTTGTTCTCTTTTTTGGAGATACATTCCCCCTGCCGCCTTGTGTGTGTGTGTGTGATGCTGACGTATCATGAAACAGCCCTCTACTGGGCTAGGCAGCATGGCAGAAGTGGCCACCTTCTTCAGGACTTGCAGTTAAGATGCGTTTTCATGCACTGAGCTTCCCTTTGGGCTCCTCAGGGCAGTCCTTCCAAGATGTGGCTGATGCGCCTGCACCCACACCAGGAGCAGAGTGGGAGGCATGGGGAACTGAGCTGCCATCTCTGCCCCACCAGGTGGGCCTGCTGCATGTCTCCCAGCCACCTCCGGCCGGTGTCCTGGAGAGCCCCGAGAGCTGCAGCCTTTGCAGCAGCAAGACAGTAGTTCGTGGCGCTCTCTGGGGAAGCCTTGCTTTTTCCTACCAACCCAACCGATCTATCTGCATGGCCAGCTGCTTTCTTTCTGCCTTGCTCGGGCAGCTGGCCACTTACATGCCAGCTCCTGCAGAACATCAGGCAACCTCTCAGGATAGGTTGCTGACCTCCTGGGAGAGTCTCATAGCAGGGGCATAAGGCAGGCGTGAATGGCCAGGCTGGCTGGCTGGCTGGCTGGCTGAGCAAGTGAGGGAGCAGCTGGCAAGGCAGGCCTGGCTGGGTGGCTGGGTGGGGGCAAGAACGGGCAGGTGGGGGGCGGCTTGCTCAAGGTGGGAAAGCACAGCGAGCCTGGCCCAGCGCCCTTGAGTGATCCTTCTTTCCAAGACAGAGCAAAGCCAAGTTGAGCCGCAGCGCCAGTGCCAGCCAGACGCAGTGCCCTCCTGCTCCCTGCTCTCTGCCCCAAGGGCTTCATTTAGCTTTTGGACCCGGTTCCCCCCTCTGCTGGTAGAGGAGCAAGGAGGTAGCAAACAGGCTCGGCCTGTGCAGGAAGTAAGTGTTGTGAACCAGTAAGTGCTGCAGCCGCTTTCGTTCCGACTTGAGACGGTGGGCACAGTCCAGTGTGCCTTGGAGTTTCAGCAGGGCCGTTCCCCCATCCAAAGCCGAAAGCAGGCAGGTGGTGCCCGCAAAGAAAAGGTGCATTAGACACCCGGAGGGGCAGTGATGTGACCAGCCCGACCCACCTGCCTCCTAATGAGCTGCTTCTATGCCTAGCATGGAGCACCAGAACCGCGCCAAAGGGCCGGGAAATCTTTATGCATGGAGCGTGCGCTGCATAAGCAGCGGGCCTGCTGCTCACACAGGGAGATGTGGTGGCTTTATTAACACTGGCACTTTCCCTCTGCTCTGAATTCACCCCATTAGCATAAGCCATTCATCAGGGCGGTTTGGCAATTGGAGCAAGCGCAGGTTGAGACTGTGCTGCTGGTGGAAATGGCTTCCTCTGGGGAAGGGAGGGGGCGGCACTGGGGCTCTGTGTGTGCAGGTGGGAACGGGGTTGGCCCCGAAGCCCCTGAGCCACAGGCCTGGGCACTGCAGTGTCTGCAGAGCAACTAACCGTGGCGAGAGCAGGTGTGGCATCGCAGCCGAGAGAACTGCGGGTCTGGTTAACTCTCGCCCCTGCCGGGACTCCATGCCAGGTGAGCAAAAGCTAACCACAGTGATATTGGGTGGGATGAAGAATATTGGCCTACTTTGCAGGGTTCTGCTGAGGAAGATGCTTAGGGATACATGTGGAGTCCCAGGGCTGGTGGGTGCCAGGTTTGAGCCAGGCCCTGAATCAGGCACAAAGTTCAATGCTTCTCTTCAGAGGTTGAGCCCTAGGAAGGATTTTACATTCTTTTAACATTGAAATAAACAAGGGAGGCAAGCATGATAGGTGCCCCTTCATCCCCCGCCCCTTTTGCTTTGCATTTGCACCACCAATTGAATTGTTGCTGCCAGCTTTCTGAACATTGGGAAGCACTGAATCGCAGTCCCAGGACTATTTTCCCAGGTGGGTGGAGCTGAAGGCAAAAGGGGTGGGGCAAAGCCACCACTAGGCAAGGCATATATTTTAGAATAGGGGGGAAAGACTTCACAAAAGCTAGGAAAGCACCCACTGATTGGGGTGTGAGGGAAGGGGGTGTGCCCTATGGGGAGCTGAACCTGTGAAGCCTTGCTGTTATTACCACCTCACTTTGGGAATGGAAAGGCTGATTCACACAAACGTGCATGTCACCAGATTGCTTCAGTTGCGATTTCTGTCTCTTGATGCATCTGAGCTTCCCTTGGCTTGGCTCATAATGCCTTCAAGATTGCGAATATCCATGGTGTACCCCTAAGGAAAATGTTAGATATGAGTTTTCTATTATCTGAGAGTGTGGACTCTTCCAGTGATGTCAAAGCCTTTTTATTTTCAGGGGTGCCATCCTGGTGGTTTGAACTACAGCTTCCATAATCCTTAACCTTGCTGGGTGGAATTGTAGTCTAAAGCATCTGGAAGGTGCCAGGCTGCCCACCCTTCATTTGCAAAGAAGAAAAAGAAAAAAAAAAAAAAGCTCTGTTCCTGAAGTAAGTAATTGTTTTAAAAACTGGGCTACTGGTGTGCTTGAGCATTACGATCTGCAAACATTTGCAAATCAAGGCTACAGAGCAAGAAGGAGCAGCTGAAAGAATAACTCTCCAACCTGTGGCTCTCAATTATGTCTGTGACTCCCTCTTAGTGGCAGCTCTCACTGGCTGTCTCAGAGGTTCTCAGAGGTTCATTTCTGTCCTCCACAAATGAACCGGCATCTCTGGACTTGAGCTGGAGGCACATGAAAAGGTTCATATTGGCCTTCCCTGATCCCGTGGCCCCAGATGTGATGCAATGCCCATAACTCTGGGAATTATGGGAATTGCAGTCCAACAATCTGGAAGGCACCAGATTGGAAAAGACTGGGGTGTATAGTCTGGTTTGAAATGTTTTCCACCTGCAAATTGGAGAGGCTGGGCTGGTCCCAGAAAGTTGCTGGATTTCAGTGGTGTTTACAAGAAGAAAGGCACTGTTGATTGACAACCATTGCAGCCAGGTGGCCTGTGAATGACAGCATCTTCCTGCAGCTGCCTGGAGCAGGTTTTTGATTGCCTTGGAAACCACTCCTTCTCACTGGAGTGCCATCAGCAGGAAGCAGCCAATCCATAGGAATCCTGCAGAGCAGGCCTCCAATGCCGGAGATGAACCACGTCAGCTTCCAGAGATAATGGCCAACACTGTGGTGTGTTTGCAAGCTGGGCCCCATTTGGGTAAGAAGGTCAAGGAAAGAGAACGGGTTGTCCTTTCAGACTTTCTCTGTTCAGAGCAAAACGAGCTCTGTTTGCACCTAAGCACGCATCAGAAGTCCAGTGGCTCTTGGGAGCACATCCAAAGGCTTCTGAGCTAGTGGGCTGTGGAATGCAATGACAAGGCTGGTGTCAGGGGTCAACATTGTGGGGCACTTGCCAAGGCCCTGCACTAGCTGGGGGCCCATTGCCAAATCCTGGACATGCTGATCCTCCTCTTCCTGCTGCTCATTGCTGACACTGACAGCTCCCCGGCCCTCTCTAGATGAGTGGGCAGTGGGGAGAGTGAGGAGGGAAAGGAGGCGCGTCCGCCCGTCTTGCCACCATCCCTCTGAGCAGAGGTACGGACGCAGCCTCGAGCTCAGGGAGACACAAATGCGTGCTAATAGCAGTAGAGATGAGGGAAGGGCGGCAGGACTCCTTTGGGAGCGAGAGTCCTGGAGGAAATCTTGCTTGAGGCTTCCTCCCAAGAGAAAACTGGAGCCAGTTCTTTAAGTCAGTGCATTTCAGAATCTCCAGCTTGGTCTTTGCTGCAGGTTTGGAAGGTCCCTGGGCAGGACAGCTTTGGTGGGTTGACATTCCCACTACTGATGTCATCTGCTGCTCTTGTTTCTGGATTCTCAAGTGGCCTTTGCACAATTATATTTTGCGCTCTCCCTACAGCCTTTCCCAGGTTGGTCTGTTTGGGCAACAGCTATCCGTGCCTCAGTTGTATCGTTTTTAAATGACAGGAGTGCACTCTGCAGAAAGAAGGCTACCCCTGAGAATCCAGGGTCAATACACGGTCCCTGGTATCCTGTTCAGAGGATCAGGTGGCAGGTTATGCAACGTTCTCTTTCTGCTTAAACTCTGCCGAGATGCTGTCTGTCAAAATAGAAAATACTGGATTAGATGGGGAAAGACATGTCTCCCTGCAAGAGAGGACCTGTATGATCAGGGAAAGAGGATAGAGGCCATCAGCTTGGCTATGATAGCGAACATGGATAGAGGCACTTCTCAAAAGTATCACTATAGCTTAATAGCGAGACCTTATCTTGCTAGCGTGGAGAGAACTGACAGGGACCCAGCGGCTTAGTGCATCTTGAGCTGCAGACTGTTGATGGTGCAGTTCAAAGCTCCCCTGCCCTAGCTCCTCCTTGTGTTTCTTTAGAGCCCGCTAGCAAACAGAGGGCACTTTGAAAAAGGCAACTATAACAAGAGCAGCCTCTGCCAAGTAGAAAACATGGCCACCAAATCTGGTATAAGGCAGTTTCCAGACTAGGCGGAAACTGCGTGTGTGTGTGTAGGAGGTTAAGACATCAGATCGTTGTCAGTGGATGGCTTTGCATCCTCCTTTGCGAGCAATGGGGCTGGATTTGTCATTAGCATTATTCCAATTTGATGTAAATCAACACTGAACCCATATGGGGGCTGCATGTTTTCTGACGGTTGCAACTCCGCTTAGCTTCACTCAGTGAGTCCCCAGCCTTTCAGGGAGAGCTGACGGGAGGCAGTGGCTCGGTGGCAGGCAAAGCTCCCTCAGTTCTTCACGGCCAGCTGCTGTGGCCAGAGCCAGGCGTCCCCCTGCAGATGCCCGGAGCCCCTCCCAGCTGCCTCCTCGCCACGTGCGCCCCCAGCTTGGCTGCACGGTGGGTGTTGCTAATTAGCTGCTTTGCCTCCAGCAGGCTGAGCGGAGCGGAGCTGAGATGCCACTCCTGGCAGGCAGGAGGGAGTCACCAAGGCGAGGAGGCAGCAGGGCCTGGAGTGAGTCAATAGCCCTTGAGAAAGCTCATCAAATCACTCACCCTGCCCCCCCCCCCCAAAAAAGAAAAACAAAGGCTTGGCTGCTGGATGTGGCTCCTGGCCACTCCCAGCTGGGGGGGGGGGGGTGGTCCCAGTGGACCTGTCCTCGAGCAGCGGGATGACTCAATCAGTCACCTGTGGCCGGCCGGCCTCTGCCCCACTGCCTGTGTGTCTCTGCAGGTCTGTGCCTAGGCTGCGGAGTCCGCCAGAGGCTGCAGAAAGAATGAACCGCTCTGTGTGAAATAGTAACACAGGCCTTGCGGGGAAAAGAGGGACGCGGAGGCTGTGCAACGGGCACCTCTATGCCCGCGCCAGCAGCTGCTCTCCCTTCAAACGGTTCTTGATTTTTCAGCTGGTTCTGGCAACTCTTTGGTCAGAAGCGAGTTCTGCGCAGAGCAGCACACGTGGCCCTTACTCTGCACCAGACCGCTGGTTATTCTGGGACCAGAGCCAGCGTCCCAGCATTGCTGTCACTGGCTCGCTGCTGCTTCAAAGCAGGGGAGGGCGATCGCCATTTCCACGGGCTGAAAGATGCTCCTGGCCCCTGAATCCGAAAGCCATGGCCACATTACCTGGCGCCATTTGGTCTCGGAAGGGCACGATGAGAGAGAGACCAATCTGCCATATGTACATCCTCTTTCACCAGCATTCAGACTGAAGAAAAGCCGGACTTTTCCTTAACTAGCACCCGGAATAGCCAGAGCTCTGTTTGGGAGGGTAGACATGGAACGAAGCGTATTACGAGGCTAATGGGAGCATCAGTGTGGTGTCGTGGTTAAGAGCCTGGGACTGGGACTCAGACGACCTGGGCTCCAGTCTCCACTCAGCCATGGAGCCAACTGGGTGACTTTGGGCCAGTCACAGACTCTCAACCCAGCCTACCTCACAGGGTTGTTGTTGTTGTTGTGAGGATAAGATGGAGGGGAGGAAGAAAATTATGGAAAGTGCCTTCAAAGGGAAAAAGGTGGGGCATAAATACAATTACTGTAATTAATTAATTAATTTTGTAGGGTGAATTTAGCATGCATTGAAATGAACATCCCACACCCCCATGGACACTCTGCCAGCAGCACTAATAACATCATGAGGTAAAAAAAACCCTGCTCATCCATCGTTAATGTTTGTACAAATGTGCCACCATGTGGTGGAAGAAAGTAAAAGCTCAAAGGAAAGTCACAGCATTCCATTCAAAGGGAAGTGGAGGGAAGATGTAGGCATGCAAATTGCTGTAAGCCATCCTGAGATATGTATATAAAGGATGGCACACAAAAGCTTTTAATAATTAAATAAATAATAAATTGCAGGCGAGCACCAAGCTCCGTCTTCTACTCACAGCAGCACCTGGTACTTCACGGAACAGCTGGGTTTGGCCCAGACTTATTCCAGGTGCAGCTCTTTGATTCCCTGCTGAGCCCGAGCTGAGGTTTGAGGGTATGAGACTTTGAGCTTCTGATGGACTATCACGGGGAATAGAAACATCGCTCTACTGTACCCTTTATTCTCCTGGTCAGAACTGGACAACAATTTCAGGTATATTATCCTTGTAGGTTTATGCTTGCCAAATGTCAGAAAATGATGGTCTTTATGCTATGAAGCTTTTCCCATTTGATTTTTTGGAAGTAAAGTGCTGTTTTGCCTGGGATCCTTGTGCACCATCCTCTTGACAGAGACAAACAGTCCCTAAGTAAAAAACCTACACAGTTTCAGAAGGAGAGGTACAATGATTTATACATATATATAAAGGGAATATCAAATTTTCAGGGGAGACTCCCCCCTTTCCTGCCTGCCTCATAGTTTGGGGGCAGCATCATCCTAGAAGTGTCCCCATGTTTTCAAGGACAGGTAGAAGAGTTGGGGAACCGTGATGACCAAAAACAACTTTGGGGCTGTTTTTGTAGTGCAGGCTGGTGGTATTGGATGAATGGTCCATCTCATGGTCCCATCCTGTCCCTCCCAAAAGCACAGTGATCGAGCCCTTGGTAAAGCATGCTGCAGGAACAGAAGGGAGACCAGTCAGTCACTCAGCTGTACTCCCTCCCACTTTCCGCTATCCAGAATCAACATTTAGAGAAACCAAACAGAAAGACGCTGTTTCTCTTACAAAACGGTTTCTCCCATGCCTCCCAAAATGCACACCAGTAAGGCAGAATTATTTGACCCCAGCTTTGGTTCCATTGTCTTTAGAGGGATGCCCACTTTGCCTTGGAAGGTAATAAAGTGGGCGTCCCTTTGGGATGGTGCAGCGGGGTGTCCTGCAACTGCAGGGGGTTGGACCTGATGGCCTTCCTGGCCCCCTTCAACTCTGCTATTCTGTGATTCTATGAAAATGGCCACACGGGGGCAGCTCAGTTTGGCTTGGGCTTGGGGCTTCATTTGAATCTGATTTGCATCTCCAGTGCCAATCATGAGACAGAGGGCCTTTTCAGCCTCGTCAGATTCAGATTGTTTCTGGGAAATGTGAAAATGTAATAAGGTGGGAACTGTTATGTTCTGTAATAATGCTTTCGAGTTGCCCCCTGTGATTTTGTCTGTCCTTCTCATCCACGTGCACGATCTCCATAGGTGGAGGGAGCTTGCTGAGGTTTTAAATTCTTGGACAGTATCCAGCCAAGTGCATCGTTTTGCCTGCTGTCCGAAGTGGTACAGTCTAGCGACATTTGCGTGCCCGTGCGATCCTGCAGAGTCTTTTGGTCTGCTCTATCTCTGCTTTTGTATGTGACGTTGGCAGGCTGTAGAAAAGCATTTGCAGATTTCACACTGTGAGTTGTGTAGTCAACATGGCACGGCTTGCTTACAAGAGGAAGGTACCAGCGGGCTCAGGGCATCTCTGACTTTTGCGGAAGTACAAATAGTACTTCAGAGGATGGCACAGGAATGGGTCACCTTTAAGCTGCCCAATCAATGCTGGCTGATAATTATGGACTAGAGGGATGGAATGGCTGGAATTCCAAACAGAATGACCTCCACACCACAAAATGTTGATGCAGTCATATAGGTTAACAATCTATTGTTTGTTAGCCACTGTAATACCAAATTCAGGACACCGGTGGTGAGGATGTTGGACTGGGACTTGGAGGATCCAGGCTCAAGTCCTCACTCAGTCATGAAGGTCACTGGGTGATTTTTGGACTCACAGCCTAACCTACCTCACAGGGTTGTTGTTGCAGGGAAGAAAATGCAGAGGGGGAGGAAGAGGAAGACCATGCAAGCTGCCATGGGTTCTCTGCAAGAGGCAAATGGTGCTTTATAAATGTAGTGATGGTGAAATGCTGTGGCCATCTCTGTTCTTGCAAAAGAAGAAAGGAAGGCGCTGTGGGCGAAAAACAACAGGGCAGAAGAAAGAAGACGAAATAGGTTTCAGGTGCCTGTCAGAGACATTGATTGAATCCAATGCATTTCAGACTTAGCTTAAATAAACGGCCCTGGAAGGCTATTTGCCTTTGCATCTGAGCTGCTCCGAAATACTCTTCAGGGCCCGCTGGCAAAGCCGTGCTGACACCCAGCGGCTCTTCTGGAGAACGACAGGTCTTGTTAGCAGCCCTGCCTCCCGGGGCCCTTCCTGTCGAGTGACAGGGCCAGACCGGATTTCTGAAGCGCTGTTCAAGCGGTTCTCCACGGAGGGTGCGGAGCACAGCCTTGCTGGGAGGGGAGCTGGGCGAGCGACCTCACAGGCGCACTGCATCCCAAACGCTCTTTGCTTTGCTCTGCTCAGCATTTTGAAGTAAACGGAGCTGTTTTACATTTCTCAGGCTGACTCATGGATCCGGTTGTGCTTCCTCAGCTTTTGCACGTCTCTGATGTTTGCAATAGTCTATTTTATTATTATTATTTTTATACTACCCAATATAGTTTTCAGCCAAAAAACACATAATTTTAGGATAAAATGTACAAAATCTGCATTTTCTGAAAAATGCAATATTTCAAAGGCAATATGAATGTTCTTGACAAATACTTTTTAAAAAGAAAAATTGCAGAGTGATGCAGAAGTGGGGTTAGATGGACTTCAGCATTAACATGGAGAAACTGACGCGGTGCAGAAATAGACCATTCCATCCATTCCCAGTGCATACACAGCTTAGAACTACCTTTAAAAGAGGGTTCAGGGATGAGTTTTACAAAAATGATGAAGTTGCAGATGAGGAGGAGGTATTATGGTTACAGCATAATTTATTCTAGTGTGCAAGGTGGCAGAAATCCTGACTTAGCATCCTATACTCTTTGTCTATTTAGCTGAACATTGCCCATCCCCAGGGATCTTGAGTCTCATGTGGTGGGGCGGGGGGAATCTAGCCTACCGGGGGGTCACAACCTCATTCTGGCTTCCCCCCAGTCCTTTGATGGGTTTCCAGTTTTGCACATAAGTTGAAGAACAGTGAAGGCTGGTGGCTCTGATATCGGTGAAGTGAATGGGTCTACCTTGGGTTTACCTCAGGAACTTTAAAGGTGCTCTCTGCAGTGCTGAGCTGCATGCCATACTCCAGGTATGGGTTCAGCATCGTGGATGGATCCTTCAAAGTTCAGGCTAAGGCCCAGAGTGGATGTGTGGCATCCAGGCATTGGAACCACCAGCCTTCACAATTAGAGCTTTAAGCTGTAATATGCTGGGGTTAATATTATTTGCACCCCAGTTTATATGCTGGGGTGGCGGGGGGGGGGGGAGATATTTTGGCCTGGCTACATTTGATTCTGGCCTGCTACCCTTTACCTTCAGCCTTACAGCAGCCCTGGAGCGTGACCACCAGGACATTCCCTGGAACTGGCTTCAGCCCTTAGGACAGAATTGGTTTCACACCCCTGGTCTATTCTGAGTAGTAGCAGTTCAGGCACAGAAGCGTTTTCCAGGCCTGACTGTTTGATATCAGTAGCTGCATATTAAGTTCACTGCTGCATTGCAGGGATGCAGCAGGGAGTGTCCAGCTTTGAAAGAATCCAACACACAACTTGCTTGTTTAGAAAACCTTCAGACACGATTCCAGCATCACAAAGTCACCAGTAATGTCACCAGGCAGGGGGAAAAGAGATGGACAGAAACAGGAATCCAGATATGATCAAAGGTCTTTTGTTCCATCACTCACCTGCTCATGGAATCAGCACTAGTGCACTTAAAATGCATTAGTGCAAGTACGAATTAGTGCAAAATCCCCCCATCCCCTCCACACAAGGTCTCCATGTCCTTCTGGTCGACATCACTTGGAAAAAGCCAATCTGCTGTGGAATCTTCAAGTTCAGGTCAGCAAAATTCCAACTATTTAATCCATTGTGGGTTTTGCTGATGTCCCTAATTTCACAGAAGATTTCAGCTAAATATTAGGGAAAGACATCCTAATAGTAATGGGCTGCTTTGAAAGGTGTGGGGCTCCCTTCCCCTGGGAGGGTTTACACAGAGACAGGGGGCACCTGTCAAGAATGTTGCAGTTGTGACTGCTGCTGTAGATCCTGCATCGAGCAGGGGAATTCAACTAGATGGTTTCAAACTTTCGGCTCTAAAATTCTGTGCATGCAACTGTCATTTTCAGAGCAACTAAGGAAGCAATTCTAGATGGAAAAGAAGCCTGACAGCTCCCAGCATTCCCCAGCCAGCGATTCTAAGAGAGCAATCCTGTAGTGAGAGTCCCAGAGACTGCTCTCAGTTCAGAGGCATCTCTCTGACCTTGGAAGAGGGAGTTGGAGTTCAGCTCTCTGCAGAGTGGAGACAGCTACATCCGCTGCCCCTCCAAAGTTGGACATGTGGAAGGGGGACATTTTGGTGGGTGGGGGGAGACTGACCAGGCCAGGTTCGGGTTTATCTTGCCCCCCCCCACCTCCAGCCTCCTTTCCTCCCCTTCAAAATCACCATCACTTCATGAGCTGAAAAGCCCTCTAGCAAAAGAGTAGGAGACTGGTGAACAAGGCGGCACATACCACCTCGGTTGTTCCTCTTGCCCTGCCTGCTTGGGCCTGGCCAGGCACAGGGATCTTGGGAACTGCCAAATTCAAGGGCTTCTGAGAAGCTTCCACTACTTCAAGTTCCACTGGTCTACCCAGATCATGACTAAATCAGGATCCAGCCTTGTGATGATAGGTGGCTCTTGGCACACCTTATCTGTTTCTCTTCAAATGCATGCCTGGCATCCAAGTGTTAAAAAGTTTCCAAGGCAGCTAGTCATGATCAATGAAAATAATCACCAAAACAACGAGGAGTAGTACAAATTCCTTTCCTTGGAAAATGACAAATACTTTTGTAGTGCAGTCCTACTGTTTTTCATGGGGCTGACTGTTGGATGTGTGTCCGGACTGCGGCCTGATTAATGAAACAGGGAGCAAAAACACGAAAATTGGAAGCAGATGCAATCAAGTACAGTTGAAACCATGGAAAATGCATAAAATGCAGCAGGAGACAGTCAGAATGCAATTCTATATGCATATGCCTAGAAAGTAGCTCCAGTGAAATCAAAGAAACTTACGCCTGGGTAGGCATTCTAGGATTGCACTGTTAGGAATTAGAGAGTGTAGGAAGCTGATAAACTGATGCCAGCAAAAATTAAAAGGCAGGTTCCAGGCAGCTGGACCTCTGGGGGAGCAATTCCTTGACCAGGGTCCATCACCAAAAGGGCCAGGAACTTCCTAAAGTCTTCTAGCAATACAGACTGGCAGGCGCTCCTTTGGATACCTTGGTCCTAGTCCCATGTGTGGTACAACACAGCCAAATGAAATAGGAAAAGAAGGGAAGCGGAGCTTCATTATTCCAATGGCAAAATATCATGGGCTGGGGAAAAGTGATCCTGTGCGTGACAGAAGCAGTGCACTGGGCAAAGACACCTGAGCCTCCTGCCGCACTGAGGTTGTAGCTGTGTGTTGATTACATCCTGCAATGGTTTTCCTAGACAGAGTCCCCAGGGGCTGATGCAGCTGCAGTGTGTGCCTTATTATGCGACTTTTTATGCTTGTCATGGGGAAAACAAAATAAAACACTGAACAAGCTACATGAACTGTACTCTGAAAATGCACAATCTGTGCTCCACATGCTTTCACATGTGCTTTCTTTTCATTTCTACTGCCATCATGTGGCCATGAAGGAAACCTAATCTTGGTCTCAGTTTGACTTAGCCTTAATTGAGCGATAGTATTCAGGTGCTACTCAGAAAAGAACTTCTGTAGCCAGCTTACACTGTCCAAGGGTACAGGCGCTTGCAAGATCTCAATCTTCTCCTCTGCCAAAGAGAAACAGAGGTGCAATATTGAGGGCCATTTGCTTTCAGTGAAGGGACAGGATGTCTTCGAGCGTATGCCCAGTTTTATTTATTTTTAAGTGTTTGTAGCAAAGTGAACCAACAATTCTTTCCTATGAAAACCCACTCCTGGTTTTTATCTCAGCAGCCTTTTCTTTGTGCCCATTGCAAAATATCTGGGAGTTGGAGCCCTTTGCCCTCTGCTGCAGGTTACCCAGAGATCTGTTAGTAGAACCATCAGTAGAACCTTGAGCCCAGTCCCAGTTTAGCACATCTCTAAACTGATGCATGCTAAGGCTTATTGCAGGCTTATTACGGCTTATTTCCCTAAAACACTCAGTAGGGCTTGAGCTGCTTGAGCTTTCTTGTCTCCTGCTTTATCCATGTAGCAACCTTGTGAGTTAGGGTTGTGCGGGTGGGAGGCGGGTGAGAGGGGGGAGAGAGAGAATGATTGTCACCTTTGTATCTCTCTGGCATTCTGCTTCTTGCATTGTCCTACAAGAAGCTATAGTGGAAAACAAGCAGTAATTCCTCACCATCCTTGCCAAACTTTAAGTCGCTTAAAGTTACTTAAATGGCACTTTAAATCCCGTTTTGAGAGGGGATATGACTTGAGAAGAAAGGGTTAATATGCTTCTTTAACTTGCATCAAATGCCAGAGTTTGCAGAAACTACTAAAGCTATTAAAATTCCCCATGGCATGTGTGTTTCCACGAGTGTTAGCATGGCTACGTGTCCTTTTCAGAGGACTTCCCTATGTTTGAAGAGCTTCCAGGAGACCATCGGTTTGAAGGGTTCTCCTGGGGAAGCCTGGATAGAAAAGAACAGCCATATTGCCTTTCCACCATTAGCACCTGGGCAGCAGACTGAAGAGGCAGGGACACAGGTCACTTGGTCCCAGTCGCCTTTCCTTGTCTTCTTTGCTGATGCTTTTCTCTTTCGGGGGATTCATAATGATTGCCTTAGCATGGGTGCCTGTACTGGAGCCTGCCAGACAGAAGCTACCTGTCCAAATGAGGAAGAGGCCACTGTAGCCAGTTTGCTATTCTTTGATCTTGAGTGTGAATTCTTGTAGGTTTGTGTACTGAAATGGATACCCTACTAATAGAAAACTTTGATTCTTGCATACATAATAGGTTTCCCCTTAACCTGCAATGCTGGACTGTAGAATCAAACGAGAGCTGCTGAAACCACCAGAGGGTGCTCTTACCCCACCTCACAATCCTTTGGGCAGTGCAGCAATGAAAGACGTTCCCATCCCTTGGCTATAATAGGTATTCTAGATACGCAACAAACTTTTTGTGAACTGTGGCCCACAGGGAAGACCTGCACTCTCATGGAATGGGTTAGGGTTAGGGTTTGAACTTCCATCGTTTCAATAGTCTGAGATTTGTAAGACTCACTAAGATTGAGACAGAGATCTACAAATCAACAAAGCCTGAGCTTTCCAAAGTTCCCCAAATTCTCTCTCCAAGTTTGCTGTGACATGAGTCTGTATCACAGTGAGGGCTTTGTTTTTTTCTTTTAATATAAGCAATGGAGTTTATCATCATGCATATTCTTCCAAATGTGCACACCCGTGGTGCACATCTTCAAACTAAATGCTTTCTTCTCTCATCGATGGGTGAGTGCCTGTGACATTGTTCAAAAGTAAACATTTTGGGTGCATTTTTCAAATCTACGCATGCTGTGGAACACGTTTTTGGGAGTCCAAAACCCGCATTGCAAATTCAGAAAAGGATGGCCTGGAACCAGTGATTGCATCTGAGTCTACATTTTGTCCAATAGGTGCAAACTGGGTAATAAAAAAACCCCAAAGCAAAATAATTTTTGTCCTAGTCGGAGATGTACATGTCATGAATAACCTCAGCAAGCATTTGTGCCATGTTCTTGCTTATTTTATGATTTATAGTACGTATCATAAGTGCATAAAATGTGCATGTACACGTACTTTTCATATTTTATGATTTATTACCCATGTTATAGGACTTCTTTCTCTTTACTAAAAGCCCACCAAGGTGGCTCACAGCAATTCAAGCAGGCATTTAACCTCAGGCCCATCCACCAAATTCAGTGCTGGATTCCCAGTCTGGCCTTCTGGGGCTCCCCAAAAATGTATCTTCAAGGGTGTGTAAATCAGAGGTTAATTGCTTTCGTGACAGGACGACATATAAATATTTTAAATAAATAAATTAAATAAATTGCAACAGAGCTGTGCTGTATCAGAGGATGTGCATGTGGGTGCGGCTTGCCATCTCAAAGATGTGCACATTTTTTAAAAACTGCAAATTAAAATGAGCTAAAACTAATGAAGTAAAATTAACCACCATTGGCTGATTTGCGCCAGTTGGCTGATTTTGCACAAATTGTGCTAGAGCCACACGGTCTTTGGGGGGCTCAGTTGTGCAACTTTCATTAGCTGTTGCAAATGTGCAGCTCATGGCCTGTCTTACAGTTCGATGCCCGGGAGCTCAATTTGCCCCACACTGAGTCAGCACCCATAAAGGGCGAACAGGCCCTGAAAGTCCATTTGATTCTTTCTTTCTTTCTTTCTTTCTTTCTTTCTTTCTTTCTTTCTTTC
>JAIXND010000621.1:12870285-12922299 GCA_023646645.1 Varanus salvator macromaculatus
TTCTTTCTTTCTTTCTTTCTTTCTTTCTTTCTTTCTTTCTTTCTTTCTTTCTTTCTTTCAAACATTTCTATGCCGCCCATTGCAACAAAGCCTCAGGGCGGCTTACAACATACACAAATTAAGTTAACATTTAACCTCAATTCACCCCAGTCAGATTCCTCACACATGCCTAACTGAGCAACAGTGAGCTTTCAAGAAGGAGCTGTTACTTGTACAGTTGTTGCTCAGTGGTTGTTGTTTAAGCTCTCCACGTCTGCAAAGATCAACAGTCTACAACCTGAAAGTCAATTGGTGAAAGGTTTGTGAGTTCATTGCCCTTCATTTGGGAAAGCAGACCAGTGGGGCTTGCGATATCCAGTACGGCTGCCCTGCAAATTCCTTAGCCAAGAGCAACTGTGAAGTTCCTGCAGTGCTGTTCAGGGAATTAAACATTCATAAAAGGACCACACTCTAATGAACATTAGACTTAAAAGTTATTGTCATGTCTCAACATCCATTAAGTCTCTGTGAATAAGCCATGATGTGTGCGCGTGTGTGTGTGTGTGCGCGCGCGTGCAAACTAGTAACTGGACTTAATGATTATCTGCCATCACTCCATTTCAAATATGGTTGGTTGCTCTGATCACCTACCAATGACCAGAGGCCCTCTCCTTTGCAGCTGCCTTCCACCTCCATGCATAACGGAATCCGTCCCCTCGCAAAGCACATCTTGCCTTCCTGCTCGAAGGACTCCTCTCTAGGAACCAGGTGTGTGTCAATATCTCCACAGAACAAACATTGGCGAAGAGCATGGATCGTTGAACGCCGATGAACAGCTTGCGCCAATCCTTGCTCATTGCTCTCTCTCACTCTTTTCTCACCATCTAGACGGTGCCCAAAATAACTTGCTTGTGTACAAAGCGAACTCCCAAACAGCAACTGTAATGATGGGAAAGGTATAGCTTTTAAACACCCAAGGCAATCTGCGGGGATGTACAATGGCAGAGATGGTCCCCAAAGACAGGCCAGTAATTTTATCGGACAAGCTCTTGAGCATGTGTAGGATGCTGGTGAGCAGCTTCACAGTGGACGGGATGGATGTGGCCCCTGTCACATAGCTCTCAAACCCTTTACATGAAGGGAGGCTCTTAGGCTATCCAGCCTCCGAGAGAGAGAGGCCACAGTCATACTGGAAGAGCTTTGCTTCTCAGGAAAGGCAGAGATTCACACGGAGTTACCTTATGCTGGGTCAGATTCTGGCTGTAGCTGTCACTCTGTCTCTGTGGCCCTGGCCAATGGTGGGATGACCATGCTGCACTGGTTCCATCTGGTCTTCCGCATCCGTTCTGCATACTATTTTACACAGATGTTGCATGTTTCTGTTATGCTGCGTAGTCACAGGGTAGGGCAGCAAAGCTCCATTCCAGCACGTCTCCTGGTTAGACTGCAATGGCCCTTCACTTCACAGGCTAGTTCTTCCATTTCCATGGCATTCTTTCGCCACAGGTACCAGGAAGCCTGTTGCACAGGAGCCTGTTGCTCACCTGTTTCTCCATCAAGCCCAGCATCAAGGGCTCTGGCAGGAAGCGGTTTTCCAGGTCGAGGTCTGTCCCATCCCCTGTACCTTAGGCATTCAGCTGCAGGTGCTGGGTGTAGTGGGATCAGGGCTCACAGGGGCAAAACACCTGCATGTTTCCGTTAGCAGAGACACTGGCTTCATCTGCCATCCCCACACTGTTTCCCCGAATTCACTGCTCACTCTGAGCCTAGCTGCAGTATTTACAATTGCAGTGGGGTGGGCATGAATTTCCCAGCACCAATAGGTTGTTTCCCACTGTGATGCAAAGTAATTGCAGGGCTTGAATCGCCTGGACGGGCAATTCAGAACATATTATTTGTTGTTGTTTGTTATTTAGTGGTGAAGTTGCATCCACCCATCCCGACCCCATGGACAACTTTCCTCCAGGCCTTCCTGTCCTCTACCATCCCCCGGAGTCCATTTAAGCTCACACCGACTGCTTCAGTGACTCCATCCAGCCACCTCATCCTCTGCCGTCCCCTTCTTCCTTTGCCATCTATTGTTTTGAGCATTAGGCTCTTCTCCAGGGAGTCCTTCCTTCTCATTAGGTGGCCAAAGTATTTGAGTTTCATCTTCAGGATCTGGCCTTCTAAAGAGCAGTCAGGATTGATCTCCTCTAGGACTGACCGGTTTGATCACCTTGCAGTCCAAGGGACTTGCAGGAGTCTCCTCCAGCACCACAGTCCAAAGCCTTCAGTTCTTTGGTGCTCAGCCTTCCTTATGGTCCAACTTTCACAGCCATACATTGCAACTGGGAAAACTATACGCACTTTTGTTGGCAGGGTGATGTCTCTGCTTTTTAGTATGCTGTCTAGATTTGCCATAGCTTTCCTCCCCAGGAGCAAGCGTCTTTTAATTTCTTGGCTGCAGTCCCCGTCTGCGGTGATCTTGGAGCCCAGGAAAATAAAATCTGTCACTCCCTCCATATCTTCCCCATCTATTTGCCAAATACCTGATTCTGGGTGGAGATGAAAATGGCCAGAACTGGGTGCTGATGCAGAGCTGCTGGCAGGTTTAGACTCCCCTTGGAGGATGGCGATGGGCATTGCTGCCATGTGTGGCTGCGTTTCAAAATGCACCAGCACAGCACTGGAAACCAATCCCAAAGACCAGCCTCTGCCTGTCTTTGTCACAGGACTGAGAGTAGAAATGGAAAATGCACCCTTCCCTCCAACTAAAATGCTCTTTTTAGAAGACACCCCCACCAAATAAAACAAATTTTAAAGCCCCTCCACAAAAGGAAAGGGCTGGATGGTATCTGTAATTAAAAACGAGAGACCTTTCCTAGGAATGGCAGAGCCTCTGAGGCAGACGATGACCCACAGATGAGGGTCCTGCTCGGTGGAACATCTGGTTATCTCCAAGCGTGGGGAGGTCTGGGGGGGGAACCACATGCTGCCTGGCTCCAGCCCCTGCATAAGAGGTGATCAAAGATCGCAAGTATTGGCAGGTCGTCCCAAAGGTCAAAGACGGCTATTTATCATCGGCATTTATGCCTCCTACATCAAGGGGTGTGTGGAGGGGGAATTAATCAGGAGAGGATGCATGCAGATGAAGGCCCTCTATGCAAGCGCGAACTTCAGTATCTGCTTTCCTGCAGACGGTCACCTGACAGTTCAGTTGCGGGGACTCCCATTTATCTTGTGAAGGTGACTGCTGATGATGCAGCAGAAGAGCTGTGGCTAGGATGGGCTGGTGTGGTGCTGGGTTGCCCTAAGGGACGATTGAAGCGCTTGGTGACAGTGAAGAGCCCTTGACCCATGCAAGACGTGGCCATCAGGACGTCCTGGGGACACTTTCTTACTGCATCCCCGCACCGCACCCCAAAATAAAGCAGCAAAGAGGACAGCGATTTGCTTCAAAAGTGCACTTACTAAATTATATGGCTCGATGCAAAGTTGGAAACAAGTTTGATAATAATACGATGATAATAATGAAATGCAATCAGTATTGGCTTCAGTTTTATCAGGCAAGGTAGCTTTTCTCCTCGCCACCATGCATTGGTTTTAATTTTTCAGGATTTTTATTATATTTATATCTCATCTTCTTTCCTGGTACAAGGAACTCCAGGTGGCTTATGGAATTCTCCTCCTCCTCCTCCTGCATCTTATCCTCACAGAAACCACCTTGCAGGGGAGCCTGGGCCTGGCCCTGGCCCGAAGTCACCCAGGGAGCTTCGTGGCTGAAGCTGCACTCACTGGTTGGCCCAAGGGCCTCGCCACTGACCCCTTCTAGCGTGACCTTTCTACAAAGGGTCGCCAGCAGCTGCTGTTGTCGCCCACCTTCTTCCTCAGCTCTGCTCCCACTGGCTCGCCGGGCAGCAGAAGCCAAGCAAGCGAGTCAGCAGGGCCCCAGTGCTTCTTGCCACCTCCACTGCCTGAACCAGAGTGAGGGCCAAGAGAACAAGCAGGTTGCAGCGGTGAAACGGAGGTGCAAATCCGGGGGGGGGGGGCACTTGCTAGTGGGACCCTGCTGGGCTGAGGGCCCTTGCTTGGTGCCCAACTGGGCCCACCCTGCACACTGGCCTGGAATATAACACAACTCACCATAGCAGGAAAGATTGTAGGTAGGTGAGTGTGTGTGTCTGGTCAGCTGCCCAAGTGCTAACAGCTGCTGGGCATCTTCCAGATGCCTGGTGCCTCTTCTGCTTCCTCAACCAGAGAACCCCTCTGACAGAGGACCTCTTCTGTTGGGCCTCTTTCAACAGAATACTCTTTTCTGCAAAGTAAGACACATGCGCTTGAACTCCCGGGCATGAGGCTACCCAACCCCAATGTGTAGGTTAGGGTGCACAGCTAGACTCTCGGGGTGCTGAAAATCTCCAGCTGTGGTCATGGCAGATGCAGCATAGCACAGTGCTCTCGGCTGATGGCCCACATCTCGCCCCTGTACAGACTGAGATTGGTGGCCCCTGGAACACCATCAGTGTCAAATCTCTCAGCTGTCATCCCACCCTGGTAAGAGATAAGCGCCATCCTCCTGCAGGAACCCTCCTAATCAGGACAGCGCCATGTGGAATCCTTTGGCAGAGCCATTCATTTTTCGATCGCGTGTCACGCCTCCACGCCTGATAAAGCTCGGTGCGGCGCGTCAGCCCGGCACAGCAAGCCCTGGAATTGGCTGTGCAGCCTTTATCTGCACCAGTGCAGGCTGGGGACTTTGAGCGCATGTATTACAGAGCTGCCCTTCAGCAGGAGAATTGTGCCCCAGACCATTTCTAGTCTCTCACTCTTCCAAGGCATGCTGGCTGAGGGCACCACCACCATCTTGGAATGCCTTCAGCAGGGGTGTGCAATTGGCACACTTGAATTCCCCAACGTTCCCTGAATTCCTTCTCAAAACTCAGTCTGACTCTTGTCTGTACTGGACCACGAGCAGTTGTTTGCACTAACCCATCCATATTTACATGCATATTCTTCTGAATGCATGCTTAAGTATTCTCCTCCTGTTGATTACAGGATTGCCGCCCATTTTTCAAAGGTGCATATTTTTCGGCCCCATTTTTCAAATGTACAGATGCTATCAAATGCTTCCCTTTTTGATCATGAATCACACTGCAAGCTCAGTAATGCACAGGCTCCAACTGCAGATTGCATCTGAGTCTGTTCAGTCTGCTGACCTTTGTTTTGATCCAGCAGGGCGCTTCTTATGTTCTTATTTGTGGAAGAAATCCCACTATTTCACCGTCTGGATTGCCACCCCGGCTAAATCTGTCCTTTGTAGCCGCACAGTGCCCCTCAGGGCCAACGCAGGACATGGTGCTGCTTGCGGTGAAAAACAAGATCACTCCCACTCCCTTTCCAGGTACAAAGCCCACCTGGTTTGGCAGTTGCACCTTACTCCGGCACCGGGCAATGGGGCAGCATCTTTCCCTGCACTTGAGGGCAGCAGGCCAGAATGGATGGGGCACCGCTCTCTGCTCAAGCCTTCCATCAGCTGCCAGCTGAAGCAACTGTTTCACTGTGTTGAATGACAAGTCCAGCTCTGGGTGCTTCTAGGAACTGGGTTCAGCGGGAGATCTTAGCAGCTGCGCAGGTTCCCTTGCTTGCGCGTCTGCATCTGTGGTGCTCCACAGATCTGGCAAAGGGGTTGACAAGTGATGCATAAAATGCGAGTGGAGATCTAAGCCGCGTGCACATCATAAAAGCTCATCTGGATACGAAACAAGGATGGGGAGGGTGTCGGCATCCAGATGTAGTTCAATAGCAACTCCCAGCGCTGAATATGCTGGCCAGCGCTAATGAGATCGGCTGTCCAGTATCTGGAGGTTACCTGCTCCTTACTGTAGCTATACAGGATGGGCTGTTGGTGTTTGCTCAAGCTCCCCCTGGGTCAGTTTCATGGCCTTTTCTGGGATCTTTGCAGCACCGAGCCTCTGCCCATCCCAGTCCCTCCTTTTGCGGTGAGTTCTGAACGGAGAGAAATGACTCTGTCGGACTGCTGTCCTAGGCTAGCCTCCCGTCAAGGATGGGCCAGGCAGAGCAGCTCTGAAGGGCCTGGAAGGGCTGTCCCCACCAGCCCCTCATGGATCTCTTTTGCCACCTGCTCTGGAGAGATGCCACCTGACCCAAGTTCCAGGCACTCTGATAACTGTGTCCCAGGAGCTTGCAAATGGGTTAGAACAACTCTTTCAGGAGCACATTTTATATCTGTTCCCTGCTTAGCCAGAATAGACAGAGAAAGGGCATCTCCACAAAGCCTGTCTCTGGAGGGATTTGGCTGCAGCCTGCAGATGTGGAAGGAATGGATGGAGTGTGTGGGGAAGGAGAGGCGGGGAGGAAGCAGAGGGGGCAACAAGTGAAGGGAGGAGGGCAATGATTCATGGTGGAAGAAGGGAAGAGGCCGCGGCAGCGCAGGTGGCCTTTGGCAGCTCCCTGACCTCTGACGCTGGTCCTGAGCAGTCACCAGGGGCTGCCTCATGATCCCATGGTCACTCCAGTTAGCTCAGCAAATATGGAAGTCAAGGCATGATCCCAGATCATGCATCTGACCTGAGGTCTTTTTGCACCCAAATTTAGGTGCTCTTCATTTTTCACAAGCCTTTCAGTGGGAAAGCGTGTGGCGGTGTGTGTGTGCATGCGTGCAAACACAGAAGCATCTAAAATCCACAGAGTGTCTCCACTAAATTGATCTTCTCTTGAGAAATCTCGGCTGCAGCTCCACCTGCTCTTACAATCGCGCACAAGAGAAACACGCAGTATATTTGCAAACATGTTTTGGTGACCTTTGAGAATATGTGACAGGCTGCTCTTACCACGTGGCTGCGACCTCCGACCCGAAGCCATGGATTAAATGTGTGACATATCTGTTATTTCACTGGGGAAATATGGAAAGGTCAGATGACAAATGAAGAGATTTTCCCCCTCCCTCCTCCTCACCCACCTTCACACCTCATTAGGGTGACGGCTGTCGAGTACCTGAGATGAATCGTGCAACTTTTGCATGGCAGGGACTGAGCGAGGCTCCACCTGGAACTTTGGTGTGGGGCAGAAGGGAGGGTGGCCGCCCCTCTGCCAATGGGGACACGCTGATGGAGCTTGTTAAGGCGCCTCCATAGCGTGTGCTGCAGCTTCTGGATGACACATGGGCCGCTTTGTGGCAATTCTTCTCCTTCAGTCGATGACTTCTGAGAAAGGCCATAATAGGACCTGGATGGAAATTGATTTCCCTTGCTCAGACTTCCTTGGCAGTGAAGCTGAGCTCTTTCAGATTGCTCTCCTACAAATCTTGGCAACAAATGGGGAGAGGCCTCATTACTTCAGAAAAATGTGTATGTGTTGGGGGAAGCTTAATGGGACTGTCTCTGGAACACTTCCTCTACTGAATTTGAGGTGCCACTGCTCCCCCACTGGGATTACCTCCCCCCTCCCTCTCCCCCGCCCCCCATGGCCACAAGAGAGAAAATTTTGACAACTGTCAATGGTGTTTCCCCCATTATTTTTAGCCCATTATTTTGAGTGGGGTTGAAGTTAGGGAGAGAGCATGGTTGAATGGAGAGGTTTACACTTTCCCTACTGGTGTGTACTGGTTTCAGCCCAGATTTGAGCCCGGCATGTTTGCTCTGAGGTAAAAAAATGGGAGAGGATTAGCTTCATGCTGCACATCTAGAAGCTTAATGTCACATCTAGTTTAGCCCTTCCTCATTTGGAAGGAAGCAGTGGCTTGGGAGAGAGGAAGAGGAAGAAACGAGTGATTCTTCAGGTGGACTCCCGTACTGCAGAACCCTCCAAATGGCAACTTGCATGACTTCTAGTGGCATCGCTAGGCGCGGGGAGGCTGCTCTCCATCATTTTAAGATGCTGCTTATATTTATGGTCGCTTCCCAGCAGCATCTCCGAAGAACCTCTCTCTCTGGTGAATACGGATGCTCCTTTTAGAGGCCACCAGCCCCTTTGTGGGGCATCCAGTGAAGACTGAGGATTCCTATGACAGTGCTTCTCTTTGTCCATTGCAGCCTTTATTCTGCGCTTTGTGTGAAGTCTCTATGATGCTGAACTCCATTCCCAAAAGAGCTTTACCTCGATGGAGCTCAGGATAAAAGCTGCACTGGAAGAAGAGTTTTCCAGCATCCCTGAGGATGACAGTTCCAGGGAGTTTGAGTTAGACATGCACATGGTAGGCATGTCATGAGCGAAGCCACCTGGAGCCAGGGGTCAGACTAGATGGCCCGGGAGACCCCTTCTAATGTACTCTGTTTTTATGTTTCTGTTTCTATGTTTCTAAATTAGCCAGGTTTGAAACTGTTTTATATTTTTAATGTCAACATTATAAAGCAAACAAAATAATCATTATGCAGAACTTATCTTACGCTGAGGTTATTTTCAAAGTTTAGAGTCTTCCATAACCTTAAGACAGAACAGGCCATACCATCACCCACCACCATCAAAATCCTATATTTATATCCTGCTTTTCTTCCTCTTGCAAGGAGTCCAAGGCAACCTACTAAGTTCTCCATACCATTTTATCCTTACAACAACTAACTTGTGAGTAGGTTAGCTGAGAGGCCTTGACTGGCCCAAAGTCACCCAGGGAGTTTTATGGACAAGTGAGACTAGAACCCAAATCCGCTGAGTCCTGGCCCAACACTAGCCATTATTCCACATTGACTTTCTGTTGACTGTTGTGTCAACGGCATTGTAAACCACACAGGCAGCATTGGCTATGGACTGTGAACAATAACAACAACTGCAGCAGCAGCAATAGATCACATTTGAGTTAATGTTTCTGCTCAGGATGCAAAACAGGTTTCACAATTAAAACAATGCTGAAGGGTCAGAAAGAATCCTAGGAAATAAATGTCGGAGAGCCTGCTTTTCTATAAACATGGATCCCATTGGCTCACTTCTCTGGGAAGATTTGTGTTCAGTTCTAATAATCCTTTCTCAAACCAAGAGGATTTAGACAGGTAGCAAAAGTGGTTTAGGGCTGGGAAGAGCACCCCTGAGAAGAGAGATAGTAAAGACAGGGCCAATGTTGACTCTAGGGAGGAGAGGGATAAGAAGGGACAGAAGAAAAAACTGAGAAAAATAATCGATGCTGTGGAGCGAGCAGGCAAGAGTGAAAGCTGGAGTGGCTTTTGCAATAGAGAATGATCAGGGTCCAAGAAAGAAAATGTGTCCAGACAAGCACGCAAACAAAGACTGCTAGTTGTGGCATTAAACGTGTATTTGCGTTTGTGTGCGCTCCTTTGGAAATGTGTGGGTCAGTGAGTGGCAGCAATCCAGAGCAAGACCTGGATCTGTTTGGGAAAGGATTTCAAGCCGTTCTCTAGCATATGGGCTGCAAGAGGGAGCCCATATGGAAACGGACACCACTGCCAACAAGCTCACTTGCAGGTGTTTGGGGACAGGGAATTCTATCCGTAAAACAAAATGTCAGGATGAGACTCCTGCTGACATCGTATCCCCTCAAATGAGCTGCTCTCCAGACATTTTTAAAACTTGAGATTAGCTGGGAGGGGGATTTGAAGCAGGGCAGCACTGCTGGGTGTGCAATCCTCTCCCCACGCTGTTTTTCCAGTTAAAGTCTCCTTCCTCTGAAACTGCTGGGGAAACAGCTCTCTCTCTCTCTCTCTCTCTCTCTCTCTCTCTCTCTCTCTCTCTCTCTCTCTCTCTCTTGGATGTTAGTGTTTGGTTTCATTTCACTAATCATCCGATCGTGCCCCTTTGCAACTCTGCATGTGAATGGAAATCCATTTCAAAAAAGGAAGAAAAAAGCATGCGCATTCTCAAAGTTGAGATGTGTGTTTTTGAAAAAGTAGCACCTGGAAATGCGTATTTTAAAGAGCACATTTGCATGCTTAAGGCAATGCAGGGGAAAGTGCACACATGAGGAACATGCCCATGGAAATGCGCAGCTTTCCTGCATGAATGAACAGAAAAACACATCCCAAATGAAAATGGGAATGAACTACACCCAACTTTGAAGTGAACATCAGAGAATTTCGGCACACATGAGCAGTTTTTCCTGCCCAGCAGCTTGGAAAGGGAGGAGCAAGCTCAAATCAGGAACACAGAATGGGGAAAGTTAAAGACTTATTCCTCAGTGCCACAGTGCTAATCCAATTATCCCACTTTTAAGTGAGAAAACCTCAACACATGCCTTTTGCTTTATTGATTAGGTTATTTATATTGTACTCCTCTGGTGCAAAACATTGTTACAGCAGCTTGCAATGCTGACAATTTACAGTTTGTGAAAAACAATATAAAGCTAGGGTGTAGAACATTGTTCAGGCCAGAAACTGATTTCCAGTTTGGAGATGGTGCTTGCAAGCGTTCCTTTCCAGGTGTGAGAGGGGCAGCCCAGCCTCAATTCTCCTGTGAAAAGAAGCTCACCTGTAGAAAACACGCAGGAGGAAACGACTTCTCATGGGCAGGGCCAGACTGCTCTAGTGTACCATGGCTGAGCGCTGGGTGGGGCCGAGCAGATGGAAACCTCAAATCTCACCCTTCCCAGTGCTAGAAGCAATGCTGTTCTTTCAGCTTCCAGGACATTGCCCTGGGATTAGTGCCCTGTGCTCATGACCTTTCTCCTGGCTGACTTTGCTTTTGGACCGTGTGACATCACTGACTGCCTCATTCTGTTTCGACCTTTGCCCGCTATCATGACTGTTCATGCTTTAGCCTGAGCCCTGCTGTGCTGGAACCTTTAGGCCTGGGCACTCATCTGTCTTGTTGCCTTTCTTTCTGCCCCCCCACCCCCCGCTTCACCCAGTCTGCTTCAGCTAAAGCAGGAGAGGCAGACTAGGTCTGACCTGGTCTGAGGTTCAGCGCCCCCGTTCTGTGCTAATTTGTCACAAGAAATGCTAAAAGTTGAAATCTTATTAGCTCATTTACTTGTCCAAGCAAGGAGCATCCCCCACTGAGAGCATCCCATTGAACTTGCCCTGAAGAATTTTCCAGACCTCCTCTCTTCTGTGGTTCATCTTCTGCAGCACTACAGTCTGGTAGGTTGTGACCCACCAGCAGACTCATGGCCCGTTTCCGGTGGGCCACTGAAGATCGACTGACTGCAGAATTCTTAAAAGAATGTTGGACTAACTGGACCAACTTCTGCTGGTTCGGAATGAGTGGTGCCATCACTATAAAGTGGATCTTTTCCTTGTAGACTTAAGGTTTATCGTTGAATTATGTGGATTCTGGTCTTTAATAACAGACAGGATGACTGAACAGGCATGTCTGACCATCCCTCTGTCCTTCTGTCTGCTGTCAGTGCCGTAGTACCAAGACTGAAGCCTTGTCACCTGAAGCACCTTGGCAGGCATACCTCAGTGGCCCTGGGATGTGAAGACACTGCGGTTCTTTCCATTTTTAACAGGCCGTCATTTAAACTTGCCCATATGGTTGGCACCTGTGCTAACATTTTAGGCCATAAGGAGCCATTCTGTACAGTCTGAGGCAAGCGGGGCTCAGGAAGCCAAAGGACAGCCTCCCAGGCCTGCCTCCCTTAGAGCAGTGGAGCGGACAGAGCCCTCTCTTGGGGGGCCCCAGGGGTGTGCCATGGCAAGGCTCACCCCTGGTCACGCCAGCGGGGGCCTGGCTTCACCCAGGTGAGCTGGGCACGATGCATCTGTCTCTGCCAGCTGCACAAGTTTGCTTGAAAGCTGTGTGGCATCAAGCTAAGGGTTACTGCACCTTGCACCAAGGCAGGTGCATTCCTCAGAGGTAGCACCACTAATACAATAAGCAGATTGTTGCAAGGTTGAAGCTGGGACAACCCTGCCCTTTGCCGACCTTGGCCGACCCCTTTATTACACACCTTGAGAGTTTTACAGGTATGGCATGCCGGGGGGAAAAAAGCTGTGCTTGCAGCCTTCCATGGGGATTGATAACAATCGCATTGGCGCACAAATGAAAATCTTGTGATTAATTCGGCTGTCACCCTTCCAAACCCATTCATCCATCCACCTGTCCTTCTTTGGCCTAATTTCTGGAGCACTTGTCATGAAGAAGGAAAACATCCACGGAAAGCTGGCAGGTGTGAGTTTCTCTTCACTGGGCTTGGGGTTGTTTTCTCCCATCTTGCCTTTTTCCCTGTATGTTGAAAGAGGTGCTGCTGTCTTTGGACTCTTGCACCCTTTCCCTGTGCAGAAGGACCATGTGGTGGCATCAAGAGGCTTAAGCTGGGCATAAGGCTGGTGTGACCTGGTTCGAACGGACAGCTCTGCTTGGATGCTTTCTGGTGGTTGGGTGCAAGCATTCACCCCAAACATGGTGCTGGTGATTGGGAAACTGTTGCCAGAATTCTAACTGGGAGAGCCAGCGTGGGTTGCCTTAATTCTGCTTAGCTGGGAGTGTACTGGCTGCCTGGTTGCTCCTGGGCCCCATTTGGGTGCTGGTAATGTGAAGGGGTCTCTGGAATGCCCCATCTTAGCCCTAAATATTGGGGGACTGTGTGACCTGCTTTTACTGAAGGCTTTTAAAAGCCTTCAGATGTCGAGTTCAGATGTATTTATTTATTGAAGCATTTAAAAATGTGCATAATCCCTTGGCATTGTTTTGTGGTTTTATTTGCTGCCTCTTATTGTGGTATTGATTTTACAGCTTTGCTATATGGTGCCCTGAAATCTGACTCTTTGAAGGGAAGTATAAACATGTTTTAAGTAGATCAACTCTTCAGAAGAGGCTGAGATAGTGATTTTTCCTGGGATACTCAAGGCTATAGCCATCCTTCCTCCAACTTAAGTCCCATTCTTTCCCATAGGTCAACTCTAAGTCAGACTGACTAGACATTACCATCAGAGAATGAGAAATCAATCTTCCACTTCAATGCTCAACCACGTAATCGTTCTGTCTTCTGCTGGATCGTGGTTCACACTCAGGGTGCTGGGCAGGTACCATCAAGTGCATTAGGAAGTTTTCACCTGAGCATCTCTTCTCCTCTGACTTCTTTCTGTGTGGGAAGACAGGAAGTGGCTTTCTGCCACGCTAGACTGCTATCCTACGAGTCAGTGTTCATCAGAATCATTTTTACCCAATTCTTCAGCTGGAAAGACACCTAGAGTTGTCTACAAAGATCAGTAATACAGTCCCCTGTCTTTGAACTTGGACATGACACCAAAGGGAGAAGGAAGAATTCAGCCACTCAGATTTCCATTCACACAATGAAATTAATTCATTACATTTCCATCCCATCTTTTCCAACTTGCAAGAAAACCAGAGTAACTCACATGGTTTTTCTCGTCTCCATTTTATCCTCTCAACAACCCAGTGAGGTAGGGTAGGCTGATGGTCTGTGGACTGGCTCCAAGATACCCAATGAGCTTCATGGCAAGTGGGGACTAGAACCCAGAGCCCCCAATGCTGAGTCCAGCATTTTAACCTTAACGACACATTGGCTGATTGATCAGAAGAAGCTGGAATGGGGGGGGGGGGGTCAAGGGAAGCCTTGTTTCTCATCTCAGTTTGCTGCTGTGTGAAAGAATTACTCTCCTCCCCCCCCCCATGCAATTTTATCCTGCCCTTTTTCCTCTTGCAAGGGACCCAGGGCAGCTTGCAGAACTCCATTTTATCCTCACGAGCACAGCCCTGTGAAGTAGGTTAGTCCTAGAGTGTGACTGGCCTAGATGAGCTGTGTGGCCAAGTGGGAACTAGCTCCCCGACCTCCCAGACCCTGCATCTGATACTCTAATCAGCGCAGCAGAGCAGACCAGCTCTGCTCTCGGGTATTGCTCCTCAGAATCGCAAGCAGCAAGTTCCTTGGCTCGAACTTAGGATCTCCTGCATGTAACGTGTCTGCATGTGCCTTCCTGCTGAGCTATGGATTAAGTACATATGACTGAACTCATGTGGATATGGATTTGATAAGAGAGAGTCTCTGTGAACGAGTGTGAAACTTGGCAAGTTCGTAGTGAGAAAATCTTTTTGCCATGTGTACTTTGACACTTCTAAGGAAGCATAAAATTGGAATCAAAGGCACTAATGCTTGCAAGCGACATCTGCCTCACGTCTGGAGGTCAGCATTGTGGCGAATGCTTTGCTTTATTGAAAAAGAACAGTAAAGTTCTAGAAAGTCATTGAAAGTCAGACTGTATGCAAATTCCGTTTCTCTGGATCTAATGAACTAAAGATAACAATTGGTTAAGAGTTAAACGTTGTTATATAGATTCCCTCCAATGGTTCAATCCATAAAACAAACTTGTACAAGCTATCATAGAATTGTAACACAGGGGGTGAGTGGAGGTGATGGGAATTCCAGGATGCTTCCAGGATCCCATTGTTAACTGGACCATTTAATTATTTTCTAGACCTGCATACCTCCCAATAGTGGAAGCTTTCACAACATCTTCTCAATGTCCAGTAAAAAGAAATACAATCAAAAATAATAAAATACAATAGAAATACAGATACAATAAAACACAGTATGTAATTCCAGATAAATTCACCAAACACCACCAGGTGTTATCCCCTTAATACCTCTGTAAATCAGAAATTTGTTAAATTAAGTATAATTTCAAATTCAGGTGAATGTAGAAAAGATAAGCTGCAAAGGACAAAGGCAGCAACACAAGGAAGATTTCCCATTTCGTTCTCTAGATGTGTGCAAGTCAAGCAGTGCAAACGCAGCTCTTTCGGTGTGTATATTATATGAGCAAATCAGTTTTTATTTGTCTAGGCGCCGAGCTCACCCTGAACTAGCTCATTTCCTGACTCACTGCTTTGCTGAAAGGGTCAGATCAGGCAAACTTGAAGTTGCAGAAGGCGCAAGATTTCTGTGAAGTCTGAAACAGGAACATACCTTGCAGTTAACAGCCTTGCGGATGCGTCCTTGATTTGAGCCTTTTAAAACAGAACAAACAGTTTTGGCTTGATTTTCTCTGCAATGTTTCTGTGTATTCCCCCTTATGTGATCTTGATCTCTGTCTTTTCAAATAGATTTGAGGCTGTTTAAATATTCTTTTGCTGCCCACCAAATGCAGTTAATTAATTCAGAGCAGCTGGATGCAGCAACTGTGTCTTCTTTTTTGCTCTAGAATAAGGATGGGGTCAACTAGGGTTCCCTTCTTGTTGGATCACAACTTGGCATCATGAATTGCAGGCGTGGGACCCCTGAATCGGACCGGGGAGCGAGAGTGTGAGAGAGAGCAGAGTCAAATGCCTCCTATCCTGCTAAACTAGGGTTCTTCCCCAAGAGAGGGTGCCTGGCCTGGCTCTAAAGCATGCAGGGGAGAAGACAGAGCAGCTGTCTACAGCTTCAAATTGGTGTGAGCTTTGGGTCTAAGTGGGGGTGAATTTCAACGAATCCCACAAAGCAGCAGATCCATAGAAACAGGTCTTGCGCTCTTTCTGGCCAACTCCCTCCCTTTCTTGCATGGTCTCTTCCAAACAGTGAATTATTTGCTTCCTTACACATGCTTCTTGGACCAGCTTTTACCTTCTAACTTGGGGAAGGTAATTTTCTCAGGCTCTGAAGGCCCTGCCATTCAAATTGTCTCAATGTTCTTCTAGCATCAATCAACAATTGACATAACAAATGAATATGATTTGGTAAACAGCTAGAGGGGAAGGCACTTAATGCCCAGAAACAGAAAGGAAGATATTCCTAGATTCCTGAAAAGTTATTAAATAACCTATTAAATATTATAAAATATTATTATACCCAACATATTTCAGAATGGACCCTTTCTCAGGGTCCTCTCTTTCTCCAAATATGTTACAAAGAAGCATTCCAATATTTCCACTGAGCATTTTAAATCCAAGGAAGCGTGGGAAAACTCTTTGTGACATATTTAGGGAAAGACAAGTGGACCCTAAGGAAAGAAAGTCCTTTCCAAAGTGCATTGGGCATAACAACAAATTTTCAGGCACCTAAGAATATTTTTGGTTGTTTTTGGTCAAGCCAAAAGCCATATGTGGCAGCTTCCCAGAGTAGCATCCTCAAACATGTAACTTTAGCATACAAGCATACAAGAAGCACCTAAAATAGCCAGTCTGACTCCTGTGGTCATTGCAGTGGATCTGGCATTCATTCCGTGGGCAGAGTGGGTGGGGGGGGGTCTCTTGGTGTTTAGAGAATGGGGAAGCTTAAACAATATGGGCGTCTCTTGAGCAGTCTACAGGGCTTCTTCGCAACATGCTAATTTTGGAATCTCCCAAAAGAGGGGATGCCAATTTGCACAGCACTGGCAGTCACTGACCTGTATGTCCGGATGCAATTTGAACCCATTCCTACTGTTTAATGGAGGTGCAGTCCATCCCTCCCCAATGGAGAAAGAACTGGGAGCTCAGCCTGCTATCCAGGTGCTAACTGGTGACTTGAAAATTCAGGGCTCCTGATCTCCTTTCCAGTGCACGCTTATCTTTCTTGGGACTGGCTGGCCCTTCAAATAGAATTCCTGTCAAACAGAGGACTATCCTTTATAAGGAGGACACCTGGACACCCCTGGATGGCCACAGTGGTTCTTACCTGTGAGGTTTACAGCTGCAAGGCCCTTCCAGGCAGCTGATGGGGAAATGCTTTGGGCTTCTTTCCACCCTGAATACAGATGTAGCCTTCAAAATGAGGACTTGCCACTTCAAAACCTATTGCCGCTCATCCACATGGTGCCAGGTGGCATTTCTGAACTTCTTCCTTTCAGGATATATCTCTTGTAATCTCAGCCAGGACAAGAATCACAGGCGTGACCTTTCCCATCGCTGCCTAATGAGCTTCTTCTGTTTGAGGAGCACCCTGTCAATTGGTATTGATGCTAATAACTGAAGCCTCCCTCATATCCTCTGCTAAGCCTTTTTGTCTCAGTATTATGAGGAAATGCCAGAGGGAAAGAGAGAGGGGAGGGAGACCCAGAGAATCCTTGAAGCTGTGCAGAAAAGGAGAATTTCTTGGATATGGAAGTTGCCCCAATATTCCCCCACTTGTACAGTTCTTGAGCCTAGAACTGCACCACAAAATTCAGCGGCAATCAAAAGGGTAACTCCCTTTCAGCCCATGTATTAGTTCAAGAAGTGCAAATTCAGGGCACAATCCTTTGCAGGCTTAATCAGAAAAGGTCCTTCAATGTCCAGCGTTCTGCTGCTGGTGACTGTACCCAAGGTTGCTTGAAAATCCATCCCAAATGAAGTCTCCCCAATCCCTAATTCTCTTCATTGCAGAGCTGGAATATTTGATAGCAAACATTTTAGTGGGGTGTCCAAAGCTCTCATATTCCTACTGCAGAAATGACCTTCAGACATGCAGGATGTAGTAAAGGAAGGCACTTCCCTTCATGCAGCATCACCTTTGGGAATTTACAGCCGCAAGCTGTGCTGATGGTCATTCACTGCGGTAGCTTTAAAAAGAAATTAAGCATTCCCAGAGCAGGATGGGCTGATCACTATTGGACCTGACATCTAAGGGAAACATCCTTGGTCAGAACCAGGGTATTCTTGTTTCCAGGTTGCCAGGGCTTGGGAGGTGTGCAGCAGGGAGGGCTGAGATGGCTACGGATTCACCTCCACCCAGGACAGTCCTCTACTTGAAAAGCTGCTCAGTCCAAGCCCATTTCAAAGATGAAGAATCCCAGAGAGGAGAGTCGGCAGGAGCCCAGAAGTTGTACATCCCCCGTCTGCGCCCAGGTGGCAGGCTCACCAGCAATGAGTCACTTGGTCACAGTCTTCTCTCTTGTGAGAGATGTATTTGCATTTCTGTTGAAATTAACAGGAAATACTGCTAAATTTGCATCTGTACATGTCCGTTACCATCCATACATTTTTGGGAACTTGGTTTCCCATTTTGTCTGCTTCTTCAGTTAAGTACATCTTCCTTCTTGGTGGTGTGCCACGGCCAGCCAACATTCATTCGTTTTATTTATATCCTGCCTTTTCTCTGCAAGGAACCTAAAGCAGCTTAGGTAGTTATTGGCCTCCCCTCCATTTACTCTCACAACAACCCTGTGAGGTAGCTTGGCTCAGAGTCACTAGGTGGTCCAAGGTCACCCAGTGAGGCTGGCACCCGGGCCCCTGAGTCGCAGTCCTGCATTAGAACCACCAGGGGGTGCTGGCGGCCCTTATGCGCTGCCTGTGGGCATCTCAGAGGCATCTGGCTGCCCTTTATGGGAAAAGCAGTGTGAACGAGGTGGGCCTTTGGCCTGATGCGGCAGGGCTCTTGTTGTGTGCGCTTTTGAAGAGCATTTGGAGGCTCTCAGGGTGCAGCAGATCAAATGCACATGCTTGCTTGAAGGAGTGGGGAGAGTGAGTGTTCTCTGCAGGAGGAGGTGGGGACAGATCAGCTGCAGCTGTGAGTCAGCTCCGAGGGAGGTGCAGATCTTGGCAAAAGGCACCATTTGTGATTTGCTGTTGCTGCAGACCAGATATGGGATGGACAGAGAAGACTCAAATGCAGGTAGGTTTCCAGATACACTTGTAGGCTGCCAACAGCCAAGCAAGCTGGGAATTACTGGACCTGCAGTCCAAAGCATCTGGAGAGCACCAGGTTGGGGAAGGATGCTGGAGGATTTTCATGGTGACCTCGGAGCTTATCTAACAGCAGTGCCTTGTTTTGATGGATTAGCCTTGATTCCAAGGTAGTAACCTAATAACTGGTGCAGATTTAATGGGTGGATCAAGTAGGTCTGGACAAGGTCTTCATCAGGTCAGAATGACATGATAGATCAAAGAACTGACTGTCACAGAACGCAGCAATGGGACACTGCTTCCCCTTTCAAGTGCTTCCATAACACGGAGGGTGGGAGGTGTCGGGTGGGGGGACTCCCCTGCCCATGGCAGTTGTTCCTATTGCATCTCATCAGAGTATTTCTCTGTTACTGTCCTGCTTTGACTGAGCCAGAGTCAGGGTTAGGGGAAATTAAGGGGCAAATCCAAAGCCAAGTCGGGGAACAGTAAAACATCAAACTGTGTGGCATCAGTCCAGAAGGAGGACATTCCAGGCAGGACTAGTCAGTAAGCTGGCCATGGCCAAAAGTCTTGCTTGTGTTAGCAGGCAAGAGGGAGCGTTCCAGATAATGGTCCCAAGTCAAGCTGGACACAATCTTCTCCAAGGGGAAGATGAAGGTTCAGGGCACTGGAGCCAGTAGTAAGACATTGTCTGAGGAAATAACACTTTCCAACAAGACGCTGCACGCCCAAAGCTCATCTGCAAGCTTTCTACATTTTGACGGGGGCGGAGGGGTCCTTCTGACAAGCATCTTTACTCTGGAGTAGACCTTTCCTCTGGAGGAATCCAGTTGCCACATATCTTAAAGCATGTAGTCCGTCTGTGTGCAACAGCCTGCACCTCCGCCTTCTGGCCACTTGGCCTGCTCCTCCGCTTCTGAGGGTGACTTGCATCTGCAGGAGCTCTGTCTGGGGCTTTCTCAGAGACTGGTCTTCTCCACTGAAGTGAATGCTGCCTGGGGGCACCCTAAAGCTGCTGCATGGGACTGCAAAGGCTGGTAACGCCACTGCTCTCTGTGTATATATCCACTCTGGTTTCAGTCTGAACGTTTAAGGAGAGATCCATAATGTTAAGCCAAAGGGTCAGAATCGCTGCAGCACCATGGACAGCCACTTTACCCTTCAGGCTGAAACTTGGTGCGGTTTTGGTTTCTCCCCTGCTCTGTCCATGATGCATATCCCAGCCGTCCCCTTTTCACCCTGGCCAATGCCACCGGAGGGCCCAGGCGTGCAGACCTTTCTGTGGGGGATGGCAAAAGCCCCATAGGCCAAGTTTCCCTGCACCCAGGGAGGGTGCACCTCTCTCCCCAACCTCATTCATGGGGCAGAGGCTCTCTGGCATCCTATTGCTCCTGAGATACCTTCCCAGGGACCTGGAGACTGCAGTCCAGTGTCAGTTTATGGGTGTTATTTGTAAATGATTAAATTGTTTCCATTGGGGGAGGGGGTCACAGAACTTGATCTGTTCATCTGGGATTATGTCTGCTTTACAAGTTATGCTTTTAAATGGTTGGCTTTAATAAATTTATATCCTTCCTTTCTGTTCTCAATTGGTGCACAAGAAAGTAAAAATAACATGCATACCAAACATAATCTCATTAAAGCATATTATTAAAAACAAATCAGTTAAGGAAAAACATCCAGTGGCCTAAGAAGCATCTAGGGGGCCATAGGATGCAGAGGATTCCCAGCTCCAGCTGCCACCCCTTCCCTGCGGGCATGGAAAACACTGTGCTGCCTGCTCTCCAAGGTCCAGGAGGTGCCCTCCGAGTGGGGAAAGGGGCATCTCCATGGATGGAGAAGGAGGAGAGCACAGAGGCCAGAATGCAGCCTCTCTTGGCGCCTCTCCAGCTGCCTTCCCTCTGCCTCCAAAATGCTTTCCCTACCTGGGCAAAAAGCCCATTTAGCAAAAGTGCAGTGTGGGAAGTTGAAAGACAAATGCCACCTCCGCCACTGCACCTGCCTCGCGTAGCAGGGCAAGCACCGCTGCGTTCTGAGGCTTGCTGTCATTCAACGATAAATGAAACAAGCAATATCCAAATTAGTGCAATCCCCTTCAGCAAGCAAGCAGCCTGCATGCTAAAGCTGGCCTGGATGAAAACAGCTTTACCTGCCAGGGGAAGGACAATAAAAAGAGAGCCCATAAAAAGAGCGCTCCCTTGGGAGGGAGTTTGAGAGCCTGGGAGCTACCACTGAGAAGGCCATGTCTGGAGTCCCCGTCAAATGGCCCTATCATAGAAGAGGCGTTCTTCGTTGTCAGCCATCTCTGCACTTTTTTGAGGAAAGGCAGACTGCGATTTTTTAATAATGAGCAAACAAAACAAACACATCTATCCTTGCTTAGGTGGGTGGACCCGTCAAAGCCACTGCTGAAGGTCGTATTTTAAAATATGATGATGAGTCCACAAACGGTGCTATCTAGCTAGCAGCTTATTTTAATGTAGTAAGTAACAGATGGATCTCCTCTCCATTGCAGTGAATACTGTCTCCTCTCCAGTCGAGTGAATAATGCAAGATGCTATTAATGCTTCCTTTTTGCTTTCTGTTCCCGAATTGTCCATGGACAGATTGCAAAAGCTTTAGGATATATTTGGTATTCCAGTGTTTTTGCAAATGTATTCCCGAGTCTTTTGGAATGTGAACATGAAGCCAAAAGAATGGCCTTGTCTCTGTTTTACCTGACAGGTTTGCCTTCTGTGTTCACGGTAACCATTCCAGTTAGCGACCTTAAGTTAGGTCCTGAGTGTAGAACAGAGGGCTCCAGGAAGGGGAATGAGAAAATATGCTGTAGCACTTTCAGTGTGTCAGATGGGTGTGCACTTGTGTGGTTTGTATGTACATACATGTGCACACAAGATGCGATGTGTTGAACACCATCCTCTCCTTGCTGTGCAATCCTGCATCCATTTATTAAGTTCAGTAGGTCTCACTTCCAGGTAAACTGTCATAAAATTACACCTGTGGTAATTCAAGTACTAGAAAACCTGAGGAAAGAGGCACTGGGAGATGGTGGCCCTCCATGGCTGGAGCCCCAGATCTTTCCTTTGGAACGCTGAATCTCTGGAAGGCCATCTGTTCCACTGCTCTGCTGTCCATGGGCCCTTGCTGGAATAAAATTGCAGGAGCTCTCATGATCTCTGTTGGAACTGATCCCCCTGGATTAGCTGGATTAAGACCACATGCTCCACTTCCTGTTGTCCCCTCTTGAATCTTTCTGCCTCGTTTTTATTCCTGAACTCCAATGTCCCTTTCCCTGCCCACACATCCCTTTTTGCAAACAGGTGTCCTTAGGAGACCGAGTCCTTTAAAGATTCTCTCTCTCTCTCTCTCTCTCCTCTGTTTGTGTGTGTGTGTGAGAACATAATGGAAATTTAGAACACAATGGAAATTGGCAAATTTGTCTGGTGTGCCTAAGCACCTCATCTTTCTGGTACCTAGAACCATCTCTGCCTGAGAAAACAGAAACTTGAAGGATGAGTTGTGCACATTTAGCTTGGAGAAGATTAAAGGGAGGTCTGATCATGGTCTTCATGATGGAATAACAGGTTCTTTCTCTGTTGTTCCATAGGGAAGGGCTAGAACCAATGCGTGAGAATGGCAGGGAAGCAGATTTGTGCTAAATAACAGGAGAAATTCCCTAGTCACCTGTTTGATGGTAGAACAGACTGTCTGTGCTGGTGATGAACAGGGCATGTCTGAGCAAAGATGGCTGTCCCTCAGTCGCATCCTGAAGTGCAGCCGTTGCAGAGGACTGGACTAGATGGCAGCCAAGTTTCCTTGCAATTCTACAATTCTAGTACTTGCCACTCACTAAAAAGTTCATAAGACATCCCCATAAGGCTGAACAAAGGACAACTCTGGGGACAGCAATTTACTGAGGCTGGAACTGAAAAGGGGTGGTAACCCTGGTAAATAGACAGTTGCTGCTTTTGTTCTCCCTCTATGGGATCCACACACTTCTGCTCCACTGTCATATCAGGTTTGAGAACATCCTTCTATTCCCTCACTCTGATTCCCAAGACACTGTATGGTACCATTGGCAGATGTAGAAATAGCTTGCAAATATTGTTAAATCTCCCTGTTGATTCATTGGACATGCACATGGCAGGCATGACATGAGCAGAGCCAGTTGGAGCCGGGGGTCAGGCTAGATGGCCCAGGAGGACCCTTCTGACTCACCCTGTTTCTATGTTCTATTATTAATCCTGGATTTTCCTAATTGGGCTTTAATTCAGATGTCCTGGGTGCTGCACAGGAGGAAAAAGGGTGGGATATTCATTCATTCATTCATTCATCCATCCATCCATCCATCCATCCATCCATTCCTGTCTGTCATTGCAAAACTTTGGGGCTGGCATGGTAATTTTTCTGCTGCTGCTCCTGCTGCTGCTGCCAAGCATGGAGTTTTTTCTAGGCTTGGGATTAATTTCATTCATAAGCCATTTGTTTTCCATCGGGACCATTCCTTCCCTTTCAAGTGCCTTGTTTTTGTTGTCACGCTCTCCTCTGCCTGTTTGCTGCTCTCCCACAAGGTTAAACACTATTCAGGTTTTTCTCAAGGCACTCACTGAATATCAAGCTGCCATTATTTGAACAACTGCATATTTATTATCCCACTGAGGCAGCAAGAGGGGAGGGCAAGGAGGGCCGGTTGGAGGATTTCTCATATGGAAGGCATGGAGCGGGGTTCACCAGAGGGGGCTGGAACTGCAGGCATCAACTGGAATAATGTTCAGGAAATGTTAATGGGTGTTGAACTTGCCTTTTCAAGATGGGAAGGCAGGTTTGATGTGAGAGAGTATTATGGAATGTGTGGACCTGCCCTGATCATATGGAGAGCAAAGGAAGTACATTTCTGCTTGGCAGCAGATCTGTTTCTCTGTTCCTTCTGCACCGTGAGAATCACTGCCTACCTTGCATTCAAGAGCTCCACTTGTGTCGCAGAACTTGCTTGCTGTGGCCAAAGACAGCACGCGCATTGCCAGTTTCTACACAAAAGTCACATTTGCTTCAAACCAAGGAAAGACCTCGGCTAATCAACATGCAACCTCTCTTCAGCACTCAGGCTGACAACTTGGGTTCAGATCCATTTTATGAACCAAATTTTGTCCGAAAGAAGTGCCATTTCAGCATTGATTCCTGTAAAGATCAGCAGTTCATCTTCTCATGCTGCCTGCATAGAGTGGGGCTTGATCAGAACTCCAGGGTGTTTGTGTGCTTGCTTGCCTGCTTGCTTGCAAACATTCTTATAAATAAGGTGCATACCTTGAGGGTTTATTACTCCAAATTAAAAAACCTAAAAGGAAAAGGAAGTTGACATAAAGCAATTACGCAAGCTATTAAAGGGATTTATTTGAATGTGCCAATATTTTCTACCAGTGTTAACAACTCTGCTGGGAAAGCGAGAGGGAGGGAAAGCCCCTCATCACCAGGCTCCTGCTTATAGATAATAATTCAGATATTCCTATCAGAAGCAGCATGATGAATCCTGGGTGAGACCATCAAAATTTGTTACCTGCCTGTAACCCCTCGCTGGCCGAGTAACACTGCAGGCTGCGCTCTCACCAACACACCAGCTTCGGTGGTTTTGCATAGATAAAAAGGATAGTGAATGTCTGATTGAACTTTGTGAAATAGGAAATTGTGTGTGTTGGGAGAACAGTGTGCATAAAACAGGAATGGGGATGAGCGTTAGAGCTGTGCTTAATCTGGGGGAGATTAAAATTTTTACCCACTGAATTTGAATTTTCTCTCATCATAAAGTAATCAGGGATACTGCAAACAGCCCCTTTGGGACAGAGAGCAGGCTGCAGCTGGGTGGGGGGCAGGCAATTTTCTGGTGTCAGGCTTCAGTCTGGATCAAGGGCAATCCCAGGTCAGGATTCCCTGGCTGTTTCTTTTTAAATAAAAGTTTAAGTATTCTTTAAAGCAACAACTGCAACATGAATATCATGGTGATACTGAGTTGCAGTTTTAAAAAAGCAGAGAAATGCCCCCAGGTGCCCCAAACCCAGAGAAACATAGAAACATAGAAACAGAGCGAGTCAGAAGGGGCCTCCTGGGCCATCTAGTCTGACCTCCGGCACCAGCCGGCTCCGCTCATGACATGCCCACCATGTGCATGTCCAGCCTATCTTTGAACACCCTCACCGATGGGGCCTCAACGACCTCCCGTGGAAGCCCATTCCACGCCCTCGGGGTCCTAACTGTCAGGAAGTGCTTCCTGGCATCCAAATTGAACCTTGGCTCCCTGAGCTTTGCTCCATTGGAGCGCGTCCTGCCTTCCTCTGCAGGGGAGAACAGGCCTCTCCCCATCTCCATGTGACACCCCCTCACATACCTGTATGTTGCCAACATATCCCCTCTGAGTCTCCTCTTCTCCAGGCTGAAGAGACCCAGTTCCCTCAGTCTCGCCTCATACCCCATCCCCTGCAAACCAGCCACCATCCTTGTGGCCCTACGCTGCACTGACTCCAACCTGGCTATATCCTTTCTGTAATGAGGGGCCCAAAACTGAACACAATACTCCAGTTGCGGGCGCACCAGAGTCATGTAGAGTGGAAGTAATACCTCTCTTGATCTAGAAGCCACACTTCTGGCTATGCAACCAAGGGTGGCATTCGCCCTCTTGACCACCGCATCACACTGCTGACTCATGTTTAGCCTGCGGTCAACCAGTACCCCGAGGTCCCTTTCACAAGTGCTGCTCTCCAGCCACTTGTCCCCTAACCTGTACTTATGACAGCTATTCCTATGCCCCAAGTGCAAGACCTTGCACTTCTCCACATTGAACGCCATCCTGTTGTCTCCTGCCCACTTCCATAGTCTGTCCAGATCCTTTTGGATCTGGAGTACCTGCTTCTCAGTTGTGGCCACTGCTCCAGTTTTAGTGTCGTCTGCGAATTTGATCAGCAGACTGTTCACCCCTTCTTCCATGTCGTTAATGAAAAGATTAAACAGGATCGGCCCCAGGACAGAGCCCTGGGGGACCCCGCTTGTCACTGGCTGCCATCCCGACGATTCCCCGCTAATGGTTACCTTCTGCTTTCGGTCAGTCAGCCATGCCCTAATCCACCGGACAGTGCTTTGGTGTATCCCAAAACTCCTCAGTTTCTCCACCAGGATATCATGGGGCACTTTGTCAAAGGCCTTGCTGAAATCCAGGTATACCACATCCACTGCATCCCCTCCATCTAGCCATCTTGAAACCTTGTCATAGAATTCCACAAGGTTTGTAAGCAGAGAAATGCCCCAGGTACCTCCCCTCTGTGTGTGTGTGTGTGTGCGTGTGCATGTGCGTGTGTGTGTGCATGCATGCACTAGGAGGGTTAAGGTCTGAGCCTCTCCAGTGTGCCTAGCAGTTGGTCTGGTGCAGCAGGTATTCTCCACTCCCCTCGCCAAGATCTTGTTCTCCCTGGTACCAAAGTGGCACTTGGGGGCAGGTGTCAGAAGCACTTCCTGATCTCAGCAGCATCTCTGCCACCCTGCCATGAGGAGCTCCTTCTGATGCTTGGCATGGCAGGGTGGCACTTGGATCTTGTGGCTGCTGGCCTGAGAGAAGACCTCCCAGACCCTGCCCCTGGTTTGGGTGGTCTCCTTTTGAGACGGCAGCAGGGAGCTGCTTCATCTCGGCGCTGTGGTACGTGTTGCAGTGCTGAGCAGGGGCAGATCCTTGCCGTAGGGTCAAAAGGAGACCTCTCGAGCCAGTGGCAGGGATCTACCCCCTCCCCTGGTCCCCAAGTGTGAGAAGGTTGCTCATTGCTCTTGCTAAGTGGCTTCCTTACCTCATGGTGGTTTTCCGTGTGGGTCTAGCCAACCTTGCTGCAGGCCATAGCTCTGTCAAGGGGGCTTAAAAGCCCCTGAGAAACCTGTCCCAGGTTCATGAGATGCAGCAGCTTACCTGATTTATAAGTCATGGTGCGTTATGCTGGGCACACTGAGTCCATCACAGGTTAATTGGGTGGAACAGAAACATTGGGAAGTGTGTGCAAAAGTGATGAAATGAGAGTGGAAATAGACCGATCTGATCATTCTTCTGGTTTGCACGGATCCAAAGTAGGATGAGTGAACCCACCACTGCAGTGACCCCCGTTTCCAATAACCTTCAACTCTGAGGGAAAAATAGCACTTTTTAAAAGCTTTGGCTGTACATTCTGTGCTCTTACAGTGAAGTAATCTTCAGCCCTGCGGCTCAAGTAAGTACATCCCTTGTTCCCCTACCTAGAGCTTATCTTGGTGTTAGAAACAATCTCAGATATGAAATTGCTCAGAAGCTCCAGAAGGAATATATATCCTTTCTAAAGCATTGAGCGGTGAGCTTTTATCTACCGGTTCAGAAAGCATAGCTGTGGATTTTCTATCCTAAAGGAATGGTGTTTGCAGGAATATTACCCAAGGTCCAGCCAGATGTCCTACCTGGAGGCTTTCCCAGCCCATCACCCTCCAGATGTGTTGGAATACAGAGCCCATCACCCCCAGCTGCAGGCCCATGGTTGATGGAGTCTGTAGCTCAACACATCACGAAGGCACCAGATTGGAGCAGGCTGTCCTGGCGAGAGAAACATGGGGCAAATCTGGCCAGATCTAGACAAGCTGCTCCCTGTGCTTGGCCACGCAGTGTCCCAGCTGCCCACTGGGCCTGGTGAGCCCTTCTTGGGATCAAATGTCAGAGGGATGAAGAGGAGTCTAACCCATCATGTCTCTGTGCCTAGCAACTTATCGACACCCATGTGCTTTGCCACGACCTTTCCAAACCTTTGGCTCTGTTATCTGAGTGTGTACAAAAGCAATGCTGACCTCCAGTTCATGCAGGTGAGAGAGCAGGATGGGATGGAGAGGGGAGGAGAGGAGAGGAGCGTCTGTCAGCTTTTGTCAGTTCTGTTTTTGCCCCTGTGAAGGAGAGGCCTTTGGAGGCCAAAGTCCAAGTCTGGTGGTGTCTAGCACTCCAGCCGCTCTGTGTGGTCTTATCTGTGCACCTCTTTGGTTTGGCCCTGGTTGCCTATCAGTTCTCACTTATCTCTTTCCACATTTGCACTTAATCCATTGACATTCCAGCTGCCACAGTGGCTTTGCCCAAGCTGTTTTGTAAGACAAATAGACAAAGGTTTGGTTTATTGGTTTGGTTTATTGGTTTATTTGTTTATATGTTTATGTTGAATTAATGTTGTATTTGGTTGTAGGTTTGTTTTATTTATTGGGTCTATTATTTACTTGGTTTATTAGGGTTTAATTTAAGGTTATTTTGTTTGCCGAGATGCACCGAGGGCAAGGGGAGGGATAAATTAATATTGTTTATATAACAATTGTATTTTAATTATGTTGTAAGCTGCCCCGAGGCTTCAGTGCAATGGAGCGGCCTATAAATATTTAAATAAATAAATAAATAAATAAATAAATAAAGGGGGTGCCAGGCCTTGTCAACTGGCACAAAGGGAGTGCCTTGTTGCATCTTCACAGCTGACGGTAGAATCAGCTTGTTTTGTCACTGCCGAAACTTCAAGTGAACTTGTTGTGTGTGCATGTGCTCCAACTCGTAGAATAGTAGAGTTGGAAGGGGGCAGGAAGGTCGCTGAGTCCAACCCCCTGCTGTTGCAGCACCTTGTCTCTGCCACACAGGTGTTTGTTTAGATGCATGTGCAGTGTGCACAAGTAGTAAGGCCCCATTACCACACGGCAGAGCCCTTTCTGTGCTCCAGTTGACCCTTGGTAACAAGAGATCACGGGGGATCCTTGTGTTGCTCAGTATCTCTTCCAGCCAGGCATGGGGCAGCTTTGGCTCTCCAGAAGCTGCTGGACTTCCATCAGCTCTGGCCAGGGAGGGTTTCTGGGAGCCATAGGTCAAAGCTTTCAGAGGGCCACAAGTAGCCCACCTGAGCTCCAGCAGTTCAATCTCTGAAAGAAAGGAGAGACTTCTTAAATCCCAAGGGCACAGACATGCACATGAGCACCAGGGAGCCAGCCATGTATGGCACGTCATTATAAGCACCGAAGAGGATTGTTTTGAGCTGCTGCTCGAGCTAAATACTGCTGGGCCGCTCTGCTTTTCAAATCTGTCTTTTGCCCATGGAAGAAATACCGGTGTATCCAGGCAATAAGTATTTGCAGAGCAAGCAGAACGCCTAGCCCTGAGCCTTTGGCAAGGATGCGAGTGGTGGATAATGAGGGCAGAGGCCCTTCCAGTGAACCCAGTTAAGGCGTTAAAATAAACACAGCCGTATCATGCGCATTTATTTGCAGCATTTCAATGCTACCACTCACAAAGATTCCCCTGGATGGCTTATGGGAAAATGCGAAAACTATCAAATATGGAGAAGTAACAACCAAGACTGGCCATTAAAACAAAGGTTGATCTGTCGAAATATTGGGAGGATGTGCCTTGGGTTGGTTTAATAAGTGTCTCTTGCTGCCCTCGTCTGTTTTGTTTCCAGGTCCGAGGGAGCTCTGAATCAATAATCTCCATTCATTTTGTATGAGCTGGAAGCTGTCACGATTGCTCTCCCTTCCACCCTGGTCCCCCCACCCCCTCACCCTTCCTACCAATTATAAGGACACTTAGATCTCCATTTCACACACAAGGGCTGGTTTTCTTCTCCTCTCTCCTCTTTCCCTAAAGCCGCCTACATAAAGTTGTTGCTTCTCTGGAGCAGGTCAGAGACCATTAACAAAGAATAATTGGACTGCTTTATCTCTTGGCTTCTCAAAGCTGAATTACTTCATTTGTGTGTGGGAGCAGGGGGAGAGGAAGGGGTCTTGAAGCCCTGGGCTGGCAATTTTCCTTTGCTCTGGGGTACGCCGTGGTCGGTGAGCGAGAACTGCATGTGCCCCGAGGCATGCCGTGATGTTTTCCTCCGATACCAAAGAAGCCCTGCGCACACCATGACCAAAGGGCTTATGAAGACATTCTTGCGCACACATGCCTGGGAGCAGAGGGAAAGCCTCCTCACCCAAAATATCCAGAAGATGTTCAGATGCTCAGTGTTCCCGACCATCAGCCATGCTGACAGGGAGATGAGGTAGAAACATAGAAACATAGAAACAGAGCGAGTCAGAAGGGGCCTCCTGGGCCATCTAGTCTGACCTCCGGCACCAGCCGGCTCCGCTCATGACATGCCCACCACGTACATGTCCAGCCTATCTTTGAGGTGCTAAACTATTACTATTTACCCACTGTGGCTTACAGGAAAAAATGAACAAAATGGGAAGCCTGCCTTCTAATGAGGACTCCCCAGTTTCTAGAGCTGATGCGTCTGTGTTTTCGCATGGTGCTTCCTTGAAGTAGCTGGGGCACCCACTGCCGCCCTTGGTGTGCCTGGGCAGGGCGTGTCGTGATCCTCACTGCCATTACTGAGCAACATGGATGTGGTGGCTCTGTTTGAACTGCAGAGCCTCATCATAACAATCCCCGCAGAGATGCCTCCAAGGAGAATGCAAAAATGTCAGGCTGCTGCATTGGTCCGTCACAGCAGGCCTGTTCCAGCAGCTTTCGACTCCACCAGAAGCAGCTCTTTGGGAAGCAAATGGGTCTGGATTGCTTGTTCAGGACCAAGCCATCCATGTATTGCTAAGCATAGGAACTAAGCACAGGGATGCTAGGAACCTCCATCCCTGCTCCCAGAGACTGAGGATATAGCCAAACAGGGGAAGCATGAGAGTCTGAGGCTTGGCGTGGCGTCGGCAATTCATGTCTAGTCACATATTCTTTCCATATGGCATCTGAAGCTCCTTGAATGGTTAGATGAAATGGGAGTTCCTGCTGAGAAAAACATGTTGTCATCACACCCCCGTGCTCCACAGCCCCCCGGTGGGCAACCTGCTTCCCATGGAGGGCTGCACCCACTTGAGGACAAGGCGTTGGGTTTGAGGATAATCTGTCATGAGTGGGACAGAAGCCTGCACTAAGCAGGACTAGACCTTGAACTGGCTGCGTCGCCCTGTGCTCCTTTATATGCTAAGGGAGGACAGATCACTTTTACCAGAGATCTGGGGGAACCTCCACTTGGCATTTTCATCAGCTTGATTCACTGGCATGTCGCATGATGCTCACCCCAAACCATCCTCCTCATGCTGTATCTGCCATTCTTTTCTGGATTTCTTTGGACCGATTGCATCATGGCTTTTCAGATGTTGCATCATTCCCAGTTTAGCACACACTATTTTTGCAGTGTGTGCTAAACTTGTGACACTGGGAGAGGAGTGGTTTCGGTCTGGAGGCAGGGAGAGGCATTGCAGGAGGAGGTGCCTATCAGACGTCTTTGAAAGACAAGCCAATCAGCCTTCAAAAGGAGCTGTCTTTTCCCCTTACTTTAAAAAAGTGTCTCCAGCTTCATTTGTTGGCACTTGCATCTAGCTTGATGAATTTAAAACAAACAAACCCCCACTTTCTCTTAAAAGGACCATTTCCCAACACACATCGCTGCTCCAACAGCTTCTACTTCTTCTGCAAGTGCATTTGTGTGTGACACAAGAGCATGTTTTCATCACAGTGGAAACTGTACTGCATTCATTAGCATGCGCTCCAGCTGTGATAAATGCCTTTTGCATTAATACTGAGACTGTTCCCCCTCATAAACGGAAGAGGTGCTTGTATAGCTCTCCCCCTGAACTCGTCTCATGCAGAGGTCTTTTGTAATTAGTCCAAGTGACTGATTGAAAAGTGTACAACACAAATAGCCAAAAGAATGGGAAACATTTCACAATGAGAACCAAGACAAGAACAGGTAAATGCGAAAATATATAAGAACAGCAAGGGGCACTCCTGAAGTGCAACTGAGATGAACTTCTCTCCATGCCTTGGGTTTGTTAACAGGGAAAAAGAAGAGAAGGGAAAAGCAGTCTGTCAACTGATGCCACCACCCAGTAGGAGTGTGGGGGGTGCATTATGAAGCAGGGATAGAAAAACACGTCTCTTCCCCCTTTTCTTTCTTCAAAGCTTTTAAACCAGCACCCAGAAAGCTCTGTACAAAGTTTTAAGAAATCCTTTCTTCTCCATGGTATTTACTTCTCCCCCTCTGCAAAGAAGGAAGAGGGACTTGTTCCTTCTGCCACCTGCTAGGGGAATATGTGGAGTGGAGAGAAAACACTGCAGAGAGTTTGGAGGGCATCCTGCCCAGAGCCCACTAGAATAGCTGCAGCAGCCTAACCTGGACAAAGGCGCCCCTGCCCATGGTCCATATCTGGACAACCTTGGTCAGGTCTGACTGCAGACCTGCCTTTTCAAGAAAGGCATGTCTCCATCATACCCTGTTGACCCCAGATCTGGATCTGCTCTAACACAGAGTCTTGTGTATGATGCTTGGGTATTTATGTAAGCCGTCCTGAGGCCTTCACGACAGGATGGCATATAAATATTATATATAAAGGAAGCAAGCAAGCAAGCAAGCTTACCATAAAGTAGTGTTCTCACTTCTGTCCAAGAGTATATATAGCAGGAGGGGCATGGAACGTCCTTGTGGGGATTGGCTGATTAGCAGGACCAGTGATTAAATCTCAGCTATGGTTGGCTCTGTCCACCATCCACATAGCGCACAGGGAACTCCATCAGACCACTGATCCATCTACACCAGTCTTGCCTGCTCTGGCTGAATCTGCTACCCAGAGGTCTTTCCCACCTTCTGCCGCTTTTATCTGGAAATGCCAGGGTTCAAAGTCAGGACTTTCTGCATGCAAAGCAGATGCTCCTCCTCTGAGTTACATTCACTTCCTTCTCCCAACCAGCTCCAGAAGCAGGACAGGACAAAGTGCATTGCACGTTGAGAAAAACCTTGGTGGAGTCCAAGGCTTGCCCTTCGTATGTCACCTCAGCGAAAGAACAAGCCATTTGGCTCCACACTGCTTTGCTTTCATTACCTCTATGCAGATCTGAAAGCCTTCATGCATGCCCTGGATCTCCATACTTCCTGCAGTGTCCTCAGTCATAATTTCTGAAGCAGACACCCCCCAGTCTGCAGTAGCGTGGCCATAGGTCCTACTTTACAGGGAAAAACCATGAAAGGCTGGGAAAGCAGAGCCCTTGGAGTTGGCTGCCAACAGTTAGCACCTGGATAGCAAATGTACAGCTCAGTTTTTCCCATCATGATGCAATATATCATATTTCTACTAAATGGGTTAGTATTTCTAAATGTGCATCTAAACCAACAAATTAGCACCTAGTTATTTTATAGAAGTCTCCCTTTTCAATGATAAAAATGTGGCATGAAGACATGGGCACTTCCCACCCTGAAGGTATCCTTTAATTTTGCTGCCTGTCAGTTTCCAAAGAAGGAACATGGGCGATAGCCATGCTTGCAGGCAGAGCTTCTAAAATCATGTTCCTTGGGGTTATTTTCTTTTAATGCTGAGGAGACAGGCCACTTGGCCAACTGAATGGTGCCTAGTCTGCTCAGCAGTGTCAGGAGAACAGCAGATACCAAAATTCCAGCTGTGTTTGCCATGTTTTCCCTCTGGGGTGGTGTAAAACTCTATTGGAGCCTGGTTCTGCGTGCCCAGCTCTTCCAGCTTATGGCTGTTCAGGTCCAAGGCTGGCAAGTGCATGGACTAGGAAGGCAGAGGCAGGTGGGCCTCTTCACTGACACATTGCCTAGACTGAGGGAATGCAGCAAAGCTGGGAACTGCCTTGACAGTTGCCAGTTTTGGAACAAGCCCCTGCCATTGTCCTTTCAATAGCAGTTTTATCTGTCGCACGATGGTTAGTATTGAGCCTGGGAAAGCTGCTCTTTTGCCCTTCCTTCCTTCCTTCCTTCCTTCCTGCCTTCCTGCCTTCCTGCCTTCCTGCCTTCTAGAGTAGATCAGCAGCAGGTAGTGGCATGGAATTGCCTTTATGGGATTAACTGATTACCAGGACCAGGATTATTCTGAGCTACGGTGCTAGTCTCAGTCAGGGCTAGTCTGAGGTGATTCAAGAACTGCCAATAGACTAGAGAGGAAGGAGGAACTGAAGGGAGAAGCCAGGAGATGGGGCCAAGAAAACTGCCACAGCCCAGGAAGATGTTGTCGCTCTGTGTAAGAGGAACCTCTCTTATACTCCTTCTGCAGAAGGAGGCAGGAATGGCCTTGCCATTAGGCAGAGTGAGGCAGTTGGTTCAGGTGGAAGATCCTGGGAGGTGGTGGCACGTTTTGGGAGAGAGAGAGCTGTGAGCCACACAGCATGCCTTGCACCCCCTAAGCAAACCTACAGCCTCCATGTGGGATGGAGGCTGTTGTCCCATTGCTAGAAGTGCAGAAATATTAACATGCCAATCTAGTTGGTTTCTGCATGTGGAACAGAGGGGCTCCATCTTCTCCTCTAGTTCAGGAAGCTGCATCTCTTGCAATGACCTTGCCAGGGGCATCCAGTTGCCAGAGATGGTTCAGGGTGTGCTCCTTTGGGTCAGCAGACACGACAGCTTTCCATGTATCCTAGCAGCTCCGGACCAGGACCCTAACTAAACTTCCCGAGGCTTCCTCCTACAGCTATCAAGGGGTGTATAAAAGGGTATAAATGCTATAAATACTGCTGAAGCAGGGAAGGAACCCCTGAAAAGCCTGTGATACCTTCATCTTCATAGCCTAAGGATGTAACCCTGTCCCCTCCTCTGACTCCTTCTAAGGAGGAGGAATGCCGAAGGATACCACTCTGGTACCACACCACCCGTTGGAGCACCTGGAGGAAAGTCGTTCTTGAATACCTACATTGTCAACAGATGGGACAGAGTCAGAAAGACCAACCTGACAGCTGAGCTCCGTAGAGCCTCAACTGGGCTCTGGTTACTCCTGGAGCAACACTCTTGCTTGCTGCTCGCTTGTGACCGTGCAGCGGCATGGTGAGCTGTCCATGGTCCTGTTGAGCTTCCTGGACTTCTGGTGAGCTCTGTTAATGGGATAGGAATTTGGCACTCAGGAGTCAAGCCCTGCACAGCCTGCGCTGCAAGGTCCCCTCCTTTGTATGATCCCCTTTGATCTTCTGTTGCCTTTCTCAGAGTAACCCCATTGTGCTCAATTTGGGTCCCAGTTCCCTTTAGATTCAACCGTACTAGTTTTCCATCTTAGTTGATGTTTGCAGCCTGAATATCAGCCTGTTTAATATCATCTGTGACTTTCATTAATTTGCCCTTTGCTCCTTTCACCAAATCATTAATGGGGAGATTAAATCAGGTCTGTCCAAGCACTGATCCCAGAGGTCCCATCACACAATCCCCCCTGCTCAGCCTGCATGTTGTCATTTGTCATTCTCCTTTGTCATTGGCCTTTTAGCCAATTCTCAATCCATATTTTCTTCACTCCAAGCCAATTTAAATTACATTTTTAGTTACAATTTAATGAGATACTGTATCGAATGCTTTAATAAGGCAGAGGTATATTATGGGCACAGCATTTCTTATGCCACTTAACCTTACTGTTCATTCCAAAATAGCAATTATATTTGTCTGGTGAGATTATCCTTTATAAGAATCCTTGGCATATAAGACAGGCACTTCTTTTCCCCTCCCACACTCACCCCTCTTTTACTTCATTTCACTCCCAGGTCCTACAGAATCTCTTCAAATTTATGTGACAGTTGGCGAAAAATGTGGCTATCCAGTAGAAGCAAAATCTTATAAGAACTGAAGAAATGCCTTGTTGAATTAGATCAGAGGCCTATCTAGTCCAGGTATGGGCAGAAAGTAGATAGCCAAGTGTTTTGAACTTCCACTGCCAGCATTCTGGACTGTGCATATGCTGGCAGAAACTTCTGGAAACAGAAGTCCCAAACATCAGGAGATCTTCCTTCTGCCCATTCCTGATTTGGTACGGCATCCTGTGTCCCCAAGTGACTTCTAACCAGACATCTCTTGAGAAGCCCACTAGCAGGACATGGCAGAAATAGCCTTCTCCCACCGTTCTTTCAGCAGAAATTGTATCCAGAGACCTGCTTGCATTCGGAGCAGAGTGGTAAAGTGGCCTGGGAGATGGAGATTGCTGTGAGCCAGCGGCCCCAGAAATGGCTGCAGGATTGGGCTCAGAGTGAGAACTGGGCTAAGAGGAAGACTGTTGATGCATAGATGGTGATGATCAAGTGGGGAGATTGGGTGAGGGAGAAGCAAAGAGAAGGAAGACTGGGGGATAATTTCATTCTGTGTCTCAGGAAAAGGATTTTTGCATAGTCAGAAGGGACTGGACAGATGAACAGGGAAGTGAGTTTTACATTTCTTATATTGATTTGTTCTAAGTAGCCAAATCTTTAACTGGATTGATTATTCTGCCTTGTGACAGTACACAGCTAGATTTAACTAAGCAGGCCTCTTTCTCTGGGCAAGTTATGCTTATCCCAGTCCGAACAGAACTGGTGAGCAAAGCTTCAGTAAAGCCACCTTCAGTAATGCAATCAGGCCATTCTTGGCTTTCTAGCCCTGAACATTAAGCCTACACATGCAGACAAATAGAATGGGCTGTATAATAATTTCAGACTCAGAGAGCCTCAGTTGTTGGTGAAAAAACTCCGTGTGTGTGAAGACCAGGATGGTTGGGAGCAATTTAGCCTGAGAACCTGCTCCTTCAGTTGCTAACTATTCCTTTGTGGCACTTCCCCCCCCCCCCCACCTTTAATATCAAAAAGCATTCAAAGTATTTAATTCCTACCTGCCCCACAACCCTGATGTGCAAAAGTGCATAACCCATTCTGTATCCTTGGGATTCTGACTCCTAACTGGGTTGCACAGAGATGTAAAGGAGGCAGGAGTCACGGGGCTGCAGCTCTGGGACCTTTTGATTAGGAGGAGCAATGGCATTAACTGCTCCCACCCCCCACAAGACTTCCCTGTTCCTTCCGAGTGCAACTAAACCCTCACAATAGCTGGTAGGCAAATGGATATTCTAGCAGCAATATATTGTTGTGAGCTATCACTGTTATAATGAGTGTTATAATGAGTATTTTTTGAGTGGGAGTTGGACTCACGTTGAATGGACAATCAAGACCCATTAGCATTGCAAGAAACAAAGAAAAGAGAAAATCGACAAAGGGCATGTGTAATATTGAGAGGGAGAGAAGGACGGAGAGAGACGAATCCACACAGCTGCCTGTGTATTTGGACTCTCTCCAGGGAAGGGTTATGGGGACTGCTATGATGAGTACCCACCCTGAAAGGCATCTTCAGCTAAAAGTGTGCAAGTAATCTTCAGTAATAGTTGGCACCCTGTGAAACCTCCCATCTGTGTCTCAGGTGTTCAGCTCCCCAGAGGAGGTGCCTGGCTGTGGGCATTCCATGTGCTTTTTCCACCTTGTTGGATCTCATGAGTCCAGTTTGCATTTTCATTTCTAAGAAGAGCTGGCAGAGGAGAGGTTTTTGCTCCAGAAAAGCATCTGAAATGAGAAGCATAACCTACAGATGAGAAGCAGCAGCTGCCGTACGCCTCAAGGGCAAAGGGAACAGGCACAAGAGGTGTGAAACTCTTTGCTGGAAGCTGAAAGCCAGTGGTGCCAACAGGGCAGAAGTCAAGGAAAGCTGCCCGTGGCCCAATCCACCAGGATCAGTGAGTGTGCCAACCCATTACCCTCTAATGATAGGGAAGGGGCCATTAAGTCCAGAGCAATCAGATGAAATTAAGAGCAATAAGCGCAGAGTTTAACATTAGCCTAACTGCTTTAAAGCTGAATGCAAAGCCAAATTTGATCCAGTAGTCACAGTTGGACAAAGCCTTGAGATTAACCCAGTAAAAAAAGTAGTAGTAGTTTTTGGGTGTAATGTAAAAATAACATTTTATTCTACTTTAAGCTACATTGAAAAATGAAACTTCATTTTCCTACATTCTGAAACCCGTTCTCTCTTATCTATCTGCTCCAAGAAACTGTCATTGGGTGAGACTCAAGGAAAGTGTTAAGATCCTCCAAGATTTTAGAGAAGAAATTGAGTGAGCTTCCTCTAGAGAGGAGATAAAGGGGTCGTGGTGGCTCCATTCAATGTGATGCTTTTAATTCAATTAATTGGACTTGGAGAACTTGTGAGGAAACCCTAATGGAGCTGGAATATTTCAGAAAGGCATGAAGAGTAATCCAAGGGTCAATGGAAGATCTTTGGTTCTCTCTGGAAGACATAAAGGACATACATTGCAACAACAGACCCAAACTCTAGGATACACATTGGGTTGGGTTGAGTCAGCCTGGGGCTGAGACGGCCATTGGGCCATCTGGTGCAGGACTTGTGGGCTTCCCATAGGCAACTGGTTGCCCCTGTAAGAAGAGAAGGCTGAACCAGACAGTAGGATTCTTCAGGGCTCTTCTAATGCCCACATCACAACAGCTTCCTTCTAGGAAAGTTCAAAGGGAGAAAGTTTATGAGTTAAAGCTCCTGCATTACTGCTGCCTTCCATAGAGTAAGTGGCAGCATGAGCAGGAAACGGGTCCAAGGCCCCCATTTCTTGCTGCTCCCCTGGAATATGGAGCAGCAGTTTTCTTGCTCCTTCCCTCTCTCTGTTGAGTACCCCATTCCAAAGCCAGTTTCTTCTCCTGGGTCGCACTTGGGAAGAGGCTGCTGTTTTTCGGCAGATTACATCAGTTGGTATTGATCGTCCGACTGCTTTATTACCTCATCATTCACCAGGGAGAAAATTACTTTGCTACAGATTATGCAGTAGTTCAAATTCCTGAGTGAGAAGAGCAGAATACAAATGGAAGAGCTTCTCCTGGCTCAGCAGCAGCTGAGAAGCAGGCCTGCAAAGCGGAAAGAGGCTGCAGCCGCCTGCACACAGGGCTTCACAGGTGGTTTTTGATCAGCCCCACAAAGGCCGCTAACCATCGATTGGGATGGATGGGTGGGCGGGGGCTTGAACAAATCTGTCCATGCTAGAATAAACTTAGGCAGCTGCCTAGGATCAAGTCCTTCTAATTTAGCATTGTCTGCTCCAGGCGTGTGGACCTTAGACCTACAGGCCAAATCCAACCCACCTTCTGGGTTTCCTCAAGACAGCTGCACTCCCTTCCCATAGCTCCACCCATTTTGCTTGACCATGTGGTGGTTTCCCAGCTTCTGTACACCCCACTCCTGGTCTGAAAGACTGAAGTTCTGGCAGAGAGAGCCTCAAGCTAAAATAGCAGGGAACTTCTGGTCCTACCTTCCTTTGCCTTTGGCTCTCCCCACCTGCCTTGGAAATTACATCTGGCCTTGGGCTGAAAGAAGGCGGGCCCTTCTGGTTTATATCCAGGGTGGAACCCTTGGCTCTGCAGATCTTGTTGGACTTCAACTCCCCTGTGCCCCAGCCAAGCAACACTGATAATCAGGAAATTCCATTCCATTCCATTCCATTCCATTCCAGTGGATGTTCTATTCTATCAAAATACAGAGGGCTGATGACTCCTTTCTATCCACACTTTTAGGCAGAGATCTTTCCCCATCACCTGCTCCCTGGTCTGTCTCACTGGAGATACCAGGAACTGCCCCTGATGTAAAGCAAGTGCTCTTCCACTGGACTACATTTGCCCTTTAACAGCAACTGCCATGGCTTTGTTCTGTGCACAGTGGAAGCAAGAGCCCAATGAGGGAGCATTCTTCTTTTTCTCCCTGGGCAAGTTACTCAGCTTCCCTGCTGCTCCCTTTTCTCAGTATGCAGCAGGAAATGAAATCTGTCTCCCAGTTGTTGGCACTCTTCACACAACATACTGGTGGTGAATAAGCCATGGAGGCGCGTTAATGCACACGTGCTGATTATGTGCCAGCTCATTTCCTAGGAACTCTTGCTGGGCTCAGGTTTTTGTGTCATCCAGACCTTGCAAGGGTGGCTTGCTGGGGTGGTTAACAAGCCACCCAGAACCCATGGCCTCTTGTATGTTGCAGGGTGGTTTATTGACCATTCCAGCATGCCACCTTGACCAGGTTCAGACAACATGAGGAGCTGCAGTGGGGTGTGAAGTTCTGAGGCAGAACCAGGGCTCCCTCTTCTGGCCAGAGACCAGAATAGCAGCCCGGTGGTTGCAGGACTGGGCCTATAGGCAATCGCTGCCACCTGGGCTGTCATGAGCACCACCTGGGAGCCCTGAGGGAACAGCTATAGAACCTGCTCTTGCCTTCAGATGTGGTCTCAGCAATCAAAAGTCTTGATGTTGTTGGAGCTTCCCGTGCCTTCTGGAACCTGCTTCTGGAAACTGCCCATTGTCTTGCTCCGGCCTCTGCTTCTGGACCATGCCTGGCTTCACCTGCTCCAGCTTCTGCTCCAATCCCAGGTATCTGCTTCTCCTCTGCTTGTCTCCCTGGCTTTCAACTCCTGACTGGCATGAACTGCTCTGCTCTATTCGGATTGGTCTACCTTGCATTTCTGTTACCCACCTTGATCTCTGGACTACCTGACTACAATTTGGAATGGGCCTGTATATTGAACTGGTTGTCTGGATCCTGGTGCCCTGACCTGATACCCAGCCACCCACGCCCCAGATGCTGACATGGGGGTACAAATTGGCAACCTGGAGCTTGTGGGTGCCATAACTTACGGTGGCCTTGTTTAGCTATAGTAGGCTATAGTGACCATGTGAAGAGGGTTGGTGTCTCTTTTCTGCCTTGTTCCCCACAAAAGAAGCAGAGACCCTGGCCAGGAGGCAGACAGGCGGGAGAGTACATTCATGCCCACATGGAGTGGGCCATAGAGGGCTACTTCCAGGTTCACAGTAGTCCGCTAGTCCATCTAGTCCAGCATGCTGGTTCTTATCAGGGCCAGCTGGATGCCTCTGAGGATTCACAGTAAGATTATGGGCTTCCCAGCACATTAGGACTTCCCCACCCTTAATGAACTCCTTCCCTTAGCGAGTTACATTTCATTGCCATTACTAACAGCTTCTCCTCCATTCCCTCATTGTCTGCTTTCTTGCCTGGAAGTAAGCCAGTGTGCAAGCAGGCGGTGACATCTACTGCTCCTCCCACCATTGTCTGGGCTAGAGCAAGAGACAAGTGAACAAACAGGGCTGCAGTAGCAAAGAGGAAGGGCTCTTATGAGTGGGCCCCCTGTTAGAGGGTAGGCCCTTGGCAAGTGCCCAACCATGCTGACCCTTAATGCTGGATCCTGCACTCTGCTCCTGGAATGCAGAGGCAGACTAACCTTGTACATCAGGATTCTATCACACCATCACAGTTATAAGCACATCTTCCACACATTAGTGTGATCCGAGCCTGGGGTCTCAAACATGGTCTGCAGATGTTTGTCTTGGCACCCACTGGGATTCCTGCCTGCCTCGATTTTGATTGTTCTTCTTTCATTCCTATACCACCCAATAGCTGAAGCTTTCTGGGTGGTTCACAATATTAGATCGCCAATATTAAGACATTAGAAACTAAGCTCTTTTTAAAACTGGGAGACTGGCATGCTATGAAGTGAAGGAACAGCCAGAGGCATTTTTATGAAATAAAAAATGGTGGATCTTTGCAGACCATCAACCCAGAAGAGAAAAGGGGAAAGGGAAGTTGGGAATGAAAGGGCGTGTCCTGGGTGCCCAGGTGAAGTGGGGTGCCTCTCTTGTGCTGTGTTGTGCTGTGCTGCCCGCATTTGTGTACAATCTGTGTGCAATGTGTGTACACCTGTGTGTTGTCTGCTGGAAACTATGGGTCTGAGGGATGGCTTTGTCTTCTGGAGCTCAGAATCCACCTCTGCCCTCTCCCGAAATTCTTGGCCAAGTTGCGCTGCTTTTAGTCTTGCCTGTTTGCCCCCCGAGAAAGGCATGTCTTGTGATGGACCATGGCAGCCATTCCACAAGAGTGTCATGGCACTCCCAGCATTGCAAATGTGCTCCCACACCCCAAAAAGGCCCCACTGGCTAATGGCAGCCACGCCTTGTGGCAAGGCAGGCAGTTAATTAAGATACATGGTGCAAATGCATTTTCTTATGTGTGTCCTGAGCCTGCTACCGACCAACCTCATGAACAAAGCGTCAACTTGGAGTGCTAGAAGGCTGGCAGGGCAAGTCACTGCCTTTCTCCCAGAGAAGATGCTTGTTTAGTCACGGGTCATTCACTAGCATCTAAAGCTGGTCAGCACAGCCTTTTCCAGTGATTTAGCATCTGTGTGAGACAGAGAGAAAATGTGAATCAAGGCAGGGGGGAAGGAGAAGCAGGAGAGCTTATTGCCTCATCATAGCTTGACTTGGCCTTTCTCTTTTGCCAGGTTTCTTTGCTGTCATGCTGCCTAGAATGGCTGTACCAGTATTTTCAAATTTTGCATGCTAGTGAATCTAGACAGGGAAAGAGAGACTGGAGCCTCAGATGTTCTGGACTGGAATGCTCCAATACCTGGACCCTTGCCTATGCTAATAGAAGTTGCAGTGCTAAGAAAGGGCTTTCTCCTTGCAGAGCTAAGAGCTATTGTGACAGCAGCAGCCAGTGAACCAATCCTCTCGCCCTGCTGCTTCTATCTGCATGTCAGAAAACTCCAAAATCAACAGGGCCAAGGGGGCCATACTGTGAAGAACCAGCATCCCCACCATTTGGCTGGGCCGTGCCAGTCACTGATCATTGTTGTGGGTCACTTGTTGCTTTTGTGCATTTTGTATTTTCCTTCCCTCCCTGCTATCCACCTGAGATCCACCTACTTGTCCAAGCTCAGGAGAGTCATAGGCTTCTAACGTTGCTTTCGTTGGTATGCATATGTGAATTAGGGAGTTGTCAGCCTTTGTATATTCACCAAAAGGATCATAAAAACAAATTACACTATTAAAGTTATCTGATATGCTGGTAGGCTTCTCAAGTGTCACATAAATCTCTGGCAAAAAGAAGAACAAGAAGAACAAAAAGGTTAGCATGGAAGCAGAAGGTCATTATTACGAAACGGTTATTCTCATTTGTGCTGCGGGCTGGGGTTTTAAAGAACCTCGGAGGCATCGGCTGGAATTTTGTGATGGAGCCTTCAGGGAGCAAGAAATCATTGCAGGATGGTCGGAACATAAATACAGGTAGCCCGAAGTGCTTAAAGTTATTGAACTGAATGGCATATTAGAGCTCAGGCAATCAGGATGCTGCCTGCATTCCTTTCCTCACATCTCTGCAAATGAAGGGGCTAGCTAGAGCCAGGCTGGCTGGCACCATCATTCAGCCACACCCTGGGTCAGTTGCCAGGGTTCCTGATTCCCACCCTGGGACCCCCTTTAGCCGCCCCTCTGCTCCGATGAACACTGGGCAGCGGGGCTGGTGAACTGCCACTTTGATTTCCTATAATGCCCCCAGTGTAACCCTGTGGAAGTTTTGAAGCACAGTGGAATGGATGCTTGTCCTTGGGAGTGCTGCTTCGTGCCACTGCTTAGGCGAGGATCCACCACATGGCACTCTGCTCAAGGGTCTCCTCACATCTTGCAGCGGTCTGGCTAGAGTGTTGTCACGAGCCCAGGTCTGCAGGCTCAGCATCATGCCAAAGAGGGCTCTGAGCCTGGTCAGCCCACTTTAGGGAGGAGACTCCCTGATGCATTTGTTGAACCCAGATTCTCATCTTTCCTATCAGCCTCACCCCGAGAAAGGCTCTTGCAATGCCTCTGAAGTCCCTCAGTAGTGTGGGAGCTAAGGTGGCAGACAGAAGCCATGGGCCCTTTAAGGTTACCCTCAGAACCTAGTGGAAGGTGGAGTTTCTGAAGGACCTGAGCCTTGCTTAAAGCCTCTAGTTGCTGTCCAAGGTCCAAGCCAATAGAAATGCTAACCAGGGAGAACTTTCACCTCGCCGGTCAGAACCAGAGCCTGGTCCAGCAGCCAACTGACAATTGATGGGCTGCTGCTTGCCTTTTGGCAGAAGCAGAGCCTGACTCCCTCTGACTGATACACGTGTCCATCCCCACACATGTGCCCACTGTGATAACTGTCAGGATGTACATTAGCTATCCCGTGTCTGTTGCAGAAGGAATGCCAGAGTCATGTCACCCAGGAGAATGATGCCGCCGCCCTTATCTTGCATTTATTTCCCATTGTTCTTTTTTAAGGAACTCACAACAGCTTTCTTTCCTTCTGTCCATTTTACTCTTACAGCAACTGTGCTGTGAGGGAGGCTGGGCCGAGAGTTCGTGAGTGGCCCAAAGTCACCCAGAGAGCTTCGTGGCTTAGTGGGGACCAGAAGGCATATCTCCTAAGTCCCAGTCCAACACTCTAACCCCTGGAGAACACTGCTTATGAAAAGAATTTCAGATCTTTTGCCCAACATTGTAAAGTTGATCTGAGCTGTTATTTCTCATAAATTCTGGAAGAGTCTGTGATTGCCTGCAACTCACTGGTCATTAGGGTTTGCCATGAGGAATAGATAATCATAACATGGATATTACTCCCTGTACTGGCTTCCTGGTTTCATGGCTCCCTTAGCTTAGCATGGATATAAATATCTCTTTGCTGGGGGGAAAACCCTTGTCCAGCTAGGAAGTCCAAGTTCTCTTCCCTCTGTACAGACTGTGAGCTTTCCATGTATGGCTGCTCATGTAGAAATGCATGTACTATGTGTGCTGTTACATTTATGAGTTATGTTACTGGCAGTGTGCGCAGCTGCACCATTGGCTGCTGTCATTCAGGAGCCCCACACAGGTGTCATTAAAGAGCATTGCCCCAGCAGGAAAGAGGAGCCCACTGAGCAGCTCTGCCACAACACTTTATGTGCATCAAGTAGATCTGCCCCCAGGCATCAGCACATAGAACATGAATGGTTATAGGAAGGTAGCCTTTGAGTGCACAGGTGTGCATGTGAAGGCTCATTCTCTGCAGCCATTGGTCCTCTACCTCTAGGGAAGGGCTTCTTGGAGAACATGATGTCTGGGTTGGAGTCAATCCACACAACTCTGTCCCCCATGCTGAGATAAGATATTTGAAGTGTGCGACTTGCATAGCCAGAAGCATGGCTTCTAGATTGAGAGAGGTATTACTGCCTCTCTGTACGACTCTGGTGCACCTGCAACTGGAGTATTGTGTTCAGTTCTGGGACCCTCATTACAGGAAGGATATAGCCCGGTTAGAGTCAGTGCAGTGTAGGGCCACAAGGATGGTGGATGGATTGCAGGGAAAGCCGTATGAGGTAAGACTGAGGGGTCTTTTCAGCCTGGAGGAGAGGAGACACCAAGGGGATCTGTTGGCGACATATAGGTATGTAAGGGGGTGTCACACGGAGGTGGGTAGAGACCTGTCCTCCTCTGCAGAAGAGGGCAAGATGCACTCCAATGGAGCAAAGCTCAGGGAACCAAGGTTGAATTTGGATGCCAGGAAGTACTTCCTGACAGTTAGGACCCCAAGGGTATAGAATGGGTTTCCACAGGAGGTGATTGAGGCCCCATCAGAGGGAGTTCAAGGATAGGCTGGACATGCACAAGGTAGGCATGTCATGAGCATAGCTGGCTGTCAGACTAGATGGCCTGGGAGGCCCCTTCTTACTCATTTTGTTTCTTTGTTTCTAAGTTTCTTCTTAAGAAGCAAATGTGTGAGCATGACTGATGTACATGCAAACATAACCAGGTGTGCATTGAAAGTTTACATAGCTTACCCAGGACAAGAGTTTTTCTGTGGCCCACATCTTGTTATCAATCTAATGAGAGGCTCTGGGAGCTGAAGCTGAGATTTTACATAAGTAAATCATGCACTCTATCCCTGAGGTATATTACAGATCAGTGACTTGAATGAAAATCACGCCATTATGGGACTTCCCTTCTTCATATGAGAATCAGAGTCCATAAGCAAAATTAGAATTTCCACCCAAACACCTTCCTGTTCTTTAAGTATAGCCATTCATTTAAGCCACTCCGACTCTGAATTGATGAATGACTTAACTGTCATTGAAGGCTCGGGGTCGTAATGGGGATCAGTTTGCTCTGTGCAACTGCAGTTGTGCCCCGTACGACAGAATAGGCATGATCCTGTTGAATGCCACAATGGGAGCTTACCCTTTTGCCATCTAACAATGTAGGCAATAACCTTCAGTCACAAAGCAGATTTGATTGGGACACAGAGGCATGGGCAGCTTGTGGCTCCATTTGTTTTCTCTTCCAGTAGCACCTGCTGTCCAAGGAGTGGGCAGTTTGTAGCCCCTGAATGTCTTCTTTCAACAGTTTTAAAGCCTTTCCTGATTACTGGATACTGAAGAGTGCCACAAATGCTTTTGTTAACTGAATTGCCAGCGCTCTTTCTCCTTACTAGAAGGGAATATTGATTTAACCCTAGGGGCCTGGTTCAGCCAAGGCACCTCTTTTAGATTTATCTTTCAGATAAACAGTTTATGAAATGGCTGGCTGCTGATTTGTGCCTTTATTTAAACAGGTATTGTTCCTCGGGTTCTAGTTGCCCGGGCATCTTCCAGGGTCCTGGCTCCAAGTGGAAAGCCAAAGACCACTCCTTGTCATGGATTTTATATACAGTCGCTCTCGCCCCTCTGTTTCATTGGCTGTCAGTACAGACAAGTCCGCTTCTCTCCTGGGTGACAAGGAAGAGAGAATGAGAGGAGGTCCATCTCTCCCTCCTAATTTCAGCAAAAGGTGCCTAAACATTGGCTGCTGTGCCACAAAATCTCTGGAAAACAAACTGGTGAAATTAAAAGGAAAGTAACTTGCACAGAATTCTGCAAATGGAAGCAGAGCCCTGCTTGCACCACCGTGAAACGTTGCCCAAGCCCTCTCTTGGATCACCCATGGCAGAATGCTCTGCTCTGCCTTCTATGCACCATCTTCTTTTACTCTGCAATCACCTATATTTCATCCATTTAAAAAGCTGAAGTTGTGTCAGAAGAGCAGAATTGACTTCCCATACATTATTAGATGCAGAAAATATGATTTGGTGGGGGGCAGCTTGCAGAATGGCAGGCTACGTGTTGCATAAGCCAACCGCTTGTGCATTGCCAACAAAGAGGACAAAGCAAGTTTAAATAAAATGCACACATGTTTCTGTATAGGTATAGATGCACGCTTGGAAATACTGACCAGATTTTAAAATAGAAATCCACTACAGCTTATCACAGAACTTTGGCTATGGGGTGTCATGTTGTTGCTACATGCTGTCAAGTCATCTCTGAAGTATGGTGACCTCATGAACGGTATTAAGAGTTCCTGGTCATTATCATAATCTGCTTCTGGTCCTGTTCTGGCAGCAAGAATACAGTTTCTCCCTTTGCTGTTTCCAATTACATAAAAACTGAGCAGGTGCAACTCAGGACAACTACGAGAAGGCACAGTATTTCTATGTGTAGTACCATTCAGGCTGTATTACTATTTAAATAATTGTAAGCATATCCATGTTTTGATCTCCACATACAGGATTGGAGCCACATTATGTCAGTGGTGCAAGTTAATCATGACTAACTTAACTCCCAGCGATTTCAGTGGGTCTGTTCTAAGCATTGCTTAGAAAGGATCCAGGTCTGGACGGAATATTCCCCAGTGTCTGGGAAACAGGTATACTCAGTTCTTACCTGCAGCAAATTTGTGAAGAGTTGCTGATCAATCTGGCTTCCTGATTTTTCCACAAGGGAAGAGGACTTTAAAAGGATGCATTTCTGTGCCTTCTGGACACCAATTTGTGGACATAGATTGAGTGGTCCCACCTTTAAGCATTAACATTGACAATCCCAGGCAAGAGGAGGCACTGTGTAGACCAGGGGTCAGTGTGCCTCCCAAACCAAGCAGAGTGGGCCAGATGATATTGAGGGGGTGGAACCCTGCCCCAAAGCCCCCGCCCCAAGCCTGACTAGAGCCACAGTGCCTACATTTCATTTTTCACTGCAAAAAGAGGCATCAGTGTCTGACTCTCCTGCATAGGTAGCAACTTGGCCAACACTTGCAGGAATCAACTTCTGTGAGCAATGGCCAAGTGCCTCCTTTTTGCTCAACTTGGGTTGAACCGTTTCTTTGCAGCCCACTTGCACCCCAAGCAGGCTGACATCGGGATGGGAGGTAAGGGCTTGCAGAAAGATGAGTGGCGCAGTGGGGGCTCCTTTTGTTTTGTCTTATTGAAGATAGCATGAGGAGTCTTCTATCTAGAGAGAGGAGCTTGGGAAGGAGGCGGGGCTTGGGGAGGACAATAGGTGAGGCCCACAAGGTGTGCTTGATGCTCTGGAAGCCGGATTAAGCCCAGGAGCAGGCCAGAGGAGGTCTGTGAGCACTGGAGGTTGCCCTCTCTTGTACTTAAAGACCCTTTTTGCAGGAGCTTGTGGAGGACCAGCCTCGCCTTAAAGAAAGATGAAGCAACCTGTTTCAGGCAGCAGTGCAAAGGCAGAAACTTAAGGGTGACAAGCAGCTTCTTAAACTGTTAGCTGTAGTGGAGATGGGGCATCATTTGGACTCTGCTTCAGGCAGCAAAGTACTTGCTGTGCAAGGTACTGATAGTCACAAGAGCTGGACGGTTGCTTAGGCACCAACAAAAACAACACCAAGAAGGAGCACGTAGGTTTCCAAAAAGCAGAAAATCCAGGGCTAATTGGAAGAATGGGACTAGGAATTCAATCTCATGCTCCAGGTACTGCACAGATCTTACGCATGTATAGATGCAAATTTGGAAAGAATGAGGAATGTTTTCAATGAAATCCAAGGTGGGGCACTGTCATGGGGAAGACCCCACTCTGCAGTTTGTCCACTAGCTGTTGGTGGGAAATGCTGAGGCCCTGAGTCTTCTTTTTGAGAGGACTTTCTCTCTAAGCGTCTCAACTAGGAGCAACTGTCCCTTCCAACAGAGCACTGTCTTCCGTAACATGGCCACCCTGTGGAAGATTATGGGGTTGCAGGATAAGATGAGAGAGTAAGAAACAGACTACTGGATAGTAGGAAAGAAAAGCCAAGTTCAGTGGCCACCTCTTAGGTGTGCTGTGCTGTTAGATGTCCAGTACTGGAAAAGAACTGGACAAGATCCGGGGAGGGGGGATGCAGTGTCCACAGGCAGCCCAATAGTGTCCACAGGACCCTACCCCCACTTTAGAGAAAAGCTTGAAATAATAATAAAAAATAATAATAAAAGAGCTCTCATTCCAGTTTCTGACCCTGCTGCTGATCATGTTCAGTGAGCAAGACAAAGAGGAGAGAAAGAACAAGGCTAACGGCTAAAATAGGGCAGAAACAATGAAGTAAAGGGGAGAGGAGGAGAGAGGGTAGAGGCTAGGAAGGGAGAGACAGGAGAAGGCAAGGGATGGGGAGGGGAGGGGAGAGAAATAATGGAGAAAAGTTCAGGGGCAGGAATAAAGCTAGAGGGTGGGAATGGAGAGAAGGAGCAGGCAAGTAAAGGGGAATGGTTTGTGTTGCACAAAGATGATTGGGAAGACCACGAAGCAATTCTTTCCATCTCTGTCTCCCTCCCAGCCTCTAGCATTAGCATTTCTCTCCATGGGGGAGCTGGCTTATGAGTAGTCATGACTGCTTGACTAGCCAACCCCCTTCAGCAGCCATTTTGTGATTCAGTTTTGTCATAGTGCCCAGAGTGGTTTCTCAATTAACATATTGGGTCCTTAGGTTCAAAAGGTCTGGGGGCCTCTAAGTTCACTTCTGACACTGTGATTTTTTGTGAATGATAGATAGAATCATAGAATCATAGAACAGTATGGTTGGAAGGGCCCAGAAGGCCATCTAGTCCAACCCCCTGCTGTTGTGGGATACTAAGTTACACCATACCATTCAGGTGACTGTCCAAATGCTTTTTGAATATTTCTAGCAAGGGAGAGTCTGCAACCTCCCCAGGTAATGGGTTCCATTGTCATACTGCTCTGACAGTCGGGAAATTCTTCCTGGTGTCTAGTCTAAATCTGGTTTCTTTTGGCTTAAGTCCATTATTCCACCTCCTGCACTCTGGAATGAATGAGAAGGGACCTTGTCCTCCTTCTCTGTGACAGACTGTCAGGTACTTGTAGAGGGCTATCATATCTCCCTTCAGTCTTCTCTTCTCAAGGCTGAACATGCCCAGTTCTCTCAGTCGTTCCTCATGGGGGCTTGCCTCCAGTCCCTGAATCATCCTTGTTGCCCTCCTCTGTACACTTTCTAGCTTTTCTGTGTATTTTTTGAAGCTTAGGTGTCCAGAACAGGACACAGTACTCCAAGTGAGGTCTGACTATTGCTGAGCATAGAGAAACTAGTACTTCATGTGTTTTGGAAGTGATGCTTCTGTTAATGCATCCCAAAATAGCTTGTGCCCTTAATGCAGCTGCATCACATTGTTGGCTCATATTGCGCTTGTGTTCTACAACAGCCCCAAGATCTTTCTCATTTGCAGTATTGTTGAGCCAAGTGATCCCCATCTTGTAGCACTGTAGCAGTACATTTGGTTACTTGTTCCCAAGTAGAGGCCTTGGCATTTGTCCCTATTGAATTTCATTCTGTTGTTCTCTGCCCACCATTCTAACCTATCAAGATCACCCTGTATCTTATCTCTGTCTTCCAGGGTGTTCACTATTCCCTCCAGCTTTGTGTCATCTGCAGATTTCATTGTCCTTCTTTGTACTTCCTCATCCAAGTCATTAATAAAAACGTTGAACAGTACTGGCCCCACTATGGAACCCTCTGGCACCTGACTTGTCACCTTTCCCCAGTTTGTGTCATTGATGAGCACTCTTAGAGTCTGGTTTTGTGGCCAGTTGTGGGTCCACCTAATAGTAGTTCTGTCGAGCCCACATTTTCAGGTTTGCTAATCAGAATGTAGCGGGGACTTTGTCAAAGGTTTTGCTTACATGCACAGCATTCCAACTATCCACATGGGTGGTTACCCAGTCAAAAAATGAAATTAGGCTCACCTGGAGGGATATGTTCTTGGGAAATCCATGTCGGGTTCTAGTGATTACTGCCATTGTCTTCAAGGGGTTTGCACACTGTTTGTTTTATAATTTGTTCCAGAATTTTCCAGGGATTGATGCCAAACTAACTGGTCTATAGTTCCCAGATTCATCTTTTCCCCCCTTTCTTGTAGGTAGGGACAACATTAGCTCTTCTCCAGTCATCTGGCACTTCTCCTGTCTTCCATGAATTCTCAAAAATGACAGTGGTTCTGAGTCTTCTTTTGCTAGTTCTTTTAAGACTCTGGGATATTCCATAAAGGGCAATAATTAATTCCTAAAGGTACACAAACCATTTATTATTTATACACTTCTTCTGTATTGGCCAGTTTTTTAAAAAGTCAATCTAAAAGACAATTTGTAAATCAATCAAACAAACATTTGGATTCCCATAAGGACTGAAGGCTACTTTAAAGCAGGACCAACATTTCTATAAACACGGATTGCCTGACATCTTTTATTTCGGAATTCTGCTCCACTAAGGGAGTTCTTATCTTCACTTTCTACGACTCCTTGGAAAAGTTGGCCTTTGCTGCTTGCAGTTCTTCCATCCATATGTAGAGGGCAGCCTCTCCTCTACTTTCTTTGAGTTGAACCTTAAATTATCGCACTTGGATCTCTTCCCCACCAACCCCTTTTCTGCATTCGTGAAACACAGTTAACAGTTCTACATGGCACTGAAAACCTGGGGAAAATAGAGATCATTGATTTCACCCAGCTCATATTTTTTTGCCTTAGGGAGTTCCCTGGAAATTGGTGCCTCTCCTTTTCTCCCTTCTCAGTCATCTCCACAGAGGATACACAAATGCTGAAAGTCTGTGATATCCTGGAGACAAATAAAATGAGTGAAAATAGAGAAAGCAAATATTGTAGCAAAGAAAATGGTTCAGGGGCCAACTGGCTACATTTCAGAGAGAATGGATTTTTTTTTTACTCCAAAGGTCAGTAAACCAAAAGGGATGAACCAAAGAATGTTCTTCTTTGAGAGATTGCTGGAAGACTGGGTCTTCTTTTATTTTGTTTGTTTGGATATGTCTTTTGAAGTACAAAAAGTAAGAAGACCATGTTTTTGTAACCTGGCATGCAAAAAAAGTGCAAAAGACTTTTCCAATCAGAAGGAAGGCACATTGAATAAAATGGGATTTACTAGCAGCTCATGATGTCTGGCTCTGCAGTGGTCATGCATTTTCTATTTTAATGAAAATACCACAACCCACTCATTGGCAAAGGAAATGAACATGTCATGGAATTCTTAACAGGTAAAGCAACTGTGATCCTAACTTTGCAATCTGGTTTACAAACAGGCAAATGTTTATTGGATCAGATCAAGCACTATGATACTTTGCAAGAATCCCAGCAACCCACAGGAGTTAAGCCCTCCTGGGATGCCAATCTCACCAGATTGCAGGAGCGGTGGAACTTCTCAGGAAGTGGTGCCCCCTTTCCTTGCCCCTTCTTTCATTGATTCACCTGCTTTTCCCCAGTCGCAGTCCCCCCCCCCCACCACACACACACAGTTTAAAAGTCTGAAATGCCTCTCCCAAGTTTTAGCACTGGCAGTAAGATCTTAAAGCTTCAATGAGCTCTTTTTTGGTTGCTGTTGGTGGTATTTTCGGACCTACCACCCTTATCTTTGATGCCTCTCTGTTTCCTTCAACCCTTTGCATCAGTGGAATGTGGGCCCAAGACCCTCAACAAAACAGAATCCAGCCCTTGGGCTGGAAGAGGTACCCCATCCATTCACGAAGGGGATCCACAGCAAACCAGTTGGTGACCCACCTTTGGATAATATTCAGTTATCACTCCTTAACATTTTGTTGATTCATGCCAGCTCTTGCATGCCATGGAAAAATGCAGAAAGGGATTCTACCAAAGCAAAGCAAAGCAAAGCAAAGCAAAGCAAAGCAAAGCAAAGCA
>JAIXND010000621.1:12930694-12972220 GCA_023646645.1 Varanus salvator macromaculatus
AAAGTATTTGCTATTGCGGCACAAAGCTTTCACTTGTTGGTTGCATAAGTATTAACCCACTATGACGTGATCTGCCTGAGTCCAAGACTGAACTTTCAGCTCTGCTGCAAGATGCTCAGTGTGGCACGAAGCCAGCAGCGCTCTGGTCCTGAGAACACCCATCCCTTGATGAGGCTCAGAGGGAGCAGCATGCAGTGCTTGATGCGTTCCCTTGGGGGGGGGGGACTTGGAAACTGGCCAGGATTGCAGTTTGGTTTTGCTTACTTAACTTTTGCACCACAATCAACATATTTTGCACCTCCGCAGTGATAAGCATTTTGCGTACAATGGTAACAATGCTGAATAAATCCATTTCAGTTGTAGGCTATAACTTGACACAAAGTGGAAAAGTCAAGGAGTGTGTGTGTATGTGAATGTTTCTGCAAGGAACCGTATGTGTAGTCAACTGTAAACTGAATGTAAGTCAGCGGTTTGATGTGGCTGCAGAAGAGCCAAATACAATGTTAGGATACATCAATGGAAGCCTACTTTCAAAATCACAGGACGGGATAATCCCACTCCATTCTGCACTAATCAGACCTCAAAGTCATGCCCAGTGCTGGACCCCACACTTTAAGAAGAGTTCCAATAAATTGGAACTAGCTGAGAGAGGCAACGAAGATGATCAGGGGACTAGAAATTAAATCCTACAAGGACAGATTAAAAGGACTGAATATGTTTAGAGAAGAATGAGAAGGGATGTGATAGTACTTTTCAAATCTCTAAAGGATTGTAACACAGAAGAGAGACTCAAACTGTTCTGTCATCCAGGACTGTAGGACACAAAATAATGGGCTTAAGTTACCAGAAAGAAGATTTAGGTTGAACATCAGAAGAAAAAAATAAAAATAAAAACTTCCCAAAGTCAGAGCAGTCAACCCATGAAACCAACTGTCTAGGGAGATAGTGGGCTTTCCATACTGGAACTATTCAAGCAAAGACTGAACTGTCATCAGCCAGGGATGCTTTAAACTGGATTCATGCACTGAGCTGGAATCTGTGTGGATTTGTTGGTCTTACCACTCTGAGTCTATGGCAAGAATGCTCCTCTTTAGCTCATTCTTGATATGCTACTAATGGGCGATGCTTGAGTTAAAAAAAAAACCCACATTGTTTGTAACATGCTGGCAAGCACTATAATCACTACTGAGGTTACTTATTGAATTTTTTTGGATGCAAACATATTGCAGTAGGACTGTAAAAATAAGGGCTAAATAAAAACCCTTTACAGTGTTGTCTTCAAAAGGACTGCAGATCAGATAAAATACACCTTCTGCTACTACCTTTTGGTGTGTTCCTTCCAAAACTTTTAGGCACACTTCAGGCTTGGCTGCTAGGAGCTCCTTTATGGCTGCCCTATTTGCAGTGGAAGATCCTATTCATCCATATTGAATTTGGCCTTTAGAGAAGGTGTTTGTACTCCATTGACCAATAACCCAGCCCTGCTGAATTTGCTGCTGCCTCATCTGGTGGATGGCTGAACAGAGGGTGGCCACTTCTCCGTGAAAGACCTTCTGGCTCTGGACCACTACCGTCCACACAGGCTGACTGATAGATTGCTCTGGTTAGGAAAGACTATCGAAAAGGCTTCCTGTTTCCTAAATGACAAAAGTCTTCATGAATATTCCTGTATATTTGGTGCTTTTATGGTCCTGCTTCCTGCTTTGCTCTGTAGGACTGCCTCCTGGATCCTTCCATGGCTTCTGGGCCCTTGTTCCTTGCTCTGGCCCACTTGTGAATGTCCACAGCCCAGTGGGGACAACTACATGCAGTGTTCGAGCAGGTACATTCATAATGATAAGGAAGAAGGAAATAGGGGTGTATCCCTGCAGGTTTAGAATTGGAGGGTTTACTTCTCTCACCTCCAGGAAAGTGCACACGCGAAAACTCACAAAACAGAGAGGATCTCCATCTTCAGATAACAAAGCAACGCAATGGGCTTTTTCTCTGCTGTTCCACAGGCTGGTACTGGGACTGATGGTGGAAATTGCTGTAGTTTCAGCTGAATGTGAGGGGAACTCTCCTAATCATCAATGGCAGGCTCTTCTTCAATGGAGGGCCTTAAGTGGAAGCCCTTTTAAGGACAGGGATGTTGGACAGGGATGCTGTCATGGCATCCTGAGTCATTGCATAGATCTGCAGGTTGGTCTTTGTGCTCCCAGGTCCCTTCCTTTGTTTGGTTGGCATATGTCTACCTAGCTGTCTGATTCTTCATCATGCAAATATACAAGGGGAGAAGGTACAGTCATTTATGATGGCACAGACAGAGTCCACACCACTGCAAACCAGTCATAATACTGAATATGCCATCATGGGTTCAGTCCAACCAACCAACCACCATTTGCAGTGGTGTGCTAAGTCCAGGACATGATACTTGGGGGCATGTTAAGGCATCAGTTTGAACCTAGATACTTGAAGTCCAGTGAGAATTTCCAATAACTGTGTATTTGGCAGAACCCCAAAAGCATCTCTGTGTGTATTGGACCCTGGTCCACCCAGGTTATGAGGGCTTTAAACCACATGGCAGGAGGAGCTGAGATGAAATGGCCAGTATTGCTTGCCAAACATCCCAGATCAGCCAGATGATGACATCATCCTTAGATAAGTAAACACACACACGCTTTAATAGAGAAAGGGAAATTAATTTACCTACATTCCTATACAAAAAGAGGAGTATAATGGAAGAAGAGAGAGCCAGAGGAATGAATGTACAAGATAGGATCATGATCTATTGAGCATAACTGCTTGGAGTCCCATAATTAGAATGTCAAAAATTGATGGCTAAGATTTACATAGGGCATTGCAGAAGGGAAGAGGTAGCATAGTGATATGTTATTTCAACACCATGAGCAAAAGCAGCTATAGATTTTGACTATGAAGATGGTGTAAGACCATTGGGCACATGGAACTTGGAACTGAGGACAAAATTATACATGGGATCTGCTCCAGACCCTCCAGACTGATGATGAGTGATGAGGCTGAAATTTCCCTAGACAGCAAAGTGCAGAATTCAGAAATCACTTGATGCTTGTTAAATGAACCAAACATGCCATATAAGAAAGTGTTTGAAAGCTATGATTTGAAAAAGACAATTTGTGATTCAGAATACAGAAATTCCACCTGGAGAAGAAATCATCCCGCAGCCTGGGGCATTGAGAAATGTGGATTGTTACCAAGATCAAACCACTGTTGCTTGGACTTGCAACATAATTATTCCAGTCCTTTTCCTGAGACAGAATATGGGCAATCCAATATGCTATTGAAGAAAGGTGTCCCCATGCAGCATTTTAGAACAGATGCTCTACATGAACTAAACCTAGAGGACTTTACTGCATGGGGAAAACCAACCAACCTACCAACCAACCAACCACAAACAGCAGATCCAGATGAACCCTTTCTTTACTGTTAGGCTATTGCTGGGTGTCACTACAAATGGGCAACTGACTAGATGGGACAAGGTTAAGCTTCTTACTTCCATGTAAATGCAATGTAACCCGCATGCTGCAATTGCAATACATGTACTAAAAAGGAAAGAAGAATAACATTCTTTGTTTTATGGGAGACTGAAATCTCCCATAATTACTGTGTATATTCTCCCCCAAGATATCCTTCGAATCTGGTCTGTCAGGGCATCGTCCAAGGTCTCAAGTTGACTCAGTCGGTGATAGCATACCCCCACTATCAGGTCCCTTCCCCCATCAAGACCCTTTAGTTTTACCCAGACCACCTCTATAAGATCCCCATCTGCCCCACCTCTGTCTCATTGCATCCTATCCCTTCCCTGACATACAACGCTATGTTTCCTCTCCTCTTTCCCTTCCTGTCCTTTCTGAATAGGACAAACCCCACTATGTTTACATTCCAGTCCTGCCTTAATCCCACCATGTTTCTGTGATCCTCATCAGGTGGTATCTTCCTATTCCCAGGAGAGCAGCAAGTTCTTCCTGCCTGTTTCCCATGCTTCTAGCATTAGTATACATGCATACGGAGAATGTATTCTTCATGTGGAATATATCCTCCATCTGGGATGTTGTTGAAAGACAAGGGAAAGGCCAGTCTAGAACATGCGACTCTCCAGTATTACTGGTTGAGAAGAGGTTCAGGATGAGCAAAGAGAAGGACTTCTGACACAACATGTCATGTCAACATGTCAGCACAGAAACTGCTGCTGTGAGATATAGCATGATGCTCACTAGCTTTGATGTCATTCAAAGAGAATTGGACAAGCTCATGAGGAAGGATCAGTCTGCCAATGGTGACTAGTCTTGAGGGCTATAAGCAACCTTCAATCTTGGAGGCACTAGGAGATGACACAGAGACCTACAGAGCAACTATTTGAAAGGACTACATTTATGTCCTCTCGTGGACTTCCTAGAGACAACCGGTTGATCACTACTTTGGAAGACACACTGCTTGGCTCCATGGATTTTTATCTAGCCATATTCTCATGGTCTTGTGTGTGAGAGAGAACTTGAGATATTTCTGAACCATGGTATTCTAGCGCTCATTCTGAAAGTGATCACTGGAGGAGACTCACCACCTCAAGTTTCTATAACATAGCAATGGCACCATCAATTGAAACAAATTAGAGTCTTCTTTCTCCTTCCCAAGAAATATCTGAAGTATACTTCCCACCCCACCTTCACCCATGCAAGCTAACAGTAGGATGACCTCTATTTCCTTAGAGTTAGCATTTCTTGAACACAAGCCCCTGATTTCTATTCATGCGGGGCTTTGAAAAAGCCAGGCAGCTGGATTTAATGCTGAAATCACTCCTCCTTATACCTGAGGCTGGTGCTGTCTGTTAATTCAGTAACCGATTTGCATTTTTATCACTTTCTTGACTTAACTGATGAACATTAATTCCATGCAAGTTTCTCCGATTGCTGGATACTTAATTATTTGGCCAAAAAACCTTCTGCAAAGAGAACCTAGTTCTATAAAAAGGGCCATTTCTGTCTTGATCTATTTTAGGCCCTTTCAAAAGGAAAGGAAAAAAAAAAAAAAAGAAGACGACACAGGATTGATCCCTGAAGCAACTCTTTGCCTGTGACTCCATGGCAGAATCAGAAGAATGGGTGAATAATCTGTCTGATTTCTTCAGCTGATGAATGTCAGATCCATTTTTATATTCAAGTCTGTCGACATTGCAACAGATTTCATCTTTTCCTCTGTTCATCAACAGCTATTCTGTTCCTTTCCATCATTCTTATGCTTCATTAAAGAGAGAGAGAGAAAGCCAAAGGAAGGTGTGAGAAGGGAACTTTTGCAGAAATAGTCCTCTTTACAACCATTTCAGAAATTGAAACACTGAGTGATGATGTGTATTTATCACTGGGAAGAAATCTAAGTCTGCACTAGATACTATTACAGAAAGGTGGATGAAAGATGGATGCATCACTTGGCGGGAGAGAGGACAACGCCTGCTGGGCTTCTTCGAAGGGGTGAAAGGTCACATGAGCTGCGGTGACATGTCTAAAAAGTGATAGCATTGGTTAAAAGAGGATTCATCAAGTGTAACCCCCCTCCCTTTCCTTCCCCTGCCTTGACAGATAGTATCTGCCCAAGTGCTGACCTCAGTTTAGCACAGACCGGGGGCTTGGTTTGACTGCGCTGAGATGAAAAAGAGAAGAGCAATCTGTACATGCTGGATGTAAGGGCCAAGAAGGACTGACCCTCCCTCCCTCTCCCTCTCTGAGTGCACGTGTGAAGGAAGGAGGGAGGTGGTACCTATCCCCAATCCTGTCATGATCTGGAAACAAATCTTAATTCTTTCCATTTGTCCCCCTCCAGCATCCTGATAACAGAGAAGTTGAGGGGCAGAGAAATAGGAAGGCTCATAAAAGAGGGTGGCAAAGAATGGTTTTCAGTTGTCATGTTTCTCATGGTAGGCTTGTCAGGAGTGCAGCCGGCTGGAGCCGGGAGTCAGACTAGATGGCCCAGGAGGCCCCTTCTGACTTGCTCTGTATCCCTGTTTCTAAAGCAACCTAACCTATGCACGAAAAGAGGCTGCCTGGGGCATCCGGGAGCTGCAGACTGTTTCTCTGTCTTAATAGGCATAGTACGGTGCCCTTAGAGGGCAATCTAGTCGGGATGCCTGCAGCCTTCTGAATTTGGGGGATTATGAGTACCCTATCAAGAACAGAAGAAGCTAAAATCACCTCTGAAATTCTCTTGCCTTGCAAAAGACTTTGGTGGCCTGTTTGGACCATCTAAGTCTTTTACATCTGCTTGTGAGGAGGACAGGCTGAGGTGCCTTGGGGTGCATTGCATGCTAGTGGAAACCAGTCTCTCCCCTCTCTCTAGAATGTGTCTTCCCAGGTGTCAGTTCATAGCTATGCATGGGTTCCTAGGTACCCGATGAGCCCAGAGAGACAGGGACCTTTCTGACTGAACAGTTTTTCCCATCCTAGTTTCCTCTGGATATTTTGGAGATCAGCACTCTGAATTCTTGATCATTGGAAGTTCCTGTTGAAAATGTCCAGAAGGCGGCACCAGGTTGGAAAACAGCAAGTTGTTCCTTTCCCTTCCATTTGCATATACAATCGAATTTGTTAAATTGACAAGTGGCCTTTTTTTGGTTTTGGTATCCTTCCAATGGCTGCTTCCAGGGTCAATGCAGGTGGCAAAGCCCAGGCAAGAAAAGCCCCTGCATGACTTGGTTGCTCCTCCTCCACCAGACTAGGGTGACGCGCACAGCCAGCCCCCGGGAGGGTTCGCGCTACCTGGCTTCTGACAGCCTGGAGTACATCAGCTGGGAATGCTAATGCCAGGTTTCGCTTTCATTTCAGAGATTCTAGTCTTGAGTGATTTTCTCTCAGGGAACCCCCAACCCAATTTAACACAATTTTTGCATATTTAGTGTTGGTGTGCAGATTTCATTGTGAGATCTCTGGCATGGCCCTGCCACATTCATAACAACAAAAAAAAAAAAAAGGGGGGGGGAGATCTTGTTTATTGATATGCAAATGTCAAGTGTGACCAGGGGAGAAGGCAGCTGCCAGTGCTTTTTAATTACCTGGGTGGTGAAGAGGGTGGGCCTCAGTCCTGCCCTTAATGAGTTGTGACAGAAGTTAGCAGATGACGCTCATCAGCTCATTAGTCTTTCCTGGGACATGCCTCCCCCCTCAGACTCACCAACCGTCAGGATGGCTGAAGATGTTCCATGCGAATGTGGGCAGCTTTGCCCTGCCTGATTAGTTTGGATTATCTTTCAGGGGAAAAATGGCCACAAGCCATTTTGGTCAGTTTGATCAGGGATCAGGACTGAGGGACGTTTTTTCTGTTTTGCGGCCACATCACTTCTGGGGTAATCTGTCATGGGTAGGTCATGAAGTCAGCAGGGGGCCAAACCAGGACTTCTCTCTGTTTCTCTCTCTTTTTATGCCATCCCTTTCTCTCCGTCTTTCTCCTGGTCTTCCTCCCTGAACAGTGCCTGCAATGGAAGGACAACTTGCTCTTGCCAGGGGTCTAACCTGGTCACTTACAGAACACAAATACAGGGGGCCAAATACAGTCCTAGAGCCACAGGTTGCCCACCCCTGGATTATATAGAAGCCCTCCTCCTCCTCCTCCTCCTCCTCCTCCTCCTCCTCATCATCATCATCATCATCATCATCATTTCCGTACCCCCAGTAGCCAAAGTTCTCTGGCACTGTGCTACAGCTGATAAAACACAATAAAATACAATGTCAGATATATATGACAGTAAAAACATTACAACATTTCACTAAAGATTTAAAACAAATGTTAAGCAACAGGGTGGCAAGTCTATACCACTGGACATGCGGACAAACAACTGACCATGTCCTCTACTCACTACGTGCTACCTGGCCTCGGTGAATGCTCAGCAAAGAGGACAGGTCTAACCTGGTGCCAAACAGATAGTAAAGTTGGCATCAGGTGGGCCTCTGTATCCAGATCATTGCAGAAGATCATTCCATAAGTTGGGGGCTACCACAGAGAAGGCCCTTCTTGTTGTTGCTAGCAACTGACTCACTCTTGCAGGTGTCATTTGGAGGAAAGCCTCATATGTTGAGCACTGAGTCCGGGGAGAGCACAGTTGGAAGAGGTCTGCTCTGGGAAATTCTTTCCTCCTCGGTCGTATTTAAAAGTAAGGGCAGACATATCTATATCGGACAAGCTGATATGCTAGAACCTTTGATGAATGCAGGAAAGCAGTCAAAAAGTGCTTTGTAGCATGACCTCGTGGCGTTGCCTTATTCTGTGCCAGAAGAACAAGGTCCATCGTGCCCCCTCCAAGGCTTCAAGCATGGGATTGGGCCTGGAACTTTGTGCTAGCAAAGCAAGAACGCTGCCGCTGAGTCCCCCCAAACCCCATGAAACTCCTGCCAGGGCTCCTGGTAACCTGCCATGTGAAACCCATCACCGAAGCACACAGAGTACTTCGGGACTGTAGCCACTCAGCACACTTTCCCATCTACTCTGTCTCTGGGCAAGGCAGTGGTCTCACCACAGGTCATGATGGGTTTGGATCTTCAGTTTGCTTACTTCCGCCCCAGCACACATCTATATTATGAGTGGGCAATCTCTTAAACGTTGGGTGAAGGTCAGATTTAAGGCCTCAGATTTACCTGGTTAATGCAAGATTAAGTGGAAGACATGAGTGCACTCTTCAAGCATCTGAAGGGTTGGAGTTTTCATTAGACAGTGGAATGAGCCTGTATGTGTTGTTTTATACCATCAGGTGTTCTCTCCAGATATTTTGGGTTTTCATAAATACCAGGCAGCACCCACGTGCCCAATTCCCCAAAGCTGTTATGGCTCAGCCCTATTTTCCTCCCTTTCTTATAGTGATAGAACCCTGTTTCATCTTATAAAGCTGGCTGGTGGATGCTTCAGGACAGATAAAAGGAAGTACTTCTTCACGCTGCACATAGTTAAGAGCAGGGGATGTGCTACCACAAGATGTAGTGATGGTGACCAATTTGGATGGCTTTAAAAGGGGATTGGACAAAGTTGTGGAGCAGGTGGCTATTGATAGTCCTGACAGCTCTGTGCTGCCTCCAGTAGAAGAGGCCAGATGTCTTTCTATACCCGTTGCTGAGCAGGAAGGTGCTGTCAGGCTCACCACCTGCTTGTGTGTTTCTGGAGGGTGGCTGTTGGGCCACTGTGTACCTAGAGGGGCTAGATGCATCTTGGTCTGATTCCACATGTGCTCCCATGTTCATGGACACTTAACCTGGATATACCGCCTACTGTTGCTATACTTTTATACCCATAGAACTGTATAGGCAAAGCCTGAAAGGTTCTTGACCTCTGAGAGCTTAGAATGTGGAAACCATTGAGGAAGGAGGGAGACAGGGCCATGCTGAGCCCTAAGAAGACTGACAAGGGACCCTGCTGACATTTCCCAGGCTGACAATGTTGGGGGAGGTCTTGTGGCACCAGATACTTGCCCCACTTCTTCCTGTGCTCAGATGGATGCAGTTGGTGAAGAGTGGTGCCAGCCATCACAGGGCCCCCTCACAGGTGGCCTTTCCTGTGCCGAGAGGAGGACCACATGAGCCCTGTATGTTTTGGCCTACAACTTCTATCAGTCTGGTCGGGATAGCCCTGATGGGGGCTGCAAGGAACAGGGGAACATCTGCAGGATCACAAGGTGCCCGTGGCTGTTGCCCACACAGAGGCTTCAAAGGGCTCTTGTCCACCCGCTTGCTCGCTCAAAGCACACACACTTCTCCAGCAGGATTCCTCACCCAAGTGCTGTCTTTTCAGGAGTTCTGGCCAGTGTTGGGTTTGAATTTTGCCCCGCAGGGTTTTGCTGGCGCCTTCAGCGAGGATCCGCCCGGGGCAGGATTGGAGCAGTCCGGGGCAGTCACAAGTGAAGTGTGTGCGCGCACGTGTATTCTCAGAGCGTGGGGTGGGGGGCGGGGGGATCCCACCGTCCGCACGTGGGACCGGGGCGGAGGAGCGGACCGGAAAGCGCGTCCGCGGGCGCTCGGCAGCCCACTCCCCATCGAGTCATCCGCTTCAGGCTGACCCCACCCCGGCCACCGTCACCCCCTCCTCCCGCGCCTCTCCTGCCGAGGCAGCAGGTCGGTGTTCCTTTAAGCGGCCGCGGGAGGGAGGGAAGGAGGGCTCGCCCGCCCGCTCGCCCGCTCGCCCGCCCGCCGCCAAGCCTGACAATGGGCCGGGGCAGCGGCTGAGTTGGAGCAAGTTGCCCGGCGCGGCGGCCGCGCCAGCGCAACAGCAGCTGCCCGAGGTACCCGGCAGGCGTCGACGCCAGCAGTAGCGCGCCGGAGGGCTGCTCCGGGAGTGCGCGGGCGATGCTGGAGCGGCGGGGGCCATGAGTTAATTTCCGAAACTGCTGGAGCCCTGCCGGGATCGCGCGCCTCCTCTGCCTCGCGCGCCCGCCCCCCCGCCCCCCCAAGACGTCCCTCCTCTCTTTAACCCGAGCGCCGCCCGCCGCCCGCCTCCCTCCCGCCACGTCTGGGGGCAGGTCCCGGGAGCCGATCGTCCGTCCCCCCCGCCCCACCCGCTGCTGCTCCGCGCGCCCGCCCGCCCTGCGCTCACGCTGAGAAGGAGCTCCTTCCCCGCTTGCTGCGGATGCGCGATCCTGGGGGAGCTTGAGCCATGCGGCGGAGGTTTCCGCTTTGGCTCCGGAGCTTGCTGTGCTTCTTGCTGGCCTTGGCGGGACCCACTGCAGGTAAGAAGCGCTCATAGAGCGGAGGGGGCCTTTTCTCTTCCCCGGCTTGCTTCCCCACCTCTGCCGCCTCCCGCGGGGCACACGCGGCAGAGGCTGGGCACCGCTCGCCTGGCACTTTCCGGGCAGAACCGGGCTGCGAATGGCGCGGGCCGGGCGGGCAGCTCGCGATCGGGATGCCCCGAGGAGGTGCCGCTTTGCGTGGGGCCCGCTGACCCCGGGGGGCCCGCAGCCGATACGAGGACGACCCCGTGGCCCCGGGCCCTGGGAGGTGGGTGAAGAGCCGCTTCCTCTTTTGTGACCGCGTGGACGCTCCGCTTGACCGGGAAAGCTGGACAGCCTGTGGCGAGGTTAAGCAGATGGACGTGAGCCGGGAGCGGGGGATCACCCCAGATGTCTTTTTAAATTGGGATTATTGTTTTGTGCGAGCGAGTTTCAACTATTGTTGACGGGGTCCTCCGGGAAGAGGGCAACTGGTGCCTGGCTGGGGAAGAGTCGTGCGGGGTGCCCCCCCCGCTCGCCCCCTCCCCTGCTCCGCTCCAGCCTTTTGCAGGCTTGCCAGCGGGCTGCGTGCAGCCCCGTCCACACGCGCAGCCAGTTTGGCAGCGCACCCGCTCTTGCCCGCATGGACAGGAGGCTTCCGTGTAGAGCAGCCTGAGGCCCTGCAGTGGTGATAGACTACAAGTTCCAGTATCCCCCAGCCAGCTCTCTAGCCCGACACCTCTGGAAGGCCCAGGCTGGGAAAAAGGCTGACGTAGAGGTCGGCCTAGAACACGTGTACCTATATGTCTTGGGCGTGCAAACCTATATATAGTCGATCACGTGTATGGTTCCCACTGTGTACACGGCGCGCGCACACTCGCAGAGAAGATGCTACCGCGCCACTTCCCGCTTTCCAGGCATCAGCGCCGCAGCGGAACAATGAGCACACGTGCAGCCGCGTTCTCTCCCTGTCAAAAGGCGGCCCCGATCCCGACGTGCCGCCTTCCCATTGTGGAGTGCCCCTGCCCCTGCCCCTCCCCTCCGGATGACCCCGCACGGAGCGCGGGGGTCGTGTCTGGGGAGCTGCAGCCTCGCCGCGCCCAGGGGCTCTTCTGCTTTGCACTTTTCCTGGAGGTAACAGATGGGCCCGCGTGTGATAAAAGGAGCACGCGCGGGGGACGTGTGGCCCGGTGGAAGCTGGCTGCAGAGGGGCGGTTGTCAGCTGGAGGGTGGCTGACCTTTCAGATCCTTGACAATTGCAGACGCCCGGCCTTCCAGCCGCGCTCGTATTTGTACTTTGCTTTGCAAGCGCAGCACCGGTTCCTCTCTCTCTTTCTCTCTGCTAGAGACAGAGATACAATTGTCTGGATGTGGTCTTAATTTGTTTCCTTCCCCTGATCTTTCCACTGCCTGTGTGTGTGTGTGTGTGTGTGTCTGTGGGGGGTGTTTTTAAATTTATGAGGAAACAAAAATCCCCCGACAGCAAACTCTCAAAATCTGTCCACTAGAGGAGGCATCAGAACACTCCATGGGAAACACGCGCCACGCACACGCGCACGGAGAGCAGATGAAGCGAAAGCTCTGAACTGCCAGCGCTGAAATGACTGCATGTTTCTAAAAGCTAAAACTGCAAAACATACAGAGCAGTACCAATGAAAAGCAACAAAGCTGAGAGCAAGGATGACCCTGAATGGTGGAGACCATGCCTATATTTAAGCTTTTACTTCTCCTTTAAAAACATTCTTCTGTTTTAAAATTAGGCACACATTTTGGGGAAACTCTGACCTCCAACTTTTGCGGGGTTTCAATACCCTCCCCTACCTGACTCCATTCTAATCTGGACTTTTTCTATATTTCCCCCTCCACTTAGACTTTAATGTTGTTGGATTTAAAGTGATTTCTATAGAGGAAATATCAATGGGTGAGATTCCTAGAACGTGATGTTTCTTCCATGCAACATTCTCACTGCAGCATACCTTGCTGGCCATCTCGATGCAGTGACTGATGGGATTACTCTTGCAGGAAAAGGAGGAGCAGAGTTAGCTGAAGTGTGAGGCCATGTGGCTGGGGACAGAGGTCTTGACCCAGGGAGCCTTTATTACGTTTAAATATGGTAAATCAGTGAATTTTGCATGGCTGCTGTTACTGCCTCACTGCAGCTGTTTCGCACAGCGAGTGTTGGAGGGATGCTTTAGGCAGAACGACTGGGGCTGCTGAAGGATGATGCCAAGCAGAAAGCGTGATGGATTCATATTTGAAATGTTTGGGAGGAGTGGGTCTGATTCTTCCAGAGCAGGATGCTTCCAGCGGATAGGAGGCACGGCAACAGGATCTGGCAGAATGCGCCACTCGCATGCCCTGCTGGCTGCTTAGCTGTGAGATCAGCATTCACGAGTGTACAGCAGTTCATTAATGTTCGTGTGTAGGAAAGATGTGGAGCGAGCTCCATCTATATGGAGAGGGGCGGGGAGGGAGCGAACAGCTGGAAAGCACGCCTGTTCAAAGGTGAGCTCGACTTTCCAGAGGACCAAAAGCTCTGATATCCTGTTCCAATCTGAAGCCCTCCAGATGTTTTGGGTTATGACTCCCAGCATGATGGGAATTGAAGTCAAAAACATTTGGTGGCAAATAGTATGGTGTGGGGCACATAGCAAATGCATTTCAGTGTGGTAATACATGCGTAGCGCAAGAGATCTATCTGTGGCTTGCATCGCGTAGAGCAGAGAAGCCACAGGAGAGGTGCTCTGTATTGTGTGCTGGACAAATACACTGTCGCACCGCCTAGGTCAGGGGACCTCAAACTTTTCCACCAGGGGGTCAGTTGAAAGCTGCTGGTGCTGAGGTGAGGCGAGGTGTGGGCAGGGGCAGGCAGGCACCGAGAGGCGGGCGCACGAGGCAGCAGCTTACTCGCTTGGAGATCGTTTTGGGGTGCATGTGTGGTGTGTGTGTGGTGGTTGAGTGTGGGGTGCACGTGTGGTGGGTCCAAATGGGCATGGTGGGCCAGATCCAGCCCCTGGGCCGTAGCTTGAGGACCCATGTCCTAGGTGAAAAGTCTCAGGGGTGAGTTATTTATTTATTTATTTATTTATTTAAACATTTCTATGCTGCCCCATCACAATAAAGCCTCGGGGCGGCTTACAACAATAAATTAAAAAAACAACAACATACAACAGTTATAGGAGGGAGATAGCAAGAAGAGAGTGTAGCTCACGATTGCCCAGGAGCCTACCTGGAGTGCCAGTTGATCCCAATACCTGCTTGCCACCTAAGTGTACGTGGTTGAAGACAGCATGTTAGACTGGCTGGACTTTGAGTCGGATCAGCAGGGGTCTGAGATATATATAGAGAGAGGGGTGGTGGTGGTGAACTTAATCAGTTCAGATTAAGCCATGTTGACAGTGGGATGGTTGAATTCATGCGGACTATCCTTCTGCTGAAAACTTCAATAAGGATAATACGTTGGATCCAGACATCATTAGTTGGATTTACTTCCCATTACCATCAGCGGGGCATGCCAAGTCATGCTTAACTTGTCCAATAGAGTTTGGTGGGACCTGAGTTCAACTAATTTAGTCCAGATCCAAACAAGGATAATATGTACATGCATACATCATTTCATCAGCCAAATCTGCCCTTTTCTTTGTAACTTTGTTAAAGTAAGCAAAGTGTTACATCAAGACTTAGTCATATTTAGAGCAGACCTATTGAAATCAACAGGTTTACATGTGTCTTGAGTACAGTGAGACCCAGTGAGTTCAACGGTTCTATTGGAAACCTGGCTAAGTCTGGACCCAACCCACAGTTCAGAGGTTTTCTTTAATTCTTAAAGGGAGAGGGGATTTCTTGAGAGCCAGTCAGACCTCTTGTGTGCTGCAGCAACCTCTCCCACGTTGCCCCGTTGTGCCTTGTTCTTCTCCTGAGGCATCTTTGTCACACACTGGAGAGTCTCCCAACAATGGACTCGGACAGCCTTCACTGTCCTCCAGATGTTTTGGCCTGCAACTCCCATCAGACCCAAACAGCATGACCGGGGGCACAAATTCTTGCAACCGTAGTCTGAAACTTCCAGGTTTCAGATGGCTGGCCCAGGGACTTGCATAAATCTGTCTTTTCCCCGTGATGTGAGAAACAGGATGGTATTGCTCCTACCGATAATCTCCTGCCAGGAAGTTTTGGAGGAGGAGAATGATGATTAGCACTTTCAAAGCAAAGCTTCAGTGAGACCCTTGATTATGTCTGTGCGGAGTTGTGGAAGCTGCCTCCTCCTGTGTAGCACAGTGTCCTGTCCCAGAGTTTAAAGGGATTGGGTTCATTGCTGGCGTGCATGTTGCACCATGTCCTCGCCATCAGACACTGGTGTCAAATTCTGGGGCTACGTCTATGCTTTGAAGTCCTTCATTTTTGATGAGCACTTTTCTTCAGGATGGAGGTTGAGTTTTCGATCTGGAGGGAAGATCAGGTGGCATACAGAGCTTCCACTCAGGTCTCTGCTAATGACAACTTGGTTGACTTTTTCCTGTTTCCAAGTTCCTTTGCTCTCTGCTCCTCCAAAGTTTGCTTCTCTGCCTCCTCTTCCTATTTTGCTGCAGTGAAATGCTTCTCTCACTTGATGCACTCCAAATGTTTAGAGTTTTCCCAACCTAGTGCCCTCCAGACTCTTGCACTGCCACTCTAACCAGCCCTAGCTAGCATGAACAGTGGTCAGGGAGGGTAGGAGCTATAGTTCAGAGCAAGTGGAGGGCACCAGTTTAGAGATGGTCCAGACTGGTGGAGGGGAGCAGCAAATCTGGCCCTCTAATGGTCCCCAGAGGGCCACTTCCCCTTCATAGAATCATAGAATAGTAGAGTTGGAAGGGGCCATGAAGGCCATCGAGTCCAACCCCCTGCTGTTGCAGGACACCAAGTTACACCAATCCCACTCAGAGGGCTGTCCAGGGCTGTCCAGTTTCTTATTGAATGTCTCTAGTGTGGGAGAGCCCAACATCTCTCTAGGCAGCTGGTTCTACTCTTCTATTGCTCTGACAGTGAGGAAACTTCTCCTGATGTCCAACCTGAATCTGGGTTGTTGCAACTTAAATTAATTATTCTGTGTCCTACACTTTGGCATCAGCAAGAAATGATCTTGACCTCCCTCTTTGTGACAGCCTTTGAGGTACTTATAGAGGGATATCCTGCCCCCCTCAGTCTTCTCTTTTCCAAGCTGAACATGCCCAGTTCTCTCAGTCTCTCCTCAGAGGGCAGATTTTCCAAACCCTGGATCATTGTTGTTGCCCTCCTCTGGACCCTTTATAATTTACCTGCATCTTTCTTAAATCTTGGTGCCCAGAACTGGACACAGTATACCAGATGAATGCTTGTCATAAAGGGTGGCGTACAAATGTTCTAAATAAATGAATGAATGAATGAATGAATGAATGAATGAGGTCTGACTGGTGAGGAGTATAAGAGGAACTACTACCTCTCATGATTTGGAAGTCATACTTCTGTTTTCCCTGAGCTCCTCTTGTGGGGTCGTTCCAGTCTTCTTTGCAGTGCCTTCCCCAAACCTAAAAGGTCAAAATTTTGTCCTAAGTGTTAGTTAAAGGCAGTGAAAACTGTAAGCGCTATTATGCTTGTCAGTTTCGACCTGCCCTTTGTCTCTTTTTTCACCAAACATGAAAAGAACCCCTTCACCCCCACCCCAAGAGTTTCTAGGAAATAAAGCTTGGCCCTTGAGTTGAAAGAGTGACAGCACCCCATGCTGGGGACCTTGGGCAATGGCCCTACAGTTGGCCTGCTCCCATCAATACTAGGACTCAGCTCCAGAGGTTGGCATGGCAGCGAGGGTTCCAATCCAGCAGTTAGCTTAAAACATGTTCATAACACGGGTCGTCTTGGGTGGTGGTGTAAGGTGCATGAACCCTTACTCAAAGTTGGATGGGAGCGTCCCGCCACAGTGGCACTTCAGAATTGAAGCACCGTGTCTCCCTGAAGAATGTTGGCATTTGTGTGTAGAATTCTGGCCATCAGAAGTAGAGGGACGGAAAACTTGAGAGCTACATTTTTAAAGTGCAAAACCATTTAATCTTGTGCAACGTTAACTTAGCCTGTCCCAGCTTCATGTTCTCCAAGCGTGTTGGACTTCATCTAGCTGGGGGATTCTGAGAGTTGTAGCCGAACCCTCCAGGAGAATATCACGTCCAGGAAGTCTGCTCTGCACCTCCTCGTTACCCCAGCGCTGCAAGTTGATGTAACTTTTTGTGCACATCCCTTCACATTGCCCGAATACTCAAAGTTCTTTGCTTTCCTCCCCAGTAAAGCTGTCTAGATAATTGAGGCCAGACAGTGCTTGGCTGTGTCACTTGCTAGAAGGATTTATTTTAGTTTAGTTTTTTTTAACATCTTGGCGTTTGGTAGAGCTGCAGCTTTTCAGTTTCGTATGGTGGCAGATGAAGCTGGTGGGAGGTGAGGAGGAGGAAGGAAATGGCACCAGCAGATTAATGCTGCTGGCTCCTACTGTTTGCGTCATCTTTGAGAGTTGTTGTGATCCTTATATGAAGAGAGCCGAGGTCAGATCCTGTTAACAGAAGATGCCTCTGTGCCACGTTAGTTGGACTCAGTGCAGGCTGCTGGCAAAAGGCTGTCTTTTAAAGTTGTGGGTGGGAAACTGGAGTGAGCAGGGAATAGGTTTGCACCTTGTGCAGGTACCTACAAGTTGCAGGCGGAGTTCTCAGGCTGGTCTAGCAGACCCTGGAATATTTCCATGCAGCGTTTTATCACTCTGTAGGAGGGCAAGCCACACATTGGTACCGTTTATGGCCATGATGTGCAATGTGTTCCAGTCCTTTGCTCCAAGCCTCAAGCCAAGTCTCAAGTCTTTATTTCCAAGTGCAAATCAAATCTCAAGTCATTGCAAGAAATATCTGAGTCAAGTCTCAAGAGCCAACTTCAGCAGCAGCAGCAGCAACAAGTGGGGAGGGAGTGTATGGGAGTTGAAAGCCCTCCCTGATGTTCCCATCTGCACCTCTCAGCGATGCACCCAAGTCCTTGACCTCAACCACAATTTATTTAAACAAACAAACACAGTCCCCATCCCTATCCTGCCCCGCACCCCTGCAACTCCCGCAGTGTTCGAGACGGCCTTCCAGGGTGTCCTGCTGCATGATAAGCCCTGCAGTGAACTGGTCGTAAAAAATGTAGAACTCTCAAGTTGAGTCAAGTCACTTGCTTGTTGCTGCCAAGTCATGTCACGGGTATGACTTGAGTAGGACTTGGGAGTGAGTCACTCGACTCAAGCCCCCAACACTGATTTATTATGTATTAATTAGCAACCATGTAGCATGTGATCCGCTGAAAATCCATCCAGGTGGTGTACAACAATTTCAAATGATACAACCTTGTGACAACAAAAACAGGAACATTAAAAACAGCACACGCCCCTCAATCAAAACTATTTATTTTAAAATGATGCCTCTTTAAGTCCTTTGAAAAGCAAAGAATATGCTAAAAATAAATAAAGAGAACAGGGCCAAGTTCTTGAGTGAGTACATTCTGGGGTTTGGAAGGAAATGCAGGAGAAAGCCCTGACGGCTGGTCCTGCTCAGGGCTTTCGAGGTTAAGACTGACACGTTCAACGGGGCCTGCTCAGCGGGTGTCAGCTAGTGCAGGTCCTTCAGGATCCGTGTGATACGGTCCCTGCACTGTGCCCCACTCAGTAGCTCAGTTCCAGCAGATGCTTCTAGACACTCCTCGGGGTGGTGTCATGGGCAGCACTTCCTGTCCATAGCCAGTCTCCCTGTTCATGCATGGAGACATTCTGGCATGCACATGAACACGAGTAGCCTGTGCCTGATTGCTACTGAAATGCCCCACAATGCTCTGCAACAGAATGAGAAGTCACCCAGGAGGCTGCCTCCTACACGGAGGGTCCTTCTCGTCAGCTAGCCCAGCCTTCCCAAAGCGGTGCCTCCAGCTGCACTGAACTGCAGCTCCAGCCCAGCCGCCATCGCTCACACATGTCCGATGCATTCAGAGGGTCCAAGCTTGGTGGAGACTGATCCAGCCCCAAGTTGTCTTCTCTGAGCAGCAGCTGCTTTGGAGGGTCCCAGATGAGGAAGGTCCTTTTCATCACCTGTTCCCGCAACCTTTTAACTGGATTGGAAGTGGGATCTGCTTCCTCTGCTGCATGTCGTACACACAACTGGCCTAAGGGTGCCTCCTACCTGGTCTTGCAGGGCTACAGGGTAGGGGTGGAGGAGAATTTTATTTCATCCAGAAATAAAACTTGCTCCATTTGCAACCCCAGCTGGAAACCAGAGCACATTAAAAAAAAGTTCACATTTCTCAAACCTGTGATTATGTTTCAAAATGATTATAAAAAATGGCATGTTTACAAAACAACAACTACTACACTCTACTTATTGCATCCTTCAGTCAATAGGCAAAAGTGCACAGTTCACACATAGAAATGTGCACTTTTCCCTTTTGAAGTGTCTACTTTGCCAACTAAAATGGGAGTGAGCCAAACTGAACTTCAAAGTGACGTTTGGGAGATTTTGGTGAGCTAATGTGGTTGGTTCTCCTTTGCCAATGGCAGGCTGGTAGGCCCTCTGCTCCTCCTGCAATGCCCACTGCCAATCCTGTTGCCATCAGATATTGCTCCTTGGCTCTGGGATTGGCACTTGATAGCCAGCTCCCCTTGCTGTCAAAGCCACCAGATGGGATGCTTTTAAAGAGGAATCATCCAGTGATGTCCCTTCCAACCACCATTGCCAGTGGGAATATGTCAAGAGCTTATGCAACCAGCCAGCCGATCCACCAGGTGTCTTGGACTGCAGCTCCTAGCATCCCAGGCCACTGACTATACTGGATGAAGTTGATGGGACTTGTACTCCACAACATAGATGATGCCTGGGTTGAGGAAGGCTGGGTTGCAGCCTGTCCAGAGTCAAAAGCAGAGAAGATAATTTTTACAGTGTTCAATGAGAGATAAGGACTGTGAAATAATTATCTACCAATAACTACATAAATAACAGCAGCAACATAAATTTAACAATAATAATATAAATAGAAGAGGAAGAGGAAGAAGAAGAACAACAACAACAAGAAGAAGAGAACAACAGAGAATATATTCTGAGAGAGCGTGATTTCTGTTATTTGAAACCAATTCTTTTTGCAGCCTGCAGGATAAAAGTTCTGGTGTGGTCTGCAGTTCTGTCCCTTTTGTGTGTGTTTAGGAGTGTCCTTAACTGATCTTGCATGGCAGACAGCAGGGACACTCAGTATCTCTCTCCCTGTTGTAGGAAGACCTTGTCTCCTTTATGCCCAGAATAAGAAGCTTGCTCAGGCTTTAGTGTGCAAAGTGCAGCAGAAATTTTGAAAGATGGTTGTGTGTTACAAAAGCGTTGCATGAAAATCATGGTTTGGATGTTGCGCTAGAAAGGCTGAAGGCCGCCTTCCTATAAATCTTTTTATAGGATTCGCTCTCTAGTCCCCCTGCCTCTACATCTGGGCTCTGAGCAACAGAAAGTATGTGCACTATCTTTCCAACTGTGGAAAGAGAACTTTTTGCAGGACTTCTGATTTCCCTCCACTCTGCCATCTTTTTGGTTACATGCATTCCATACCAACCCCATAAACATATTGGGAAGTCCAGAGAAGAAGTCCAAGGGACTTCAAGTCACCCTATATCTTGGGAGGGGGAAGGGAATCTGGTGCCTTCCAGATGTTTTGTATTACTGCTTCTACAATCCCTCACCATCTGGCTGGGGCTGATGAGCATTATAATCCAGTACGTCTATTGCTAGATCAATGGATATGATTACAAACATCTTACAAAGCAGAAACATCTTAGCATGTGATTAATTCCTTTATTGATAAACGTTCTGTGCTTATGGGGGCTTCTGTGGGAAGGTATTCTCCTATTGTGGGGTTGGAGGGAGAGCATGCAGTCAAGGGAAGGCTTCTGATTTAGAAAGTGGGATTTCCACAGGTCAGAAGATGCTTCCCCGCCTGATGCATGTGACTCATCCTTGGCTATGTCTGTATGCATACTTTATCCTGTGTAACACTTCCCTTTGGAAACTTCCATGGAATGGAAGTCTTCCATCTTCCCTTTTAGCAGGCTTCTCCTCCTCCTCCATGACCACAATCTAACTCTAGGTGGTGAGCAAGCACTGGTTCTTATCCCAGTAGATAAGCTTCCCAACCTCCAGATGTTTTGGACTAGAGCTTGCAATATTCATAGTCATTGACCTTGCGCTAAATGGAGTTGGAACCCAGGTTAGGTGGGACTGCAGTAGAAATCATACCTTTTTCTTCTGAGAGAGTTTTGAAACTGCCACACACTCCTTTCCATCCAGTTTCCTTGAATTTTTTCTTGTAGCACAGCCTTTCCCAACCTGGTGCCCTCCAGATGTTTTGGACCACACCCCCAGCATCTCTGTCTACTGGCTATGCTGTCTGGGGGGAGTTGTGATCAAAAGCCCCTGGATGGCACCAGTTTGGGGAATGCTGTTCTAGGCCGAGGATGTACAACTTCTTTAGTCAAGGCAGAGAGCATGCTTCAGGTCCTGGCTGCTTGGAAAGTGTAATATTGGGTTAATCTAGTTCAGTGGTAATATTGGGGTGTGTGTGTGTCATATTCCCTTAGATTAGGTTAGCTATGTGTGTGAAGCAACCCCCCAACTCCTTCCCAGCAACAGGGGAAAAACCCCTGTAGAAAAATTGGTGGCAGACCACTAGGGAGGGCTAGAAGTGAAACCAAATTCTCGCATGTGTGTTGTTGTTACAGTTTTGTTCTTGGTTTTCTGTTCCTTGTGAGCCATCCAGAGACTTTTTAGTAATGGATGGCATAAATAAAAGAACATGTAGAATCATAGAGTAGAATAGTAGAGTTGGAAGGGGCCATGAAGGCCATCGAGTCCAACCCCCTGTTGTTGCAGGACATTAGTTCACACCATCCCACACAGATGGCTGTCCAATTTCTTCTTGAATGTCTCCAGTGTGGGAGAGCCCACCACCTCCCCAGGCAGCTGGTTCCACTGTTGTATTGCTGTGACAGTGAGGAAGCTTTTCCTGATATCTAGCCTGAATCAGGGTTGTTGCAGCTTGAGTTGATTATTCCGTGTCCTACACTCTGGCATTTATTTATTTATTTGGAATTTTTGTATGCCGTCCCATTTGCATAAGCCTCGGGATGGCTTCCAACATCATAAATAAACAGTTATTCAGGCAAGAACATATAAAATCTGGATTCATCCTGGCTAAAAGATTTTAAAACCAATAAATAATATTAATAATTATTAAAATATTGTTTAAATAAAAAGGTCTTGGCCTGACGCTGAAAAACAAATAATGATGGCACCAGGCAGACCTCTCTTGGGAGTGCATTCCATAACTGGGGTGCCACTGCAGAGAAGGCCCTCCTCCGGGTACTCACCCTCCTAATATCTTTCATGGAGGGTTCTCGGAGAAGGGCCTCTGCCGGCGATCTCAAGGTATCAGCAAGAAGAGATCTTGAGCTTCCTCCTTGCGAGCCTCTGTAGTGATTTGCCATTGCTATTTGGTGGCAAATGGCTAGTGTTTGGTGTGTGCCACTGCTACCACCAGCAGGAGTGCAGACAGCGGTGCAGGGGGCCTGTGGAGATCCCAAAGTTGCCCACTGCACCTGCAAGATCTAAATCACACATGCTTCTTTGGGACTCTTACCCTGTCCCAGTTAAGGCACATTTCTGGGGTATGCCAGTTATACTTGCCCCAGATTAAGCTTGAGCGTCATCACCGCTCCTTCCGCTTGCCCAGGAGAAGAGCTTCCCCCACCTGATACATGTTCATACTGCAGCTAGTCTTGGATGCAGTCTCGCAATATCCATCAACAGCTTGCCTTGCTGCTTTCCCCCACCACATGATCCTGCTCTGCACCAAGAAGACACAGTTATTTTCCACCTGAGAAGGAAACGGGCCTTGTGAAATTGACATTTTTCTCAACATGGCTGAGTACCCAAAGGGAACTTAAGAGGTAAACACAGCCACACCAAAACAGGCACACTTCTGGGGCAGTGAAATGATGATTGGAGGACAGAGAATGTCTTTAAGACAATGCAACTCTTCACAGTTAATGCAAACACAGGAGGAAGGATGTGTATTGGGATGTAACCAAACTGGTCCAGCATTCATTTGTGAGGATCCTCCTCTGTACATTTCTTTATGGTTCTATGTATTGATTCATTCAATTTTTTATTACATAAGAACACTTCCACAGAATTCAAAGCAACCTACGCAGTTTCTTCATCCCATCTGTCCCCAATTTTATCATTAAAACAACCACGTGAGATAAGGTTATTTCTGAGAGATACTGAGTAATACAAAGTCGAAACTACATATTACTCAAGTGATCCAGTGCTTTTGTTTTTAATCTAATGTTGCTTTAGGAGAGTGAATTTTATCAGACTGGTCATACTGGAGGAATTCTTGAAAAGAAACGAAACGAAACGAAACTACCTTGCAGTGGGTTGGCAAGTGTTTGTAACCCCCAACTATTTTAGCAATGGCAACCAAGTGACTACCCACAGGAGCCTCCTGAAATTAAGGATGTGCATGAAAGGACCGAGTTGCTCTGTTTGCTTCTTATGGAAGTCAAATCCTAGGAATGTGCTCAGAGGAACCTTGCTCTTTTACTTTATTCTAAGTATATGTTTTTGCACCTGGCTCTGGTTGGTGGCACTTGTGGTTCTAGTTACAGTGAAGACCTGGCAGGGCTGAAGTCTCTGCCCACTTCTGGTTTGCCCTGCCTGCGTCCTGTAAGAGCGCAATCCTGTGCGTGTTAAGATGGAAACAAGCCCTGCGGCCCTCGGCCGTCTCCAAGCCTCCGTGCTTAAATGAATTTGTGGGTGCGACAACTGAAACTGCTTCTATATACTGCAGACAATGAACTGATTTAGCCTTAAATCCAGTGTGGAGTAGGGTGGGTGGGTGCCCCTGTCCTGCTCTTAGGAAGAAAAGAGCCTCCTGCCGGGAAGCGTTGCCCACTTCTCTGACTTGCCTCGGTGGCTCATCGAGGAAAGGGATATAAGCCATGAGATGCGAAGCACTGCTAGAAACAAGCTGGGGAGGGATGGAAGAGCATGGCTGGGGGTGGGGCTGCTATTGTGCATCTCCTTTCTCCTTTTGCCTGTGCTCTAGAGTGCATTTACAACTGAATTCCCATGCTCTCTCAGAGGACACTTGTGGGGTGGGTGTGGGGAGAAGGGGTGGGAAAAGAAGTGGTTTTCCTGTTTCTCCTTTCCTTTCCTTTCCTTTCCTTTCCTTTCCTTTCCTTTCCTGCCAGAAAGGTCTTGTCCATTCTTTTGCCTTGTTAGTACCAAGACAGATTAGCTGTTTCTAAAGGTGCCTTTTGAGGCTGGGTCTATAGCAACACTTGCAGGCAGGATCAGAATGTGAAATGGCTGTGGGACCCTGAATGGCGAAGCCCCAGACAAACTGAAATGGACCTGGGGGATGCCACCAGAGTGGCGCTGGTGGCGCGGTTGATCATGAGTAGCCGGGCGCAGAATGTGCTGCCAAAATGCTGCTCCGGAGTTGCTCCTAAGATGCGGAAAGGGCAGGTGGAATTTGTAGGGGTCTTTGCAGGGCGCCATTGATTCCATGTGAACCCTTGTGCATCACATCTTCCTTCTGCCCAGATCAGCATTCAAGGCTGGTCCAGTTGGATACAGTTTTTTTCTTTTTTAAAAACTCATGTAGAATATATAACAGAATCATGTGAACTGATAATCACAGCAAATGGTAAAGACAGCAATAAGGCAGTTGACTCTGCCCAAGGGCTCAGTGTGGGAAAAATGACTTAGCATGGCCGCTGCTCTTTAATTTTAACAGCTCTGTGACCTAGAGACTTCCATACACTGAGCAGTCGATGCAGTTTTGTGCGTGGCTAGGACCAGCTGGTGGCCACTAATGGGTTGAATTCGAAAAGCCTCTGATTCATTTTTATAAACATCTGTTAAAAGGAGAAGATCTGGATTTTCCCTGTTCGCAGGGGATTTGCACATCCTTGATTCAAGGGCTTCTGATGGGTTTTATTTCATTCCAGGATTAATAAACTTGGAATAACAGGCTGTTGCATGGACTGAGTTACTTAGCCATCATGTTAGCTGGCATTTGGGAACTGGGGTGGTTTCAAGCGAAGCACATTCCATGCCTGAGAGTGGAAGGGCTAAGTGGGAGAGAACTGACAGTGGCAGAACTCTTGAAATTATTCCTCCTGCCCGCAACCTCCTGGTGAGATGATGGAGCGTCGAATGGAAGGTCTTTGAAATGTGCTGTGATAATAGCAGAGGAAGGGGAGAAACTCATTTCACCAGGTCATAAAGTATCCAGTTGGAATTTCGCTGCTAGCCAGCAGGCTGTAACTTGCACCATTGGAGTGTGTGTGTGTGTGTGTGTGTGTTTGGGGGTGCTGTATCACAGCCCGTGTGCCCACCAGTAGCCAGTAGCCCAGCGGCCCCAGCAGATGTCTCCTACTAAGGCACTGCCATAGACTGCTAGCAGAAGTCTGCCTCATGGTGCATGGCTCTTTCCTATTCAGCTTTGAGGTATGCAGTAATAGTAAAGAATGCTCCTGGGCATGTGCTGAGTACTTTTGCCTAATTATTGGGGAATTGCAGCTAGCCTAAGGGGCAGCCTTTCTGGAGTAAATGTTTAATTTACATGCTGCTTCAGCCTTAACTGGTGATTTCCCCCTCCCTTTCTACCTCCTCTCTTTCCCACACACAGAGGAAACAAATCACGCTTCATGTCTCTTCTTGCTTCCATGACTATACAAGGTGACCCATGTACACTTAGAACCTTGCCTTCACCAGGTCTAGAAACTTACCTATTTAAATAGACACACCGAGTTGCTCATTCTTAACATGCAGAATTATGCATCTTTGCACAGTGGGACTGAAGAATATGCACGCTTATTCCCCTGCCTGTAACATTTTTCTCTTCTGCTCACACCATCTCCGTTTTCCGCACGCCTGGCTGCTCCAGCCTTGTCTTCCTGTCCTCCAAGTCTCATCACTCTGCCTTAGGTGGCTGCCCTTCTAAAGGAGAGGTCCTGCCAGTTGGTGACTTGTGTACAGCACTTAGTACATCAATGGCTGGCATGTAATAAATGTCAAGCAGTTCCAGCAGCATCTTTTGCACGTCTATTTGCTCAAAAATGTTGTGTTTTACAGGGCTGGTATTGCTTATCGATTTGCAGAAGAGGCCTAGTTACTGTGGCTCTTGGCAAGCCGGACTGTGTGTAGCAGCACATGCTGTGTCAGCACCGGAAAATTGCTCTTGTGATCATAGCTGCAGGATGGAGGGGGGGCGGGTCAGCTTGCATGTTCCTTAAGACAAATGTAGCATTTCTATTAGGCCTGTGAAGAGAGGCATGAAAGTCTATAGGAAATACTTGGTGAATTTTAAGAAAGCGCAGATGCAGAAGTCATAGCCACGTAATCCGACATGTGCCTACTTTGAAGCAAGTCCCATTGAGCTCAAAGGGGCTTGCTTTGCAAGGAAGCTGATATAGCGCTGCATCCTGAACAGCATCGTTGCCACCAGGCTGAGCCGACCGATTGTTTTTTTTCCTCAAGATTAGACTCTCTAGACTAAATTATGCAAAAAGTGCAGATGAGCTGGATGCGCATAAATGATGCAGATTTCAGACAGTGTTGGCCTGAGAAGGTCTGGTGCCTGAGGCAGAAGAACCAAGCCCTGTGACCTGCAACCCTTGGGGCATAATAAATACATTAATAATAGGGTGGTTGCCTGATTGATTCATTAATTGGCTCAGATGTCTTGAATTCAGCTGATTGGCATCTGTGCACAACTTAAAGAAGAAAAACAAGCAGTCCTGAAGCAAAGGGCATTCTGAGCTTGTTTTTGGATGCTGCATGTATTTGTTTGACGGTCATTTGTCCTTCAGAGGGGGCATCCTGTCTAATGTGAGAAGGAGAGATGGTGTAAATGTGTCCTTTGGTAAACTGCCTTTGTACTGAGTTAGATTATTTTTCCTTCTAACCCAGTTGTGGCCTGTTCTGCCTGGAAGGAGGTCTCCAAAGTGTCAGATAGAGAATGGTGATCCCTGTCACCCAGTACCTGAGCCTCTTTTGAACCGGAGATGCTGGGACCTTCTCCATGCAGTTCTGTACTGGTGTATGGAGCCACTCCCTAATATCAGGATGCTGCCTTTACTTAGTCATACCAGTGGTCTAGCCACCTAGCTTCACAATGACTGGGATCCGACAACAGGGTTCAGTGTAGGTTGTTTATGAAATGAAGGTTATCGTGGTGCCGTAACTTAGCCACAATAGCAAGCCATGGCTTATTAGCCAGAAAGGACCCAAGAAGTTGGGGACTAGGTTCACACAACGTGGTAAGACATGGTGGGTTATAAGCCAGGGACTGTCTGTTGTATTGACGGAACCAAGCCAGAGTGGTTAACAAGCCATGCTGCTAGGTTCAGCCAAGTTGCCCCTGGCTTATGCCATGTGAACCTAGTCCTGTTCTTGGATTGTGACCTGTAGGTTGTTCGCCATGGTTTATTATCTTGGTTGGGTTCAGACAACATGGTAACCCATGTTCCAACAACAACCCACAGTTCAACAGCAACCTACATTCAAACTTTGAGTGGGGTTATCATTCTGTCTGAACCCAGCCATTGTCTGCTCTGACTGGCAGAAGCTCATCAAGGATCATCAACAAAGGTCTTTTCCCATCACTTACAACCTAATCTTTTTACCTGGAGATGCAAGGGATTGTATGCGGGGCCTTCTGTAAATAAGCCAGGTGCTCTGCCCTTGAGTTGCAGCCTCTACCTTAAATAACCAAACCCTTAAATTAGCTGCTTCATTTCTTTTATACTCCTTTCTACCAAGGAATTTTAGGCAACATCCACAGGATTCTCACATGGTCCCTCATCAGGCTTGGCCCTGCTTCAGTTCAGCAAGATTGCTTGGTCAGGCACCTTCAGAACACACCTTGGGACAGATTACCTATTCATGGATTAATGGGGGCAGGAGATGTAATACCATGTTTATAGGCATCCTGTGCACCCCGTATGCACTCACACATGCCCACCCTCCATCAATTTGGAGGACATTTTCAGGATCAAATGTTTGTAATTGGATGGTAGTAGCTGCTTGATTAAATGATGCGGCCCGAAATACTAAGTGATATTTGTCTGCCCTGGCAGACTTTCTCACCCTGCCAAATGGTGGGGACATCATGACTTGCCATTTAATAATTTTTTTGGTTACCATAGTTTTCTTGGCATAATTTTTTTTAAAAAAAATCTGCATGCAGAGTATACAGAGCCCTGTTGACCAGATGGTGGAGAGACACACATAAATCAGAGGATGAGAAAGTCTCTGTTTTGCCTCTTCCAGCAGCCAGATGTCTGAAGGATGCTTGGAGAGAAGGGTTTTGTTTCCTTCCAGTAGCCAGAGGCAAGTGCAGATATTGGATTTCACATACCTGTGTAAGGGAGATAGAAACTCTCAGATCAGAACACAAAATGGCTCTTTGATGGGGAGCCCAGGATCTTCCCTTCCCCAGAAGGGAGTTTAACATTCTGAGGGGTTAGAAAGAAATAGCATTTCTCATATTAACCTCTCCTGGATGGGTGATTCCATGTTGTGTAAGTGCATCGAGACGTCATTGCTGGCCTGCATTCCTGGCCATCTGCTGATCAATATTTGTTGCTCTTGCAAGTGGCGAGGTGCATGCTCCCAGCAGTGCTGTGAGCCATTAGCTGGCATGGGCCCGGCGCCTGCCTGAATGCTGAGAAGCATGCCATCCTGGCTGGAGAAGTGGTCTGGGCAAATGTGCAAACTTCCATGGCCAGCAGGAGATATAGCAGCTACGGTGTCAGAGCCTGGCACAGCGAACTGAACTTCCCGCAGGCAGGACTGACTTCTCCCACTGAATGCAAGTTCAAGCATAACTAACTTAATCCCAATTCAGCCCACTGCTGCAGCTGATTCAAGCGTGTGGTGCTTTGGAAGTCATGGGATTGTAGACAAAGCTAGTGAAGGCCCAGGAGCAAGCAGAATGCAGACCCCAGCCCATGACGGATGCTTTGTTGGACCCCTGAGGACAATGACTGGGCAACTGTGGTCCTCCAGATGTTGACGAACAACTTTCCCAGCATCTGTTGCCGCTGGTCAGGCTGGCCAGGTGGCAAATGGAGACCAACAATGCTTGAAGGGCCACGCCGAACCTGGGGCCTGCCATACCTGGGGATTTTGCAAAGAGCGATGGACTACGATGTAGCTTGGAAAGCTACAGCAAGGCAGTACCTGTCTTCTTAAGGAGGACTGTGAGCTCAGGATTCCTATCCTTCCACTGTTCCTTTACCCTAAGCAATCCTAAGAAGTAGGAATCTTCTTCCTACTGAGGCTTGAAGTACCTTGGTTGGCAATTTTGGGACACACACTACAGCGTGAGGATGGCCTGTGTTCTATAGCAGAGAGAAAAGTGGATGGAGTTAAAGGTGTGGCTTTTTTGTTAAGTATGCAGTGAAAAGAAAAATCATTATTCATAATAATTAGACTTAGACCATGCTTTTTTTTTCCTTTTGCAAGGAAATTTATATGGCCTTCCTCCTCCTCTTCATTCTTTCCTCATAGCAACCCTGTAAGGTAGGCTAGATGGAGAGTCAATGAGGTGGCCCAAGTCACCCAAGGGAGTCTCATGGCCAAGTGGGGGCTAGAACCCAGATCTCCCAAGTCTCATTCCAGTACTCCAACCACTAGAGTACACTTCGCATCCAGATATTCTTTCCCAGAAGGCAGATGAATATTTTGGGGAGTTAAAGAGAAACAGCATTTCTCATGTTGTCCCTCTTATGTATGGTTGGGTCCATACATGGCAGAGATCTCTGCCTGAGAACTTGGAAAACAGATTTGGCTGGGGTGGCTGAACTTGGTGGGTACATAGTAATGCAAAACATCTTGCTATACCCTTGGTGATCAAATAACTCTGGCACACCAATCTTGCTTCCCTTCCCAATCCTTTCAAAACCACATTGGTGGTGAAATCATGTATTCAGGAAATGAAAGAGGTTCTGCACCCAAGCTTTGGACCCTGGTTCCCATGGCCGGCTATAGCACCTGTCCAAAGTGCCTTCCATAGGTGCCCTTAAAAGGCCCTTTTACTGCATGTTTCTCTTCAAGCTACCCACCACTTGCCCTAAACAGCAGGGCGGGGGATGGCCAAGGAGCCCCAGGGGTTGTCAGTGGGTCTTCTGCTGAAACATGGGCCATGGCCTGTGCCCAGTCATCACAACTGATATTTGCAGCCCTGTGGCTCCTATAGGAGTTGTTGGGAGCATAAGTGGAGCCGGTAACAGCATGGCCTTGCTTGTTTGCAATGCCAGGGCTTTCAGTAATCTTTCTTTCAAATAAAACATGTTCCAACCTCTGCAGGTGCTAACAAGATCCTGTTAATTGCTCTCACGTGTGGCTAAATTAAGCCTTGTGCTGTTATCTCTTGCTGTAGTGTTAGAACAAAAACATTGCAGAGCCTGGATGCTCAGAGGAGCCAGTGGGCTGCAGGATATCAACCAGCCGGGAGACTGGCCATGCACCACAGCTCTTCTGGCTGCTGCTATCTTATGTCAGTCTGCAGCATCTTGCCAGGGGCTGACACTGCTGGCTTTGCACACCAGTTGTGTGACTTGACCACAAGGCAGTTCAGCAAAGCACAGGACAGCTAGAATGGAGTCCTACAGGTCTTTAAGGATCCGGAAATATACACGTGAATTTTCACATCTGTGCATAACAGCTCAGGATTTGAAGCAGAGCCCTTCCATAATCAACAAGCAGAGCTTGTTCCTACTAGAAAGGGGCTAACCAAGTAGAGGAACCCAAGCTTGCAATGCTCCAAGTGCCATCAGCTACAGCCAACATAACTAAGAAGGTAAGAAAAGCCATGCTAGGTCAGATCAGTGGTCCATCTAATCCAGCCCTCCATACACATGGTGGCAAACCAGCTGTCCACAGGATCCCTCAAGCAGGATGAGTACAAGACCTCCACCAGTCCACAGCAAATTGTGTAGGCAGATGTGCCACCACTGGTAAAGGAGGTAGCACCGCCAGCAAGGCTAGTAGCCATGGATGACCTCCTCCCTCCGTGAATCGGCCCAATCTCCTTTGAAAGCCAGCCAAGCTGGTGGCCAAAGCCACTTCCCTTGGCAGTGAATTCCAGAGTCCAGGGATAGTAGAATGCTGTAGTCCAGCAGCATTGGGAGGGCTACAGTTCCCACATCTCTGAAATGAACAATTTGAAGTCTAGGAAGACAAGTCTTGAAATGCATAGGGGTTTTATGTTTTGAGAATCCCACTGTCAAAAACAATCCAAACATCTCAATCTGAAGGAAAAGCTCAGTTGTGGGGGTAGAAGCCTGGGGGACCACAAAAACTCCAGGATTTTTCTTCTGGAGGGCAGGCCCCTTGTGCTACAGGCTTCCCCTGCTAGGTGAGTGTTCCAGGAACCATCTGCATCAGTGTACCCAGCTGGGTGGTTGTGAGAGGCTTCAGCGAGGTTTCTTTGGAGACTCTTTCAACGCGTTTGCTTATTTTGTGATGGCTGATTGTTAGAACAACTGAGTGGTGGTGAAATTTTGTTCAACTGAATGTTGAGCAGCATGACCCTTGTGCCCCACCCTCCTTAGTCACCTCATCTCACCCCCATGTGACCTTTTTTTTTGTTTCTCTGCATGAAAAAAGTCCTCAAAGGGAAACGTTTTGCTGATGTGGAAGAGGTGAAACGAAAACGGCAGAAGCACTAAAAGGCTTCGAAACCGATGAGTTCAAAACCTGTTTTGAGCAATGACAAAGACATCTCTATGGGTGCATTGCATCAAAAAGAGTAATTTGAAGGTGACTTAAGTCTGAACATGTAAAAATAAATGCATGATTTTTAATAAACAAATTCCTGGTTTTGGGGGGTCCTCCTTGTATTCTGTACTGAAATATTCTGCACAGATGAGCTGTTGTCTCCTGCTCCTTGTTCCTGTTACCGTGTTCCGAACCTCAGAAGGCACAGTGAGCTATTTGTCTCTGGGGATATGCAAATGGGAAAGAGCAAATACTTTACACCAGCTAAATGTTCCTTACTATGGTAAAAAAAATTACTATTGCTTTCTTTAAAAATGGCCCTTTAGTCCAAGAGGAGCGTGGCATTAGCTGCCGAAAGCAGGGAGCACTACTGTACAGAGTAGTACAGTATGTTCTACTTTTGCATTTCTCTCCCTGCCCCAGATCCTCTTTCTCGTTTTCTCCTGCCTCCCTTTCTGAAATGCTAAGCAATGAGGGCCTCTGGGAGTCTACAATAGGCCTACACAATAGAAGTAATTTCCTGCATTTCAGAAGTACCTACACCACTGAGGCAAGACTCCGTGAATGGTGCTTCCTGAGCTCCTGTGCCACAGACCGGCAAAGACAAAGTGAGCGCTCTGCGGGGAAATCGTTCCCTTTCTCCATTCGGAGATGTGATAACTCTGACTGATGCGCGGGGCAGGCATGACAAACCTGCCAGATACATGTCACATGAGAGAGAGCACTGAATGCCCCTTAAAGGGAACCCGGAGGCTGTGCTTTTTGGGGAAGGAATTTCCCAGGCAGCAGGCGAATGGCTCTCCTCTGTGGGCTGCTTCGGACATGTTCACTGCAGTCTATCATACTGGCTCCCGAGAGCGAAGATGCAAGAGGATGCTGTAAAGTGAAGCAAAGGACGCCTTCCTGCAGTTTTTTTTTTTTTAATAGCATTCTTGGTCTGAATCCTGCTCCAATCTTCAAATATCATCTCCTTATGCAGCCAAGGCAGAGCCAAGAAGGGAGGTCACTCAGCAGATATGGGGTGGGGTGGAGGATAAGCACAAGGTTTGCAGAAGTTAACCCTGGGTGTGCAAAATAAATCCAAAACCAGAACAAGGGTGAAATAAAAGCAACTGAGGTGGTTGGAATCCAAACTAGAGCTGGAAAACAAAACACAACCTAAAACTTAGCAGTGGTGCAGTGATAGATTGAAGGAGGACAACCCTGGGCATATTTGGACAGAATTTTATTTTATTTTTTTTTAATCCTAGAAAAAGTTCATGCAAATCCCAGTGTTCCCCAGTCAGCATAGGAGATTATGTGAGCAGAGTTCCTGGCACTTCTGTTTTTGTTTTTGTTTTGGCACAAAGCACTGAGCAGGAGAAGGCCTTTGCTCTCCCTGGGATGTCACAGTGCAAATTGTTTCCCTGCCCCCAACTGTTCTTAGGTGTAGAGATGAAAACAAACAGAATACAGGTGTTGGTGCACCTTCCGCTCTGGCAAAACCCACTTGATTTGCTCTTCTTCTTCTTCTTCTTCTTCTTCTTATTATTATTATTATTATTATTATTATTGCAGCTGCTGATGAGAAGAGAAACAATGGAAGCCTTTGCAGAACTACTCAGATATAAGGCCCATGGTGGTCTATGCTTCATGGCTGAATGGGAATTCCATCCTGGATCTCCTGGATCCTTTTCAAACACTCTAACCACTATACCACACTATCTCTGCCCAAATGTGCCTTTTCTGAAATGCTAAGCAATTTCCCTGCAAAAAGAACAAATAAATAAACTACAGCCCCCAAGCTGATAGCTGTAATGAGCTCAGGGTGGAATTTGAAGAACTTCAGTGAGTTCATTTTACAGATTCATATGCTCCTTACTGATATAAGGGGGTAATGTTTGCTTCTAATTGGCATGTGAGGTAGTCACAGAGATAGAGAGAGAGATACAGAGAGGAACAAGTGTCATTCATCTTCAGTTATCACCGGCGCATGGGAAAAGGCATAGAGTCCCATGTTCCCCAGGGATTTTTCCCATCTTTGACAAGGGAACTGTTTTCGCCTGCTTTGCTCTTGGGCTAGATGTGCCATGCGCCACTCACTCTCCATCACTTTGATAGGATTTACCTACTTTTCCTCTAATCCTTCTTTGTCTGTTTGGATACAAAGCTGCTGTATATAATTACACTTAGCAGGATGGAAGGCATGTTCTTTGCCTACCCGCTCCTCTCCATGAGAAATGATCTCTACTGTGAATTGCTGCTTTCAGTGCCGCTGGAAATTAGTGGAGGCTCAAGTACGTGTCTCCAGAAGTGCTACAGGAAATACTTGTAGTGCAGCATCGTGCATCTGTGTCGTACCTTCTGTGCTGCCAACAAACCTGAAGAGGTTGTTTTTATGCTGGGTTTTGAAAGAGGAGTTTTGAGGGTGGCACCCCTGGAAATCCACCCCAACATAATCTTCAATGCCTTGTTTAAGTATGTGAAGGGAGAGATTCTGCTAAATTCTCAGGCATGAAATAGCTTTGCTCATTCGGCAGTGAAGAGGGAGACATGTTGGCATCTTAAGAGGGTTGTGAGGAGGGGCAGGGAAGCTAACAGGCTCAATTGTACAGAAGGAACATTTAGAGAGATAAGGAAGGGGCCCAGAGGGAATGTGAAAATCTGACATGGGCATCACCTGCATGCATACAAAATTGTATTCTTTGACTAGAACTAACGAGGTATGATGAAGGTGATGATGAAGATGACCAGAGTTGTTTTAATTTTCTCCAGTTAAAACTCCCCCCCCCCCCGCCACCATTCCCACAATTAAATATGGCTGTGGCACACACCAAACAGAAAAGATGTTGGTATGCGAGCCCCATATTTCTCAGCATTTTTCAGTATAACTCAATATTATATCACAAATGTGATAAATTGAGAAACATTCATTTTATGGATTGGCTGCTAATTTTATCTGTGGTTTCATTGGCAGAGAGAGTACGTATTTATGAGGAACCAAAAGCAGACACGCCCCCACCCTCCTTGCAAAGTTGTAAGCATCAGTGTGGGTGGATTCACACAAGCATTTGTGCGGTTCATCATCAACTGGAAAAGGCATCTTCTGTGCATGCTTCCCTGGTCTTATGACTAGCTCAATGAATGTCCTGGCGGAGCCGGCTTCTCTCGAAATCCTTCTCCAAGAATGTCGATGGGATGTCAGGTCAAAATACACACTTGAACAGGATCATAACAATACACATTCAAGTGAAAGAAATGCTTGCTGCAAGATGTATCAATAGCCATGGGATTAAATATCTTTCACGTGGCACAAGATGCGTTTTCAAATATCTGTCAGTGGGTTTTGGGGATGACAGCTAAATGGATCTCCAAGGTTCAGTATTGCTCTGGACACTAGTTGTGGAAGACACAGGAAGTCTTAGGTCAAGTCGGACCATTGTCCATCTAGCCCATTACCGTCAAAGTGACTGGCAGTGGCCCTCCAGGTGCTGGGGAGAGAACCTGGGACCTTTTGCCTGTAAATTTGGTGCCGTCTCACTGAGCCACAACCATGTCCTAAAAAGAATGGGAGAGAGCTGTTGTCTTCATGCCCTTCTAGGACTTCCTCAGAAGCATCTGATTAACCATGAATGTAAAAACAGGGCTTTCTACAGCCAGGTACCCTCCAGTTGTGCTGGATGATCACTTCCAACCATCTCGGCTGTTGTGGCCATTAGAAGGTTGGGTAAATTAGATCCAGTAGGATTTTTCTTAGCTGCTTAGCAGGTATAAATCACCAGGAAATTGTGGTCATAGAAATGGTCACAGACAGAACGTGGCTTGGCAGCTTGGCTTGAGCATTGTGAAGAAAATGGTGGCCGAGTTCTTGGGCTGCATCCCTTGAGAGGGCTGGAGGAGCCGCTGCTCCATCTGCATCTCTGCATGCTGCTCCTGTTTCTTACGGGGCCTCCCACCTCATTCCACATAAGGCATGTTGTCTTGGCCCCATTATGCCCCCCACCCAAAAATCATGCTTTGAGTACATACTTAGCCTTGCCCAGATGCTAATGTTTGAAAGGCAAAGACCAGGCCAAGGAGAGACGCCACTTTTCCTTCCTGCAGCCCCAGCCTTTCCAGCTGGAGGTCTGTGTCCGGGGGCTGCCCTGGGGGAAGAAGAACAGCAGCAGGTGAAGTCTGTCTGGGTCAGCTGGGATCCCCCCCCCCAGCATCCCTCTCCTGACAGCTCTTGAATTGCAGGGCCTGAGTTGCATGCCAAAGAGGATTGGGTTATTAACACCACATACTATTTGTTGTGCGTGTGTGTTGTGGGATGGTTAGAGGTCCACTCACTAGAGCCTAATTCTACACCTAGAATTACAGCATTCTGACCCCAGGAATTTGAACATCAGAACTGCATGAAGTACACAGCACTTCCACATAATCTCCCCTCCTGATTACTCTAAGCTTTCCTCCATTTGGCAGCATAATTTAGGGTTTGAGGAGAGTCATTTTGTTGACTCAGAGATTTCCCAGTAGACCCAGATCTACCGTTTGCCAACCTTCGGTGTGGTAGAGTAAGTTTCCAGGATTCCTTTCTACCTAAGATGAGTTGGACAAAAGAAACAGCAATCTGAAGGAAGCCATTGTTCTGCCCAGAAACGAGGATCTTGAGAAGAATGACATCATCATTACGATAGGTAAACAGATCAATATCCCAAGAGCTTATCGGGGTTTCGGATTTCAGCACTATTGATCACTTGAAGCCTGCAGATAACCCTTCTCTCATACCTCATGCAGGAGTCACCTTCTTTACAGGCTCAGCTGGGGTAGAGGCTTCTGGGCTTTGGTCAGGGTCAACGGGGTGTCACATTTCTGCATGAAACAGGACGTAACCTTCACATGAATATAGGATGGAGGCCTTATGTTCCTCTCCATAACCATTACAGGAGAAAGGTTGCTGTTGCTGTTCAAATTCCAGGTTAGGATCTCAGTTGTTGGCTCTTTGGAGTATTTGCTCTAATGCTTTATTCCTTCATTCAGTTTATCAGCTGGCCAATAACAAGTGTTCCCTGGATGATCTGGATGGCAGGCTTGGGCTGCTAAAGATCACTCCACCTGGCTTGCCTTGCAGGATTGTTCTGGGAATAGATGGCATAATTTCTGGTGCATTTTATGCCGGGAAGTGTTTTAAAAACCTAGAGATGATAACTGTATATAGGGATTAAATAATTGGTGGAAGGTTCAATTAGGGCCGTAATGGCTCTAAGAAACCCACTGTGGGAAACTGAATGCTGCACTAGATGATCCAACAAGGCTGCTCTTATCTTCTGATTCACTGCTGTAGAAATTAGTAGCTACATCCATGCCAGAATTGGGGGATGCTGAACTTGTAGTGCAATGGAATTTCCTCTGCTCAGGGGGGAACGGCTGTAGCTCTGTGGAACAAGCACATGCTTTGCATTCCAGTGGCTCCAGCTCAGGAAAACTCCTGCCCAAAATCCTTGCAAAGCTGCTGCCAGTCCATGCAGCAGCTTTTCAGATGGGGCAACGGTTTTATTCTGTAGAAGGCAGCTATATACAGAGTTGCATCTCAGCTAGAAATCCAGCATGGCAGGGTTCCTATGAATGGGAAGGTAGAGAGCATGGGTCTCTGTGCTGCTGAGTGTTCTGTTGCTTCTCCTCCTGCCTCATCAGCAGGATTCCCTTTCTCTCCTCTTATGATATGGCAAACTTCTTTTTTGTCCTGGACAACAGAAGACTCTGGTGGAAGGGGAAAGGAATGCAGTGACACCTTCCATTGGAGCTCATTGCATTTTTCTCCCCAAAGATGCAATATGGAAGCCATGCACTTCCATGGGCAAACACAAATGCAAGCTGCCAGACTGACCTTGCTAGCGCTCTGCGTCAGACAGAGTTCCTCCTTTCTGTCTCTTGATCGTGCCAAATATCCAGCATGGCATGTTTCTCACTAGCAGGGCGGGGTAACTTGTGGCCCTCCAGGGAGGGGAGTTGCGGCCCTGCAGATGCTTTCCCTGAGCACCAATCATTTGGTAGTTCCACAGCTTCTCTCTCCATTCTGTGAAGTGGAATGCCTCCCATGAGTAGCCGTAATAAAAGCTGCAAGCTCATAAATGCTCGGAGGTTTTTGGTAGGTTGGTCCTGCCCCTTTTGCCTTAAGCTGTGCCCAGAACTGGAATGCAGCACATAGTTAAGCTGTGAAATTTGCTTCCATGAGGCATAGTGATGGCTACAAATTTCAGTGGCTTTAAAAAGTGATTGGGCCAATTCATGGAGAAGAAGCCCATAAGTGCTCCCAGCCCTAATGGCTATGTGCTGTGGCTGATAGCCTAGCCCTGGGCAGCATGGGTATGTGCACCAGCTGCTGGGGAATTTGGGCAGGACGGTGCTGTTGCTGGGCCAGATGGGCCCTAGCTGACCCTTGGCTCTTCGTAAGTTCTTAGTCAATCCAATTACTTGACTTTAAGTTGTTTGATTGTTTTTAACAGTGCCAAAGTGTTAATTATTTTAAAGGGTTAATTTTTTCAACCGAACAGGTTATGAGCCCTATCCAAGGCTAGTCCAAATTCCATTCATAACTGCTCTAAGTGTTAAGTTACATTAGATATTAAGTTACATTAGTTCCCAGATGGCCAGCACGTTCTCATTCATTCATTCTTCATGCATTGATATGTATTTTAGACGAGGCCTTCCTTGGTTTCTTTTATAAAGGAGGGAATATCTTTTTCTGAGTTGGTGCTCGCTTTGGCACACTGGTTCATCAGCCAAAAACAAACTAAGCTTCCCCCACTTCCTCCTTTGACAGCAATGTGACATTTCTAATTGATCAAGGCAAACTCCTACAGTTAATCAGCCGTTTTTTCACTGAATAGCACCTTTGCCTTTGGTTGGCTTTTCACTGCCCTAACAGAGCTTACCTTTTCTTTCTTTGTGACTCTTGGGAAAACTCTGTTTGACTCTCTGAGGTCAGGTTCACCGACCTCTTGAACCTTCCTGAAGAGTTCACTGGGGCGACGTTTGGAAGGCCAGCATCACAGGCGTGGGGCAAATACCACCCCTTCTGTAATCCCGATTTCTGTCACTCTCTCAGCGTATGGGTACATCTTCCAAGAATCCACCTGTGCTGTGCTTCCCCCTCCTCTCCCAAGTAACTTGATGCACAGCGTTTAGACAGAGCCAGAACAGATCCGTTTGTCTTTTCTGGCACAGGGCAATGGGGAGACATCAGAGGAAGAACATCTGGTGCAAAACCAGGGAGTGGGTTTTGAGCTGCTCTGTCTAAGGTGCTGAAAATGAATTTGGGTAGTTCCCAGAGGCTGTAGCAGATAATTAAAAGGATTAATTCCACCCGACTCTTTACCTTCCCAGTTTATAGAGCTGCCTGGAGCATAATTTGTCTTTCTGAGGGCTGCTTCTGAAAAAATTCATTTCTCTGTGTGACAAACCCAAGGGAGGTGCCTGGATGCATCACAGGCAGCCTGGAATTAGGAGTGGTCCCTTTTTCTGTATAAGGTAAGTTTTGCCTGAATGCCACCAGGTTGATTTGATCTGGCTACTTGCAGAGAAAATTTAGGGGGTTCATGACATCCCAAATACTTCATAGATTTGTATAAACCAGTTTTGTCAAGGGTCAGCTTATGGGACTTTAACTGCCCCTCCAGGGGTCAGCTCTTATGCAAAAACACAGAATTTGGCATCCCCTTTGGTGGCTCCTCAGAGGCTCGCTCCTTCCCTCCCTCCCTCCTTCCTTCCTTCCTTCCTTCCTTCCTTCCTTCCTTCCTTCCTTCCTTCCTTATTTTGAGAAGGGTTTTCCCCCTTTCAGGTTGGGGAAACTGATTTTCAGGAATGTGCAAGTGGGCTTCATCTGGAGATGGTCTTGTTGGACTATAACGTGGTGGATGGACTGTGCACATGGTGATGGAGGATTGGTGAATGAGAGATGTGATGGGATATATTGTGGAAGGTGTTGAATGTAGGTGGTTGGTAAGTGACATGCTGGGCTGTGTTAAGATCTAGTCAGTTGGAGTTGTATTAAGATCGAGATGGTTGGCTGCTGAAGGTGATGGATTGGTAATATTGATGGGAGGGTTGGTTGCATGGTTGGAGGACTAAGAATAAAGATGATTTGGTTGGCCTTGTCTTGTCTTGCTGATTGGAAGCTTTATTACTGTATCCACCATATCAACATCACATTGCTGTGGTGAGTCAGGATGGGGTGCTCCGATCACCGTGATTTGGAGGGGGCAGATTTGGTTTTGGATCTCGGTGGGAGCAGCAGAGCAGCAGAGGCCAGAGAAGTGCAGAGAGAGTGACCAGGGAACTTGCAAAGGCAAGGTAGGAGCCTGGGCAGAGGATTGAGGGGCAGGAGGAGTGGAGAGGGAGGGAGGCAGGGCTAGAGAGGCCAGAGGGGCCCAGGAGGAAGCAGAGGGGGGCAGTGCCCCTGAGGCTTATAAAGCCGCACTCAGCCATTGGTGGCACCAACGGGTGATGCGTGAAGGGTGATGTGACAAGGGCTTTGTCCCTTGGCTGCATCCCTTCGTTGTGGCCCAGGTTACCTGGGGACTCCCTTCCCCAGGGACTTTGTCTTCACCAAGGGAGCATGATTCTCAGACTGAAGCGAGGGTAGCAGAGTGCAGGCAAGCAAAGGGTGCAGGGGGCAAGAAGAAGCAGGGCTCCCTGAGGGGGTCCTATGCCAGGCCAGGAGACGGCCATGGTGGGAATGGCAGGTGGGATGATGGTAACATGAAAATATGTATAATTTGTTTTGTAGCATTGGTTGTTTAATTAGCTTCATGTTCTCAATTTATCTTCTCAATTTATTCATCTTATTCTACTTAACTTATTGTTAACATTATTATTAATTACTTATTTATATTAGTTAGTTATTGTTTTTATTATGATTGGTTTTATTGTACTTGTTGATTTTACTGTATTATATTGTGCTATTGATTATATTGGAAGCTACCCAGAGAGCCTATGGCTAATTGGATAAATCCAATTAAAACAATAGATGCACCTTAGTCTGATCCAGCATGGGCTCTTCTTATGCTCTTAACTAAGCCATAGCTAGGAATTTCTGAAGCTGCAAAACTCGAGTGCAGCTGAAATCCTTTGCGTTCAGTCATGATGCCTGTTTTGACTTGAGTTTGCATTACATCGCAAGCAAGTCCATATTACATTGTTAGTTACGCATTTATGCACGGGTGTGTTATTTCATGCGTATTTTCCAACAGTATGCATCAAGTTAGTACATTTTTGAAATGCAGGCATTCATTCATTGATTAAAGCACGTTTCTGTGGATTCTTCAAAAGTATGCATTTGTTTTATGTACATGTTTTGAATGTATGCAAGCTGTTGAATAATTGTGGGCAACCAACCAATCATATTGCAAACTCGCAAATATATGGACTTCAGTAGCAGACTGTGTTGAAATCTGCATTTTGGCTCAAAGGCACAAACTGGAGAATTCCTGTTCAAAACTGAACTGAAGCTAATGACTTATACATCCCTAGCCACTATCGACTTGACTGACAGTTTGCCATCTTGTCCTCCTTTTTAGCTTTGCAGTTGACCTTTGGTGTGCTGCACTCTCTAAATCCTCTACTCTTTCCTTCCCCCACCTTAGGTTCTCGGCCTCGTCTTGAGGATTTCTCTCCAAGGATCATAGAGCATCCCTCTGACCTCATTGTGTCCAAAGGGGAACCGGCAACATTGAACTGCAAAGCGGAGGGACGGCCCACTCCTATCATCGAGTGGTACAAGGATGGGGAACGTGTGGAGACGGACAAAGAAGACCCTCGGTCTCATCGCATGTTGCTGCCAAGCGGTTCCCTCTTCTTTCTGCGCATCGTGCATGGGCGGAGAAGCAAACCCGATGAAGGCGTGTACATCTGCGTGGCCCGGAACTACCTGGGTGAAGCGCTCAGCCGCAATGCATCTCTGGAGGTGGCCAGTAAGTAGAACTCTGCACTAGAGAGGAAGAGCTTCTCGTGGCCTGCAAGCTGTGTTGC
>JAIXND010000621.1:12972230-13001570 GCA_023646645.1 Varanus salvator macromaculatus
CCACCCATCCTGAAGCTACTTCTAAGTTTTCTTTTAAAGTTGGGAGACCTGGTCATGAATCTCCTGTCTCATGTCTGCTTTATGCTGTAGTTCAAGAATTGCCAAGAATTCACTGCTCTCAGAACCACATTTCCCAGAGTTACCTGGAAGAGAAAGGATGTGGTTAAATTGGTTCCTTAAAGTAAGGGAAGGCAACTGGTAGGCCAAAACATCTACACAGCTTCAGCTTTGGGTGGCATAGAAATATAATAAATACTAGAAGCTACAACTCCCATAATCTCACACCATTGATGATGCTGGCTAAGGCTGATGGGAGTTGTAGGCAAAAGCATCTGGAAGGTCACAAGATGTCTATCTCTGTCTTAGGGTCTACAGGGGGCCCTAAGAAAACACTGAAAGCAATGTATGGAGAAAGAGAGGTTGCCTGCCCTACATGGGGCATTTATTGTGCAATCATGATTCCCTACTTAGAGTTGTCTCTGGATCCTTTAGCCTCCAGTTCTGCTTCTGTTTTTACAGGGCACTTTCAGCAAGTTATTTTAGAGCAGGGAAAATGCAACATTATTTAAGAAAACACAGGAAAATTCTTTTTCCATGTGTATATTCACAAGTACTATACCACAGTACCACCTAGAACTTGCGTATCAGAAAATCAGGAAAGGCTACATAGAAGCTACATATCAGAAACACAAGAAAGGATACACTGTTTATACAATAATACTGAAAGTCAGTATAGCATACTAACACCCTCATGCAGAAAAGCCCAAAAAGGGAAGGTGCAGAGCCAGGGTGAGGTCTTTCTTTATGTTTCTTTAAAAGAAGAAAAGAAATATGATTTCTGGAAGCTGCATGGGTGCATAACCTCCAGCCCAGGGGCCAAATTGATCACCTCCTGGGGTCCCAAGCTGGCCCACCAGGGTAGCCCAGAAAGCCACACACCGTTGCCTGGTTCCTGCCTGCCTGCCTGCCTGCCTGCCTGCTTTCTCTCTCTCTCTCTCTCTCTCCTAAACACTGACTGACTGTTGCATTCCTGGCCTTTAGGCAGTTCCTCCCACTACCACACATGCACTGAAAGATTGAAATCCCTCTTTTAAGTTTTAGTTACTGTCACAGAGAGCTTTACACTAAAATATGCGGTGACTTTTGCCATTTTGGTCCTGCTGCTTGCTTTAGTCTTTGGCCCTTCCACCATGGGGAAGGAGCCCCTGAGAGCAACCCTGAAATAGACCCCAGCCTCCAGCTGGAAGAGGTCCTGGCTGTATGAGAGGCTCCTATGATGCAAGCCAGACAGACTCCCTGCTGTCAGGGCAAAGATGCCTGGAAGGAACAGTCCCCCACCCATCTCAGGAAGGCTTCCTCCCCTCCGGTTGCGGAAGATCTGTCTCTGGGGCTGCTTGAGCAGCTGCCCTGAAGATGCGTCCTCAGGTACCTCCTATCCTGCTGCCAAGCCATCATGTGCTGTCTTCCCATGCCCCCATTTCTTTCCGGTCCTTGCTGCAGCCGGTCACGTTGATTAAAAACAAAAAGTCAGAATGGAGAGTGGGGTGGAATTAGAGATGTTTCTGCTAATCGCATTTATTGGCAGGGATTTGGGAGTGTTTGCTTAACAAATGATGGAAGGAGAGAGCAATTGGGGCTGCACCACTTTGCTGCATTAAAAGTGCTTAGAAAGTCTGAGATAAGCTCCTTCAGCGATGTTGGGGAAAGGGTCTCACCTTTTTATTTCACAAGATTAGGAGCATGTGACTCTGGAGTGGCCACTCAGGTGCAGCCAGGGTGTTGGTGGTCCAAACAGCCAAGTGGGGGGCTATGTAGTACCTGCAAATGATGGATGTTGCTGGAGATTTTTGGAGTTCTCCGGAAGGTTGGGATTGGTAGCCGGGCAGGAGGTAGTTAATGACCCATTTTTGCTGGCTGATGGTTCAGTCCCTGCTACCTCCAGGAAACATTCCTGCCTGGGACCCTAAGGAGCTACCATTGATAGTCAGTAGGGGTGCAAAGCCTCCCAATGCAGCCCACCTGGACTTCCAGCCTGGCCCTCCTGGCCTCCTCATGTGGCTTGCCCACTTCCCCTGTCCCTGCACCCTGCGCTCCAGTCATTTGGCAGTTTCACAGCTTCTGTGTAGCTCTTTTTTCTCCGTTCCAGAAAATGGAAATGCCTCTCCCAAGACTTCATTACTTAGCAGTGCACGCTTTAAGGTCATAGACGCTGGGTGGGTGGGTGTGTTCAGTCACTTGGTCTTGCCTCTTTTGCCTCAGGCCCTGCCCAGAACTGGGATGCATCCCTTGAGAGTGCCTCCAAAGTAGGCTTCACCCCTCAATCTGAAAGGGATTCGACAACCTTGGTGTAGGCAAGACTGGATCTGACTGAGGTTCAGGTAGCAACTTCCTTGGGATAGGTAACCCAACACGCAGACTGTCTGGTTAGAGCGGGCAGTTGGCTGTTCTTCTCTCAGTGTATAAGTATACTGTGGAATTTACTTCCACAAGGGGTAGTGATGGCCACAAATCATGATGGCTTTAGAGGGGCTTGGACAAATTCATGGTGGGTAAAGGCCAATGTTTTGTTGAGCATTTATAATTTTCTGCTTGTTGTGCACCACCTAGAGAGCCTTTTTGGACTATTTGGTGGCTTACAAATACAAAAATGAATGAATGAATGAATCCTGATGCGCCTATGCTACCCCCACGATCAGAAACATCACTTCACCAATCGCTGGGGAACTTGGGTGGGAGGGTGGACTTGCATTCATGCCTTTGTTGTCCATTTCAGTGGGCATGAATGCAAGTCCACCCTCCATTTCTGGCTGGTCACTGTGTGAACAGAATGCTGGATTAGATGGAGGCTTGGTCTGGTCTGGTCTGGTCTGCCAGGGCTCTTCTTAGGTTCTTGTCTGTGATGTCTTGGAGCTTTGCCTGAATGTTGAGAAAACAAACTCAGAGACATGAGAATAAATGCCTGTCTATTCCAGCATCATATCTCCCATAGTGACCAACCAGATACCCATAGGAAGCTCACAGGTGGGCTTTGAGGGTGCAACAGGTATTCAGGATTACGCTGCTCTGTTCCTAGAGGAAACATACAACTTGTATAATTAGTATCAGTTGAGACTCTTCTCCTCCGGAATGGATCTAATCCTCTTTAATGGATGCAATCCATCCAAGTCAGCTACCTGTGCCAGTGGCAGCTCTAGGTGTTTAAGGACCCTTGGGAAAGGAACCCTCCATGGACCCTCCCTTCTTTAGAGAGTCTCCCTTCTCACTGCCACTTTTGCCAGCTGCTCTTGCTCCTCTTTCTCATTACTGCGGAGAGGCAAAGAGCCTGGGAGGAAGCAGGTGGTGGCATTTACTGTCCTTCCTTCATCTTTGGTCACCATTTTCTGGGTGGAGGCAGATGAATGGACAGGTTGCAATGGTGGAACAGATCTAGGGGGTCTTGTCTGTGGATCCCCTTCAAAGATCCCTGAGGAGGTACCCAACTATACCCAGCTTTGATGCTGGTCCTGGCCATTGCAAATCCTATGGGTGGCATATTCCAGCATAGCTATGTATTATATGGAGCAACTTTGTTGCTCAGCCCTGAATCACCCGCCATCTAGCTTCGTTGGGGGAACCCTGTGTTCTGGCTTTATTTATTTATTTATTTATTTATTTAGGAAGTTTCTATGCCGCCCCATTTGCTGAAGCCTCGGGGCGGCTCACAACAATAAATAAATAACCACAATATAGATGAGATGGAGCAGGCTTTAAAAATGCACTGGAAACATTTTTGAGAACCAGACTGGTATATATATTCTATTTTCTCAATCAATTCTTAAATAAGGATCTTAGAATTTCTAGCTTTTCCATTCCTCCCTCCCGCAAGTGCCATTGCGCTCCAGCCACTTTCTAACAAATCCAGGACATGAGCAAACACTCCACTGATATGTCTGTTCAGTTCTGGCTATAAACTCTTTCTAGTAAGTTGCCCAGCTGCATTCCTGGCAGGCGTCTTTGGCGTGTCTTTCACAGGGCAAAGGTCTCCAAGGCAAGCAAACAAGCTATGTGTATTGTGGGCATGGAAGATACCCAAGTTGGTTATTTATCTGCCCTGACCTCAAAACCAATCTCCTGTGTGGCTTTCCAAGGCGCTCTCAACCCATTGTCTTCCTTAATGGCTTTATGGAGACAAAGCTCTACAAACAAACAGTGCGGAAAGCATTCAGGCCGCTGAAAGTGACACAAGATGAATGATGGCCTTGCTCAAGACAAGGCCAAACACCAGGAGCTGGGAAATGAAATGCCATTTCTGTTCAGCCTTTGGAGACACTTAATGTTTTCAGGCACCTCCTAAGCTGAACTTAACATTAGCCAAGCTCCAAAATATGGCAGGGGGGACGCATTTGGGCACAAACCCACCATGATTTGTGGCTATTGGCTGGATTGATAACAGGTTACTGCTGAAACAAAGCTATCAACGGACTATGCCGCAGGCAAGGTAATTGGCTGAAAACCAGACATCAAAGGGAAATCGGCGAAATGCTTCCTGTGAAGCTGCTGGGCAAGGTGGGCTGGGGCGGCGATTCCATTCTGGTGTCAGGTTGTCTGCAGGCCTAGTGCAAGTCACCTTTGTGTATTCCAGAACAAACCCTGGATTTTCTTTCCAGTGCGGGGTGCCCCCAACCCTTTTGTGTTGTGGGGGTAGGAGGGAGAGGACGCTGCTGCCGGGGCCTGCTCATAAAATGCACTTTGGCTACTGGTCTCTTGAAATTCTGCCACTAGGGAGAGGAAGGGAAAATGAGGCTGCCATCATCTTTGCTGCTGTTGGGAAACTTCAGCTAAATCCTGGCAGAAAAAGGATGTTATGTGTCTTTGTGTTATAAACTGCCTGCACCCCTTTCTCAGGAAGCACCCAAAACAATTCCAAGCCAGGTTACTTTTGGGCATTTGCTGCTACTTTAAGAAGTGGGAATGGATGGTTTCCCCAAGCGATTGTTTTACTGATCAGTAAGAACTCAGGCTGCCCCAACGACCCTCATTTGCATGCCAAGACTCACAATCCTGGTTATGTTAATATCCTGCAATCAAATTTGAGCCCCCTCTGCAGATCTCTCAGCTTCTTCTGGCTGCGTTCACCTTGTTTTGTCAACAACTGCCCAACTGCTGTGCCATGTGATTCAGAAATTATAAAACACTCTGTGCATGTTCTAAAAGCTTGTAGTTGGTGGTGCAGACCACTGCCCGGTCACATGCTGTCATAAGTCACTGCAGGGGGCCTGAGTGATCGTTCCATGAAACTGCTGGGGTTCAAGGCGATTCAGTCTTCCCTGTGGGTCCTGGCGATTCATTCTTGCCGTTTGGTAAGGAGGCCCTGACACTGCCTAGCGGTGGCCGCGGCTCTTTGCGCCTCTGCTTCACAGCTCATATGCCACGTTCCTAGTCCTCTGCGTGCACCCAATGAGGAAGGGTGGCGCTCCTTACAGCAGCCCTGTTGGAGCCCCAGCCCGTCTCTGGGATGCCACAAAAGCCCAGCCCTTTTCCCCAGCCTCCAGTTGTGGCAGTTTCCCAGCTTGTGTATAGTTCCCTGCCCCCTGCTTCTTAAAACGTGAAATGGCTCAGTTATAGGTGGTCAGAGAGTGATGCTAAAAATGGTTACGGTTTTCTCACTCAATTCCTTTTGCCTCTCCCCTTCCTTCAGCCCCACCCACCACTGGAATGCAGCTCCCAAGAGCTTCTCCAACATGGAGTTTGGTCCAGGGCTGAAAGACGTTTCCCGTTCCTGGCTTACATCCCAGCTATGAAACCAAAATTGTCTTAAATGGCAATTGGGATTCTTTAGAGAAGCAATAACCAAAGCCTTGTGGATCAGGCTTCCCCACAAAATATTTGGAAATGCATGTTTTCCGTGTTGTGGGCCCTTTTGGTAATGCAAACTACGAGATCGCATTCTGGTTTGCTGCACACAGAATGGATTTAAGATCATTCCCCAATGGCACGTGTGATGCTCTGCCAAGAGGACTCTCTGGGATGGAGACCCATTTTAAGACAAACATCTCGCATAATTCAGAATAGTTCTTCTCTGTCTTCCTTCATTGTGCCTGGAAGTGCCCTATGCAAGAAAAATCAGCAAATGGTAGCCAATCTGATCAGTCACGTGCGGTTTATTCTGTGTTGAAGGCCGCACTGGAAACACACTGGAATCTGTTTGCGTGTCTGCTCTTTTGGAAATGGTTGTGTATAAAACTTGGTATTGCTGCGATGGGTGCTTTGTCCATAGGTAAGAATGCTACATTGTTGTTCTTTTTGCAATCATCATGGCAGCTGGTCAGATTAATCGTGCTTTGGAGTTGATATTTGCAAGACTAACATCAGGCAATGTACATGTAGGCCTGCTTTAGGTGTGTGGATGGTGGGAGGATGATGGAAGGAGAGAATGGTCCACTTTGCCTGTCACAGCGACTCTGCCAGGAAGGTTGGGCTGGCAGTGACTAGTCCAAAGCATCCTCTCAGTTTCCAGCTGAGCAGGGAGTGCAGCCCAGATCTGCATCCCGTCCTGGTCCAGCATTCCATATATTGATTCACACTGGCTTTCTGTTCACCGCTGCTCCCGGTTGATGGGCAATGTTAGCCTCTGCTTGCGTTTCTTTCCTCCTAGTCTTTTCAGAAGCGTTAGATGGGACAACCCTTCAAAAGAGGATGCCTTCCAATGGAGGATTGTCTCAAGTGAATTAGGATGCATCACCGTTTCAGATGCAGTCACAGTAGCACTCTTGGTTTTCAGGTGCAACCCTAACCCTGAAGCATAATAGCTCTGCATTCAGGCAAGAAGCGTAAGGTGGCATTCAGGGTTTTCTTGCTGACCACTCACTTTGTCTGCCCATCAGAGGCCAGTCTAGACCCACGTGCAGGCCCAGAATCTCAGGTTCGCTGAACTCTATCTTGAAACTAAATGCTAACCCTACTATGCAAGTATAATCCCTATACATTCAGGCAACATGCACAAAGGCCGCACTCAGGCCGCACTCTGATCTTGTTCGTGTCTGATAGAGACTGGGTCTTGTCCCCTGGATGTGCAGAGCAGCTCTGGATTCCCTAACCCTAATCCCAACCTGAATCTTAACCCAACCCTAACACCCAGATTGCTGTTATGCGCCACCAATTTGCCTCTGATTTATGGAGACCCTATGAACAAGCACCCTCCAGAATGTTCTGTCCTTGACAGCCCTGCTCAGCAATTGGAAACTCAGAAATGTGTCTTTCCTGATGGAATGGATCTATCACACACAGATCTTCCTCCTCCTCTTCTGCCTTTAAAGGTGTTGTTGTCTTCGCCGGTGGATCTTGCTTTCTTGTGATGTGCCAACCGTATGGTTTTGTGATTTTTGCTTCAGGACAAGCACATGCCCACTTTTTCATCTTTCTGTTAGCCCAGGGTATCCACAAAGCTCTCCATTTTCAAGCACATCAGTGTTTGCATCCCGTCAATAGGCACAAAAGCAGCACGCAGGTTGTTCTTGTTGACTGCTCACTCTTTCTGCCCAATCAAACCTATTCCCAGGCCTCTGGACATCTAGAAGAACCCAGTTCTTCCCGTTTCTGTGCCATCTTGGTGAACTGGAAGTTAGGGCAGCCTACAGACTTTAGGACAGACTGCATTATTCTCATTTTTCATGGTGAATGATATCTAGGCAAACTGTGGAAAGCCACGTGGCTGCAGTGCGATTTGAGTATCAGCCAGTTTTACATACCAGAATTTGCACAAATTGTGATGGCATGCCGTTTGGCCGAGTCTGCACAAATTGCTCTAGAACTGTGTGGTTTTCAAGTCATGTATTTGGCCAGATTTCGTTCTCAGTTAAAGAAAGAACATGGCCCGTCTTAAAGACAGAAGTCTACAAAAGACACAAAACCAAAACCAAACAAAAACTCAATTTGGCCTGGTTCTGATCACCAGACCAGATGCGGACAGGAAATCCACTGAGCTCAAACAAGCTGGATTTCCCCATTTCTCCACATCCAGAGGGATGCAAGCAGAGTCCGGTGGGCGGCCCTTCCATGCACAGAGAGTCTGCCTTTCTTGGCCACTGCTTTTAATGAAAGGCTCTGAGGCATTTTGTTTTGTCCGCATGAGAGATTTAAAAGATGTGAGGTCAGAGATTAGCTCCCAGCAGGGCCAAAGAGCCTTTAAATGGGGAGAGGAAGAAGGGGTTGAACGAGCAGCATCTTTAGGGTGGAGCTGAGGGACTTTAGCAGAACTGTCTTTTGTCAGGGCTGAAGCAGCTTCCTGGCACTGATGAAAAGGCCGTTATCCTCATGTTTCTGCACCCTCCAGCATGCTTCTTGCAGAGTTCAGAAAAGGTGAGTGGAACAGTTTGGCCTCTAGCAATTAGTGAGCAGCCTGGCCTCCCCCAAAGTCTTTCTCATGGTCCCAGTGGATTTTCTTTTGCTTTCCCATTAAATGACGGATGAGGTCTCAGGTAAATGGCTAATGTGTCCTCTCTCAGGAAGGTGATGGGAAGGGAAGGGCTGGGCAGTTGCCTACTGGACTGCAACAACAGCTCCTAATGAGTGCAATGAACAGAACAAGGCCATTTCAGGAGTCTGCCAAGTGGCCCTGCTGGCATAATCTCAGGGCCTAGCAGTGATGCCACAATGAACTTCCGTGGACAGTTTTAGCCCTGGAGGATGTAGAGACATGTTGCCAGACTTGGTGCAAGCATCTCATCAGCACCTCATCAGAAGCACCTCATCAGAAAACTGCAGTGCTACAACATTGCTTCTGTTTGGTTGAAATATTTTATGCCCAGGATCACTCCCACTACTGTATGTATTTGCAGACCTTGAGCTTGGAAAGGAGGCATGGTGGTTCATGAAAGCAATAGCGTCCATAAATTCTGATGGCTTGTTGAACTTTGCTGGTGGAACTTCCTTCACTAGAGAGGTAGAATCAGCATACGTAAGGAATTTGATCTTTCCAAACCCAACATGAAATGACCTGACCTGCACCCTTTAGAGAAAAATGGAGATCAGAATTTGTCAGTCCACAGAGTGGCTCACTTCCCTACATGTTGCAGTGCAGTTCATGGCAGCCTTTAAACCACTCTTCCCCAACCTGGTAGCCCCTAGATGTTATGGATGATCATTCCTGGCATTTCTGATCAGCAGTCCCTGGGACTGATGGGAGGGGGATACTTATTACAATCATTCAGTGTCCAGTTTCAAGAATGTGCTGGTGCTGTGGATTGTGGAGAAGAACCAAGGAGAGCATATTTGGAAAGTGACACAATGGCTGCATTCAGACATAACAGTAAGCCAACCTTTCTAGCATAATAAATCATGATGGAAATGAAGCACGTTTCCTCCTGATTCATGTGACTGGGTGAACAAACCAGGATGGGATAGCTTTGGGTAACATTCAAAGCCAGTTTACGGTTAAGTGTACCCCAACAAGCCATGATTTAAGGCTTCCTTTAAATCAGGGGTTTATTGTCGGCTTACAAATCTTAGCTTTTTTAGATACACTTGACCATACGTATCTTAGGAAGTAATGTGTATGCATTTAGGCATCAAATATGTGCAAGAATGAAAGCAACTGATGTGGAAACAGGGTGGAACAAATCTGTGTTTGAACAATGTGGAAAATACAGAAGGAGAACTAGACAATTAACCATCCCTATCTAAATCGTATGCATGGCTGGTGGGAAAAACCGAGACCATGACCATTGGGTCTGTCAGTGCACGTTTGATGTGGAAGTGTTTTTGCAAGGTTCCCAGTTGCACACAGCTGTCACAGAGAACACATGCACATGGGAGCAATGGGGTCAACCAGCAAAATCCCTCTCCCCTTTGCCCTGGGAGCCACGGCCTTGAATTTACAAGAGCCGAGCTGCCGTCAGAATATTTGGGGGGGACTTGCATTCACTGGGTAGCTTTAAGTCAGAGATCACTTGACAGCACATAAGAACAGCTCTTTGCCCAATCCAGCATTCACTCCTACACCACGTGCAGGTGCTACTAGCTGAAGCTGGGCTAGCAGCGCCACTAGTCTGGTTGAAGAAGCCCCGCCTGCTAAGTGACTTTTAACAATCCGATTTCCTGCTGTATTGTAAGTGATGGACACAGAAAGGTGCCTTGAGACCTTCATTAGGAACCGGGATATACGGATTTCAGAGAGATAGACAGAATCCACCCTGCCCTATACATTACTTTTCCATTCTTCCAAAGGAAAGTACTGTGCAGTTGGAAAGACTCGCCATCAAGAGAAGCAGGAAGGAAATGCCTTTTGCAAAATGGAAATGCCTTTGTGCCACTTTTTGTATGGGGAAACACATCTTCAGATCAGCTTCCACTTTTTTTCCAGAAGGGTTGCTAGTTTATTTCAACAATGATACAATACAGTGAAATACAGAGCTCATTGATGCAGCAGAGTAATTGTGGAGCCTTAAATTCTAGTGGTCTAATGAGGCCCTTGTGTCGTTGGGAAGCACCAACCACAGCTGCTATGCCACGCTTTAAAATTACTTTTACCTTCCTGATATGTTACTGCAACAAGCACAAAAACTCAATGGTTTGTCAACCCAGCTTTCTACTTCGACCACCTCTACTCTGCCTTTATCCGAGCCTATGTGGTTTTGCATTTTAAACTCACTTCCAGGAAAGCACAATACCTGCGGGAATAATGCAACTGCCACTCTCTGAAAGCCATTTGGAGGCCTCTGGGTCGCAGGGCACTGGGCTTGTGCCCCAAGCCCCAGCCCTCACTGCCCCACAGAGAGGAGTAGCCAAGAGAGGCTCCTGCAATACTGCCTGAGCTAAGCTTAGCCTCTTGACCCTCTTTCTGGCCTCCACCACTGGTGCAGCCCATCCCACTTCACACCCCAGAGAAACAAAGGCCGTCCTGGATGAGGCTGGGGCTGAGGCCGTGACTCTCCGAGGGCTCTTGGAACAGAAATGTGTCTGAGGCTCTGAAAGCTGGCTGACAGCTCCGCTGAGAGCCAGGCCGTGGCATGGGCAGCGTCTCGGAACACTAGCCAGCCATCTCTAAACTGGAATTATTTATTGATTTTTGTGTCACTTCTCAGTCCATTACCCAGACAGGATGCATTTATGTAATTTGGGGAAAGGGGGCAGCTGCTGGATAAACAAACCAGCCACATATTTCTTGCCAGGTTGTCCCTCGCACCAAACTTGCAGTACGGACTTTTGCTGAGGGTGGGCTGTGGAGGCCCATGGCTAACTGAATGTGGATGCCTCCCTGGAGTAGCCAGGGGGAAGGAGGGCTTGGCTTTTTTGCTGTAACGCAGAGAAAAATGAACTTCCCATGCCAGGCTGTGAGAGGCCGCATCCTCCTGACACACATCTGGGAGGCGGTTCTTTGCTCGAGGAGTGATGACATGCACTGGAAGCCACATTTGGAGCCCTGTATTTAAAGGATAATTTTAGAATTTGGTAGATTGGTTCTGTTTTGACCTTGTTAGCTTGGAATGTTGGTTGTGGGGAGCTGCCTGGAAGTCGTAGATAAATCACTCCAGTGAACACGTCGCCTCTCTTTTTCTCCGTTTGCAATGATACATTTTTGGCAAGAATCACTGTCTGGTGGGGATGTTTATCGGAGCCTTGTAATCAGACTGGCTTCCTTTCTTATAAGCTATTCACTCCCTTTTTGGACAGTGATGACTCCCCCACTTTACTCTCCTCTTATGGGGACCTCCTAGTGACAAAGTGCACCCTCTCCATGGGGGGAGGTGATGTGACTGAGTCGTTAGTGATACTTTTCCCGCCCCTATAGGGGGTTCTCAGGCACACGGAGAATAGGTTCTATCCAGGCTCCCGCTATTCAAAGCTAGGAAATGAGTGATATCTAAGAGGTGGAATTAAGTCATTTCCTAAGTAATGGGAGTCCTTTGGAGTGACCTTGGCAGCTTTGTCTTGGTTGCTGGAGGGATTTACTTGGACAAATTGGACTGTGTTTTCTTTTAATTTCGGTGCCATGAAATGATTTCTTTGGGTTTGGTCCAGGAAAGACCATGAAGATGCAAAGGGAGCTTCTTCCGTTTGCATCTCAGATCATCCATTTCTTCTTAGTGTCTCCACAAAAAGAGCCAGGACAGAGGAGGAATATGTTTTGTGTTTGATTCTGTCTTTTCCATGTCATTGCCGTGGATTTTTTCAGGTCCTTCAGACACCCTGTTTAAATGGTTTCCCATCCTTAGGTTTTGTGGGGAAATCCCCTAACTTCTTTTTTCTTAAAAAGAGATTTATAGTTCTTTTAAAGAGCTGCCTTTAACAGAGGAACATTATCTTTGCAATTCAGGAAAAATATGGATCAGAAACAGTGCTGGCTTCAGGCTTCTGTGCGCTCTTGGCTGGGATGCCTCAAGGTGCCACAGCCGCCTCCTGCAAGCCAGCATCCTTGCTGCCGCTGTCACCCGCTGGTGTTGCTCTTCCTCCTCTTCATTCTCAACATTGCCCCACTTGCCTGCTCAGCAGGCAGAAAGCCAGAGGGAAGGGAGGCAGGAGGATCGGCTGCTCCTTTCCACTAGTGCCACCAGTGCCTGGACCAAAGTGAGGAGCTGGTGAACAAGGTGGCTGCATGTTGAAGAGAAGGATCTTCCCAGGGGGCTCTCGTCAGTGGTCCCCTACCGGAGTCCCCAGCCGTACCTGTCCAAGACCACACCCTTGTTGAGGGAACAATCTTAAGTTTTAGATTCTAAGACCTTTTCCTGCCTCGATATATGAGGATTAAGCCTTAAGAGGATTTGGCTGCAGGGGTCTGGGTGTGTGGTGGTGGTGGTGGTATGTGTTATATCATTCTTTTTCAGCCTTTGTTTCAGGAGTCCTGAAACTTGGCTTCCTTTCAAACCAGCCATATCTAAACTGGAATTATTTGGTTCATGGACCACAGTATTTCTCCCCTCCCCAATTGTCATTCCTTGATTCCCCACAAAGCTGCAGAAAACTTTCCCAATGTTCTTCCTTTAAAAAATAAATAAATAAATAAACCTCTCAACCCTAGGCTGGATAATCACAATGGCATGGATTTAAACATCTCCTGAAGTGTTTGCTTTCTCCGCCAGGAGTGCCTTGTGGTATTCTAAAGCTGCTATGGAAGGCCGTGTTGACTGTCCTTGACTTGCATTTTATAGAGGAAGTGAGGCAGGAAGAGTGCTGACCTTGTTTTAAGAGTGCAATTGGAGAAACACCCTTGCCTATATTTCTTCCTTTAAAAAACAAAACCAAAAGCCCATGTCACTATGAGATTTCAGTTCAGTGCTGGCTGTTGCTGATAACTCTGGAGCAGAGCGTTTCAGTTCATGAACCAAGCAGGGTAAACCCTCCACAAGCACACAGGTCAGGCTGGTGTTTCCTGTCCAGGGGCAAACGCCAGCCAAAGTCCTTTGAGCCCCACTGATTTCTGTGGGAGAAATTAGGACGTGGGACAAGGCACATCTGTTGAAGTTGGAGAGGTTTTGGTGTGAGATGCATTTTGTCACTGGTAGGTCGCTGAATATTCTCCAGGAGTTCTAGGCTACAGTTTCCATAATCACTGGACATGCCAGCTGGCAGAGATGGGAGCTGTAGTTCAAAATGTCTGGAGGGCAATAGCCTCTCTACTCCTGCATTATGAGAACTGAAAGCTGGTACAGAACTGATATTACTTCCTTATCTATTGCTCAGTCTTTATGTGTGGTAGTTTTACTGCCCATTCTCTGTTTTCCTACACTGTAGGACATAAGAAGTGATGACTAACTGAGGGCCTGCTAGGAGACATGTGGACTAACAGAATGGTAGATGTTCCGAGTGGGAAGGAAACTTGAAGGCCATCTAGTCCAACCCCTGCTTAGTGCAGGTTCTTGCGGCTGCTGCATTCTGACAAGTGGCTACCCAGCCTCTGAGTCAAGACCTCTAGTGAAAGAGAACCCACCACTTCCTGCAGCAGTCCATTCCATTGTCAAACAGTTCTTACCATTAAGACATTCCTTCTAATGTTTAGCTGTAATTTGCTTCCCTGCAGTTTTCTAGTTGCCCTTCTCTCCGGAGCTACAGAGACCAAGTCAGCCCCATGACAACGTTTCAGATATACCAACACCACAGGCACGCTTTCCCTTAATCTTCTCTTCCCAGGGTTGAACACCAATTAAAGCATTCTTAGGGCCAAACTGAGCTTTCCTCTAGTCATGCACAAGAGAGTCTTGCAAGATTGGATAGTTTACTTTAGTGTGAGTGTGCATGGCCCTGATGTGGACCGAGACTGTGATGTTCTGGAGAAGGTTTCAGTTTTCCTCCTCCTGCTTCCCCTCTAGAAGCTTCTCAAGGATAGGAGTGGAACACAGTTTTTCCCTCCCCAACTAGGGTCTCAGAGAGGCACTGTCTGTTTCATTCACCATTCTTTTGGCTCACTTTAATTCCTGTCTACTTGCAGATTTGTTTTACTGGCATTTCCAAACAAACATTCCTTGGTTTTTATAAAATACTTGTTATTTTAATATTGTAAACTTTTTGTGGGGGGTCTGCTGAGGGTTAAAGGGTGGTCTTTCCATGGTTTTGTAAATATATATTTTTAAAGAACTCACTCTGTTGGTTTCCTGTTCTTTTGGTTTAGCCCAGCTTTAAAGAGTAGCCAGCTGGAATGCATTCTAGAACAAACGTGCCCAGTTTGACTACTTGGCAACTATAATATTGGCTGCCTTACTTGAAGAACTAGATCTGACAACTTTGCTAGTGTACAACTAAAGTTTCATCCGCTTTCCTCTTAACTTCAGCATATCTGAGAGGGATGGTTTAACTTGGCGTCCTGCACTGAGCAGAGGGTTGGAGCCAATGGCCCTCTGGCCCCTTCCAACTCTGCTGCTCTATGATTCAATATGGAGCAGCTTTGTGTGTGGAAAGCAAACCTTTCTGCTGAAATTGATGATGTGAGAGAGTTCCCTACACTTAGGAGAGGTTGTGTTTGAAATTTCATGAGCTGGCCCTGGTGGGTGAAGCAACCAGCTTCATGAAAAGAAAAGAATCAGTGCTACGAGAATCATTATGTGAATGTTGCCACTGGCTACCTCTAGTTGGGGAGGAACTATTAATACTCCATTTCTGTTTGTGAGCAATATCTAGTGGGGAGCTGGAGCTTGATTGGGTGCTGTTGGCCAACCATTGGCAGAAAGAGTATGTGTGCATGTGTGTGTATTGTCACATCCACCCCCAACTATTTGGGGGTGGATGTGAGGCTTGTGGCAAGGGGCGGCCTATAAATTTCCAAATAAATAAATAAATAAATAAAACTATTTCTGGTTTTCTTCTGGGTCACTCATCACTGCTGGCCCTTTTCGGATCTCCTCCTGGAGACGCAGTTGGTGGAAAGCTTCCTGGAAGCCAAATGAGCATCTGTGCTGAGCTTCCCCCTAGTTCTTCAGCTGCCTTTGGTCTGGGTACTCAAAGGACAAGCTTTGGGAATTGCAGCCAGGTGGTCAGATGTCCGTGGGGGCTGAGCTGAGAGCATGGGTTGTTGGTAGAGGCTTCTTGCACGGACTCAGTTGCACAAGGGTTCTCCCTAGGATTCCACACCTCTTCCGCAAACATTTCCCAATGGCTTGGAATTGGTGGGGTCCTGATAGCTTCAGGCAGCAAAATGTCTTGGGCCAGTGCTCAACATTCTGATAAATAGGGCATTTGAGAGCTAGGTCTGTACAACATCTTTGACAAATACAGATACTTGTTGACCAAGTGGTAGCTTTCCTTGTTGGGCATGCCTTTAGAAACATAGAAACAGAGTGAGTCAGAAGGGGTCTCCCGGGCCATCCAGCCTGACCCCCCGCCCTGAGCCGGCTCTGCTCACGGCTCGCCTACCATGTGCATGTCCAGCCTATCTTTGAACACCCTCACCGATGGGGCCTCAACCACCTCCCATGCGAGCCCATTCTATACCCTCGGGGTCCTAACTGTCAGGAAGCACTTCCTGGCATCCAAATTGAAGCTTGGTTCCTTGAGTTTGGAACGTGTCCTGCCTTCCTCTGCAGGGGAGAACAGGTCTCTACCCACCTCCATGTGACACCCCCTCACGTACCTATATGTCACTTATAGGTCCCCTTGGAGTCTCCTCTTCCCCAGGCTGGAAAGACCCAGTTCCCTCAGTCTCGCCTCATATGGCTTTCCCTGCAATCCTGGGGAGGCAGTTCTGTGGAATGTCCTACTAAACAGAGAAGCTTACTATAGGCCTGCACCTAGTGAGAAGTCCAGAAGCTCAAGGAAATGTGCTTCATTTCCCACTCACCCCTCCAGCTGTGTAGGACATTCCAGCCCACTGGCTTCCCATTTGCTCACATATGCACGCTGTGGTTGCGTGCAAGCTAGGATAAATTACAGCTCTGCGCCCACACTGCAGAAGATACAGTTCAGCAGCATCTGAATGTTAAATAATGCGCCTGCCGGCAGACGAGCAATGTACATGAAGCATTCTCCAACGCTTCAGCGGGGCGTGCTGGCTTTTAGATCCCACACCGCTGCAGCAAGGGAGCTGCTCCCTGGCTTCATGTAAAACAAATGTATCTACTTTCATCTAACAAATCTTGGAGGGTATGGCATTGCCAGGAGGGGCACCTTCTCTGGGGCCTCCTGCTGCTCTGCGGATGCCATGCTTTCTGTGTACACAGCACACCGCAGGCATCCGCACACTGTGTCAACTTCACACTGAGCTGGTGCTGCATAATCACTCTCCTGTTTGCGCTGAACTGCAGATGCATCTGCCTCTCCTCCACCCGCTTCCCTCAGCTCACGTGTCCCCAACAAGGCTGCAGCACCCCTGCCGTTGCCAAGGTGGGCCTCGTGGGTAGGCTCAGCGGAGCGCCATTGCGCCCTGCCAAGCCGCCGCCCGCAGCACATGCTCCCGCCCTCCAGCAATGCCTCCTCGGCTGTTGTTTGCTCCTCTTGGCACGTGCAGCACCTAATTAGCTTTAAAGAGGAGGCCTGGCTGGTCTGCGCTTTGTTTTCCTATTATTTTTAGGTGCTGCTTGCAGGTACAATGCAGGATTCCCTGCCAACAGGGATGTTGAGTGCGCGCCTCTTAAGTATGCAACAGGGGTGATGCTGTGCTCGTTAGGGTTGACTGCTCTGCCCCTGAATGGAGAAGCCAGACACTTAATTTGCCCCTGACAAGCTGCACTGCTGTTGGGTAATGCCTGCCTCATTGAAACAATCTTTCGCACAGGCTGCCCCAGCTGTGGCTCTCCACCTTGCAGGCTGGGACAGGCATCACGTGGCTGGACCGGCCTGATTGGCCACAGCACAGGACATGCGCCGATGCCAACGGCATCGTTTCTGAACCTGGCAAACATTTTTTGAGCATGCATTGGGATTTTTTTTTTGCGGGGGGGAGGGGGGAGATTGCCACTTGGCTGTTTCGAGCCATTCCAGATGGGTTGTTGGAATTTTCTCCGACTTATCATCCCAGGCTAATCCATGGGAAGAAACTCATCAGAAAAGTAAAAAAAATGCAAGGCTCCAATTTGGTGGTTTATCTGGAGACCAGTGACCTTGAGGAGCTGGGGGTTACTCTGCTGAGAATCTGGACACATCCTCTAATTGTAGCTTCATCATCAAGACGGTGATGGAAACGCCCCGGAGAGTCCAACTTCATCCCCTGGGACAGGAACAAGCCAGCACTGTGTGATTTAACTCATGGCATCCATTTTTATCACGTTCAATTTGGGTTGTCCCTGCCCCGGGGACCTTCTGCGGTTGCACCCTCACCTCCCCACCCTGGGAGACAATTCCACAGTCTGATGCACTTCACTGTCAAGAATTTTTCATTCACATTCAGCATAATTTCCCCATTTCCCATGTTATGCTATATGTCACCCTCTCTATTTCCATTTCAGGGATACAGGTTATGTCTGTCTGGGTCCATCTGTCCATCTTGGCAGGTTCATCTTATTATTATTATTATTATTATTATTATTAATAATAATAATAATGTTTTTTGACTCCTCTCAATCCACTCTTTCACAATTCATATGGCTTCTCTCCCTCTATCCCCCCTGCCCCCAGCATACTCTTCACTTGCAATGTGACGTGAAGCTTTAAAGCTTCCCCGTTTTTGCCCCTGTGGTTGTGTAGTTCAACACAGCCATTTTGAAGCTAAGTCCATGAATGACTTGAGCAAACAGATCACCTGAAATGTTGCCCACAATTTACCATTCTCTAAATGAATCTCCCCCAGCCTGGCACTGTCTGGCTGCCTTGCAGTCAAACACACCTGGATAGTGCTGAGCTGGGGAAGGCTGTCCCAAAGAACATGAAGCAGAAATGCAAGATAATATGCCAAGATGAGATTGGTGTTGATCTTGTGATTTAATCCTCAGTTCAAGCTTCGGATCAGAGCATCTGCATTGCTTTTAGAAGGTTTTGGGTTCAACCCAAGGCTTCTACAGGTAGAGAGCCCTGACTGAAAACCTGGGAGGCTGCTGTCAGTGTCAGTATTACTGGGGTGGCTGGACTGGGATTCTAATCCACTACACAGCAGCTTCCTATTATTTATTTGATTTATCCCCTGCACTTCTACCAGCAGTGGTGTTCAAGACCTGCTTCCTGTGTTCCTGTGATCTTGCCAGGTGAGGATGACCTGTTCACAAGAGCGATTTAGTACATAATTCCAAGGAAGAGAAATTCTAACTGTCTCTCCCAGTGACTTTACAGGTAGAGGTATTCGAAGGTGGTGCCCCTGGGATTACTTCTTCTCCCAGTTTTCTGTCTCCACTTTCACCTTGCCCCGAGACATAAGGGTTTTTCTTTCTTTTCCTTTTCCTTTTTGTGTCATAGTATCTAAATGTCATACTTAATAAGAATAATGTGAGATCAATAATGGGGATGGTAGCCTCTACCCTTCTTTCAGGAATACTTGAACAGAGCCTGAATCTTTGGCCTTCGTCTCTATCCTGCACCTTCAAGAGTCGCTTTTTCTTCAATATTGCACTGGGAAAGTTCTGAGGGAAAGATTGTAGCTCAGTAACAAAGTGCATATTTTTTTATCTCCACCATCTATAATTTGGCTAGAAAAAATCCCTGGCCAAAGCCCTGAAGAACCACTGACAATCAATGTAGACCCTCCTGCATCTGAAGGACCAATGGTCTGAGTCAGTCCGAGGCTGTGATTTTCTTACTATTTCTAACAATAAAGCCAAGATAGTCCTGATTTCTTTGATGCAAGATTGATTATACTCAGCAAAACTAACCACAGCTCTAAAAATGCAGTAGCTGGTTGTCCTGAGTGAAGACTCAGTATAATCTCCCATGAACTTCACACTCAAGGCTAGCAATGCATCTGCAGATCTTGTGCACTGACTTCTTTGCACACAACTAGCAGGAATTCCAGGGGGGTTTGGCTTCCTCTGCCTGGTTGTCTTTTTCAAATTGAGTCATCTCTCTCTTTAGCATAAATGTTTCCAGTTTTTGTTAGCTTACCAGTGGTCCATGCATATATCAGATCATATAAACTAGCTCTCCCCCACTTTGTAAACCTCAAGATTCTAGGATAATGTATAGATTTTCCTTGATGATTGCTTTCTGTTCAATGGAAGTATTTCATGAGGATACTCATGATCCAAGTCTCATATTCTTGTTGTCATCATCGTCATCGTTGTCGTCGTCATCATCATCAGTAGCAGCAGCAGCCATAGTATTTTTAACTTACTACAAGTATGGATGTGCTAAGACTGGGACGTTCATTTGAGTACAGTGGACTTCCTGCCCATTTCTGCACCAATGATCAGTGGCAGACCAGGTGGTGGTGGTGGTGGTAGTTTCTGGACTTCTGTCTCTAAGATGGGCTGTGGTTTCTAAAGGTTAAGGAAATTTGCACACTTAGCATGATTTGCACACATTGGAAGCTAGAAACTACACAGTCCTAGTGTGATTTGAGCAAATTGCTCTAGAATTACCTTGTTTTTGACTCCCACCTTCTGCAAATGTGTACAAATTTCCTTAGCAGTATGTGGCTCATAATAGAGACAGAAATGTGTGAAATGGCTCAGCTCACACAATAATAGGTCAGTACCAGTGAGGGGCTAATGAACTGAATTCTAGGGAGCCGATATATGAAAATTCATCACACATCCTTAATTTGCTTCCAGAATCTCACTCTGCACCCATTGCCCATTTTTAATACTCCTTGTTCCCTGCCTTTTGCCTGCTTACAGCTTGCCTCCCATCGATGTATGACTCATGCATAGGAAATGAAGCTCATAAGGCTGAGCTTAACAGCAATTATAGAGATGTGTTGCCTTCTTCAGATGCACTTAGAGCTCTGTATTCTAGCAAGGGACTTTTGTCCTGGAATTACACAGGGAAGCAATGGGCTCTGGCAGCTTCATCGAGAGAGAGTATTATCAGTCATTTCTAAAGCAGAATATCCTTGAGGAAGCATTTGAAGCTCAGAAGTTGAAAAATCAGGAATCTGACTTTGGTATAATGGAGTTACATATAAGATGCAGCTGGATCCAAAGGAGGAAGGGGGAATATTTCAAGGAGAAGAATTTTATTTACTTATTTACTTATTTATTTATTTTATTTAAACAATTTTTTATGCCACCCTATTCGCAAAAAGCCTCGGGGTGGCTTACAACATTAATAAATAAACATAAATAAACAGTTATATAATTAAAATTAAATAAGCGGAAACATCTCGGCATGTAGATAAAAACCCAATAAATACAATTCATAAATTAACAATTCAAATAACTTTTAAATAAAAAGGTCTTGGCCTGGTGCCAAAAAACAAATAACGACGGCGCCAGGCGGACCTCTCTGGGGAGCGCTTTCCATAGGTGGGGCGCCACCGCAGAGAAGGCCCTCCTCCGGGTACTCACCCTCCTAATCTCATTCACGGAGGGCTCCCAGAGGAGGGCCTCTGCTGCCGATCTGAATGAGGAAAGAAGGCAAAGCAAGGATGGTAGTCATAGGAGAAAGACGGGCATGGCAGAGAAGGGACAATAGGTAGAGTTCATTGATCAAGGGCGATCTTTCCTGCTTCAAGGTCAACCAGATGTACTGGATGACAGCTCCCCTCATTTCTGTCAGCCATGTGGATTAAGGATAATGGAACCTGTGATCCAGCACACTTAAGGCACCAGTTCAGGGAAGGCTGCTCAAGAAAGTCTTCCTGAGCCAACTAGCTGGCCAGGCAGGATGGCAGAAGGCAAACAGATCAATTCAGGCCACTGTGTAGCATGTGGCAGCTGTTTTCCAAGTGTATTTTGTGGAGCTTACACTGCCTGCGGGGATGATGGGTTGTAACTCTGAATCAGTGTAAGAACTTCAGATTAAACATAGTCAAGAGCAGCATTACCTCCCTTCCTCTCCCCTGGAATGTGGAGCCATTGCAGGCTGATGCTATTGCTTACACAACTTTTGATCTGGGCAATCAACTCTCTGTATGCTTACAAAGGGCCAGCTGCATCCCCACCTGAGATAAAAACCAACCAAGAGACAGTCCTGGAATTATAGGTAAGGTCTCGGGAAGGCTAAAGCTCAGAATGAGCTGTGGATGGCAAGGGATGCTAAGAATAACAAAAAGAGCTTCTTGGGATATGTTCAGAGAAAAAGGTAGCTCCATGAAGAAAGAGTGAAGGAACTGGATTTGCTTTGCCTTGAAAGAGAAGACTGAGCATGGGGTAGGGGGTACAGTAGCCCTTTTTAAGTACCTAAAGGGTGGTCGCACAGAAGGGGATCTGAAACCTGTCCTCCATTTTCTAAGACTGAAGGACAAGAAATAACAGACTTACATTACAGGAAGGCACAGTTTGACTGAACATCAGAAAAAAAGTCCTAATGTCAGAACAATTGGACAAGGAGCCGGCTTCCGAGGGAGGCCCTGGGCTCATTCAGTCACTGGAGATACTTAAGCAGAGACTGGGCAGCCTCCTGTGAGGCATTTTTGGAAGGAAGGGACCGCGGCTCGGTGCTCATGCCCCTGCTTTGCATGCAGAAGGTCCCAGCTTCAGTCCCTGCCATCTTCAGGTACGACTAAGATAAAATCCTGCCAGAAACCTGGAGAGTCACTGCCAGTCAGTGTCAACAATACTGCTCTATATAGACCATTGGTCCGACTCAATATAAAGCTACTTCCTGTGTTCCTAAACTGGAATCCTGCACAAAGCAGAGGATTGGACTCGACATTCTAAAGTGCTTATGATTTGACAATCTGCCCCCAAGTAATGCACCATTTCTGTTGCCTTATTTTGCCAAGAGGCCTTTACACTCCAGAACCTCAGGCACAATGCAGTATGGAAACCACTAGAGATCTGTGTGATGCAACCCCTAGAATGATCGATGAGAATCAGGGTCTAAGAGAGCAAAAACCCTTGGAGGCACAGCTAGAAATAAGCCAGGCTCAGTCCTGCATGGCCGGGTCTGGTCTTTCTTTGCTTGGATGGCATTCATATCTATTGGTTTCCGAGGGGTCTGGCGATCAAAGGAACTGGATGAATGTCGGCTTCCATGATTTTAGCAGACACCACCCTCAAATGGCAGATCTTGCTTATTTGGTTTTATGGCAAGCCGTAATGGCCTCAGTAAATCCTGTTGGCTTTCCTGGAAAGGAGGAAGTTGCAGTATCTCCCTTCTCTCTGGGTATCTGCACACTGCAGATCTGAAGCACAATCCTAAAGAATCCTACTGTTTTCAGCAGTATTTGCTACCTATTAAATGTGCTTTCATTGTTACTAAAAACACAGGAGCTCTTCTTGGGGCAAGAATTGGAAACTGTAAGTCAACGACACATACTTTTGCTATTTGATTGGTTCAGCAATTGCTTTTGACAGCTGGAAGGAACCACAACAGTGTGAGGTGCCCTTGCAGTGTTGCCATATATAAACTTCTCTTTCTGGAACATCCCCTGCATTTGTTCTTTCCTGGTGTTGAAACCGCACAAGCTTCCTTTCAGCTGAACATGTTTTTGTCATTTAAGGCAAAAAAGAGAAGATTTGGAATATATTCTTTTTGAACAATAGTATCACAAAAGTGAATTAGAAGGATATCTCCCCCCCCCCCCCACCCACCACCACCACAACCCCAACCTGTAGAATATCTGAAGCTGGTTTTAAATTGAAGCAAGTCTGTTACTTCATATTGGCTTGACAGCAAAATGGCTCATCTTTGAGCCATTGAAGTTTGGGCTGGTGAATGGTCCCCAGAGACCACTTTGAGCTTCGAGTCTTAGAGAAACGGGTTGTAAAATAACATAAGAATTGCTTTGCAACTTGTCGCTCGATGGCGGTTCAAGCTCTGCTCTTAATGTTGCTAGTGCCGTGCATTCGCCTGCTCATCTACGAGTAAGAGTATGCCTGCTCCCCGGGGAGCGTAAACTTTGCCTGATGAAAAGCATTCCTCTTCTGTAATTGTGCTCTTCTTGGTAAGAAGGAGCTGCTGAGGCAGCAATAGATTTTTCTGAATACAGCAAGGCCTGGCTGGAAGATGCAGGACCCGAATAAGCAGCTCCAAAGGACTGCCGTGCAAACTCGGTCCTGCCAGATATTTCTGCTAGAAAAGCTTCTCATTCGTTGTTGCCCATTTGGGGGTGGACTGCAAGGAGCAGCTGGACCCAGCAAGAGCTGGGAAAGCCTGGGCTTTTAAGAGCATCCGAACAACCTTTTGCTAAGCTAGGCCCTGAGCCCAGAAGTGTTGACCCTCTTCCAGCCAAAGAGCCACATTCTGCTACAGAGATCGTCTCCAGTTTAGGCAGAGCCAAAGGCTAAAACAGTGGAGGAAAAGTACCGGCGTGTTTTAAAGTTTTTTGCTGTCAGTAGGGAAGCCTTTGGGAATGTGGAAGGGGAGTGTACAAAAGGTGGAATGGGGCAACCTATGACCAGTTGCCTGATGACTCCAATGTCAGTAGGGTGGTGTATTCAGTCTGGCTTCCAGCCTAAGCTCCAAAGGAGCTATTTTTGGTGCTCAACCTGGGTTCAGGACCATGGACAGCTCCTTAAGGGGTCCTAGTGGATGCACTGCCCCACTGACATTGGAGGCGCCAGCTTCCAGTGCCTGTAACCTATGGGAAGGCACATTGCTCACATTTTGAAGGTCCCTAGTTGAATCCCTGGCATCTCTATTTTAACAGGATCTACAAAGGCAGCTTCCTGGGTCTCAACCTGTGTGAATCATACTCTTGATCAATAGCGCAGATCAAGAATTGTGCAGACAGATTTGGTTTCTTCCTGACCAGGGAGTCCCCACTAACAAAGAGCTTTCAGTGCATGGCATGGTGAGGAGTTGGAAGAACTGGACATACTTAGATAAGCAGGAATGGATGTCTCTCTCCCCTGACTTTTTTAAGGAAGAGAAATATGTGAAATGTTGGCATAAAGGAAGGATTTGAGTCTACCAGAGAACACTAGTAGTCATAGCCTAAGATTGTATAATGTGTAGTGAGGATGGATATTAAAAGGTTCTGATGATTCATGGGAAGTGACAAGTTGCTTGAGGTCATAAAGAATAAGGGAGGAAGAGGAAGAGGAAGACATTCTCAAGAATTCTGTGTCTTCTTTTTACTCTTGAGAAACTACAATTTACAGGCTCTCTGTGGCATAGAGAAATTATAAGGATAGTTGGCCACTGAGACAAGCTGCCTTGAGGGATTATTTAGCTGGGCAGCAGGTGAACACTTACTATGTGCAGGGTCAGCTCTAGGCCGTTCTGTTAAAGGCTGGGCTCCATTGCTCACGGAAGTCCCAAGGAATGACTTTGTCACTAGCTTTTAGCCCACCCCGCCCTGCCCACTTGAGCACTCATGAGAGCCCCCAGAGGAAGCTGGCCTTAGAGGCTGGACATGGGTGGTGGAGTAGGGAAGGGCAGCTTGCGTGGCGTGTGGGCCAGATTTAGAAGAACACAGAGAATCCTGCCTCTCTTGCAAAAGCAGAAGAATCTAAATCTTGGGATCGCAAACACAGCTTTGAATATGACAGAAAATAGTTCCAAAGAGTTTCTCCTTCACAAGGGAGTGAAATAGATTTTTTTTTTGTCCCATTGAACTGCGAGTTTGCTATTTTGATGGAAGGCAGTCATTTTGATGATAACAGCATGAGAGCTATATAATTCTTATTTATTTTTTTTCTGATTATGCTTACCTGTGGCCTTTTGGCTTTGCTGCTCAGCTATCCTCCCACTGAGATTATCTGGAAAGTCTTCACGCTCTAACCATCTTCCCAACCAGTCATTAAAATCACCGAGAGCCTGGTCAGCACCGAGAGGGTGGAGCCAGGATTCACAGCGACTCCACACCCACACTTTTTGATAGCAGGGGTGCTATCAAATTCCCTGTTCCCTCTCAGCTTCGCTGTAATGTTCGCAGTAACTTGGGAAAATGCATTCTCCCATCAACAGGCTGAGTTATCCTTGTTGAGATGCAAAGTGTTTTGCAAGAAGGCTTGACCTTGAATGGGCAATAAAGATGCATTTGCTTTACAAAAGGCCTGTTTGTAGCAGAGATGAAAATGGCAAGAGCTGGTTTGTTGGGCTGGATCCACATGGCTGCCTTCCCTTTGGATTCTCCTTGCTGGCGTGGCAATGGTATCCATCCTGGTGAGTGCTTGCACTCCCAAATTTTCCTCTGTACTTCTGCTGGTCACAGGGGGAGCCACGCTCTGTTCCTGGCTCCCTCTCTGAGTGGTGCTTCTGTAGCTGAATCAGAAAGGCCTGCTGGCAGCGCGGTGCCTTCCATCACAGCGAAGCTCAGCATCTGCCTGCTGAATCCAGTGCTAAAAGCAGCAGCCATTATGAAAGTCAAAAGCTGGATCTTGGGTGAACCTGTCTCTTTCTCATTTCCAGCCTTCCCCAACCTGGTGCCCTCCATATCTGTCAAACTACAACTCGCATCATTCCCAGACCACTGGTCAATGGGGATGATGGCAATTGGCATCTTCACATCTGAGGGGTACCAGGTTGCTGAAGGCTGCATTTCTGTCCTGATGTCCATCCATCTAATAGCAGATATGGTACTACCTGACCTTGTTTTGCTTTCACAACAGCCCTGCAAGGCAGTTTAGGCTGCAATCTATCATAGAAAAGGCGGGAAAGCATTTCTTAAGACTGGCATTACAAGATTCATGCTACACTAGTATTGCTGGGTGTTTTCCCAACCCCCTCACCTGGAATGTGGCTCTTGAGAATGTCTACAAAATGAAATTTAGCCCTTGGCCTGAAACAGCATCAAGATCACAACTCCACAGCCACCTTTTCAAAGCGGTGCCCTCCAGATATTTTGGACTACAAAATGAATGAGTGAATACGTATTTTATGGTTGCAATCATTGATTACAGCATCCACCATAGAGGGAAAAAGTGTAAGCCACACCCATGAGCGTACACAATTAATGCAATAGAAGCATAATGCAATGAAGCAGGATAGCTCCTATCAGCCTGTGACATTATGGCCAAGGGTCTGTAAGGGTGGGAGCTGTCATCCAAAACAACTGGAAAGTCAATTCTAAAGCCTTAACATCATCTGTTTATGTCCTGGAGAGGGAAATGGGAGGGAAGGAATTCTGCACTGTTTGGAAAACTACCTTACACTGGCCTGAACTGTGTCATGTGGGACTCTGCATTTCCAACCCTGTAAGGGAGGAAGAATTGCAAGATACTTCGGTTGTCAGTTTACCTGTATTCTTTGACACCATCAATTCAATTAGGAACACCTAGGCTGGAAACATGGGAACCCAGGTGTACAGCTTCTACCTTTGGAGAAAGAGAATCTTCCTTTTCTTTTTAACTTCTTCCTTTAGGGCACAATCCCATGCATGTTTAGACAGAGCAGTGTTCTTCAGCTCCCAGTATTACACAGCCAGCAGGTTGAATGAAGCCAACTTTAGACAGAACAAAAGAACTCAATCAATTCCATTTTCAGGCAGAGCATATTTATCTGAGAACCGAGCACAAGGAGGACAATTGCTTTTACAACACAATGGATCAAAACAAGGTACAGCTTTACTTTGTGTAAGTTGAACTCTAGGAAGAAACCTTTAGACTCTTGAACCAAATCAGCTTAAAGGTGGAGGGTTCTGGCACCCTGAAACGGGCCAGTTATGACTTGTCACTGGCCACTCAGACAAAGGAAGGATTCATGAACAAAGGTATGGGGAGGTAGACTCCAGAGACTGATTGAAGAATGGCAAGTCTGGGGCCTATCTAGGTTCTCTGGGGCATACCTAACCTGTCCTACCACCTGAGGCATGTTCTAGTGTTCTAGCATGGAGGTGGTGAAGATCTGGGTTTGTCGCAGAGACCGTTGGTTTCCTCAGGCTCATTGTTGTCTGTGCCAGTCTTCTGCAACTTGGATGTTGCACCTTGGAATGATGGGAGTGGTGATCCAGCACACCTGGAGGGTGGCCCGTTGGGAAAGGCTGGACTGCTTCGGCTGACTTTCCAGAACTGCACACCAGGCTCTTTGCCTGCCTTGAGACACTGTCGGCTGAACTCGGGCCTTTCTGCACGCAAAGCATGTTCCCTGCCAGCATCTCCAGCTGCCTTTTCTCCTTGGCAGAAGAGGAGAGTCGCTTGTCTTGCAGGAGGCACTAGCAGAACTCTCTTGGCTTGCGGTGCCTCAAGGCAGGAATGTCCTGGGACCAGGGGATTTTCCAGGCTGACTAATTCCAGAAGATCCTTCCCCACTCTCTTAGGAGGATTTGCACCTCTTGTGCCAGGAATCCACACGTGTCAGACAGCAAGCAGGCCGCTGCCAGTTTGGATTGGGCACCTGGCCAAATGCAGAGTGAATGCCTTTTGCAGCACCAGCTGCTTCCCTTGAGTGCCCAAAGGAACATCCTGCAATGGCCTCCATCTCAGGAAAAGCCTGGATTCTCCCTCCAAACCCTGCCCACCTTTTTGCCCCTGTCAAATGCCTTTCTGCTCAGCCCCTTGCCCACAACCTTCTGGCCTCCTTTCTTTGGGTGGTCATTCGCCAGCAACCAGCTACTGCTTCCAAGGAACATGTGGTCTGGATGATAACCTGAAGCAGTGGCTAATAATACTGATTATCTTTGTTCAGAGACCTCCCTTGCCCAATCATTTGCAGCAGGTCAGGGCATTTGGAAGGGGGAAGTGTAAATCCCAGCTTAATGTGGTTCACAGAGCTACATTTAAGGGCATCATAATGCTGCCAGGAACATCTGCAGTTAACACATGGAATTCCCCTTTAGTCTCTCCTCCTTGTAATGAAAAGAGGCTGTTTTGATGTGGGATGGAAGCTTCGCTGTGCCAGTTGGACTGTTGGCACCGGAACTCCCAGGCCATCCACAAAATGATGCCACATGATCAGCTGCCTAGTCAATAGAGATGGGGAAGTAGCTGGTTGGGGATAATGGGACTGCTATCTTTTCCTAATATTTCTGACGTGCAATGCCAGGAATCAGGCCTAAAACTTTCAGTCATTGGCAGTGTTATCTGGCAATGATGTGCTGCAGTCCAAGACAACTGGAAGGCACCGGGTGTGGAAGACTGCCCTGAGGCAAGATATCGTCATGGCTTTTGCAATGCTTAATGCGGGGCAGTGTGCGAGGGGAGGAGGCAGGGGCATCCATCTAGGGTGGGCCACTGCCTTCATGCCCTGCTTGTCAGCTTCCTGGGGACATCAGCTTGGCCTCAGTGTAAAGCAGTAAGCTGGATGCGACGGACCGCCAGGCTGATCCTTCTGCTTGTACTTGCACGGGTGGCCTGCTGAATCTGCTCTGGAATGGCAGGAATCCATCGTCCACTGCTCTATGCATTTTCCCTGCGGAGGATTGTGCAAAGTCCCAGTTCCCTTCCTTCCACCCTCTGGATCAATGCTACCTGACTGATGAGATTCCCTCCTCCCGAGCATATTATCCACCCCGATTAATTCCTGACCTCTTATTCCCTTGGGAGGGCTTGCCAGGTCATAAGCCGCATTTGTAAAAGCGGGATTTCCATGGCTGCTCTGGGGATTCCTAAGCCTCGTCTCCAGAATGAGGCCTTCTGCCTACAGACCTCTCATTTCTCTTGGCTGGTGGGGCAGGAGTGGGCTATGATGAACACTCACCCACTTCATATTTTTTAATGCTGCAATTATTTTGACCCACAGTTTTAAGAGACTTCTGGTAGATGTTTGCACAGTTGGTCTGGCCAATAATATCCAGATCCAGCTATAAACCATTCATCTGTATCTGTAGATATAGCACGAGTCAATATTTAACTTTCCACTGTACCAACTGAATGTGCTTTTTAAATACATTCAGCTGGAGCAAGAGTTGCAGCTAACAACAACTAACAAAAACCCAGGCAGCTCAGTATAAAGAATGATCTATCCTCATGCAACAATAAGCCAGAATTCTGCAGAATCCTGCCCTAACATTATGAGCATCAGGCTTCT
>JAIXND010000621.1:13001782-13046984 GCA_023646645.1 Varanus salvator macromaculatus
AAGGGGTCTTCACTCCACCCTCCCCTTTCCTGACAGAGGCTGGGGAGAGAGAAGGGAAGACAAGACAACTGCAGCTCTGAGGGGTGCACCTCCAGCTGTAGCTCAGTTGATTTCCTCATGCCTGCCTTCTGAGGCCTTTGCTAGAGGCTCTGTGGCTGGAAGGGACAGACTGGAGGGCTGAATTTGACCAACACTGCCTGGTGCAAAAGTTCTGCCCTCAGTGTAGCTGTGCCAGTGTCCTAGCAGGATCCAAGGGCCAGTCCAGTCAGCTTCTTTATGAGGAAAAGAGTGGGGTACACCAAGGCCCCCTTCACCTCAGGCACCTCAGTGGACCACCTCTGGTCCAAGCCAATGGCTTTGTTGCTGGAGAGATGAATTGGACCTTTGTAGAAGCGTCTGCAGGAGCAGCTCAACACGTTGCAGCTTCTCAGGGAAAGTCCGCCTTCAAAATTCAAAGTGGTTATCTGGTGAGGCAGTGGGAGGCTTCCTTCCCCACCCCTGAACACACACGCACACTTTGAAAGGAAAATGATGCTAATTTAAGTGTTGCCCTTCCGGGCATCAGGTGGGCCTCATTTTCCCAACTAATTCGAGTGTTTGCTCATCACTTTCATTCATGCCTGCTCCTGCCTGTGCTTAATTGGAAAATTGATTTTTCCCCTTCCGAAAATGACACCTTCTAATAATGAGAGTTTAATTGCATCCAGGACTCCAAGGGAAGGATAGTTCTCAGGCACTTCAGCCTCAAGGAAGCATGCCAGGGCTCGGCAAGCCCTGGCCTGGAAGGGGAGCTGGATGCCTCTCACTGGATAGTCACCACTTCTGCATTTCCGGAAGGGAAGGTCTGCAGCAGAGGCTTTGTAGCCAGGCGGTCAGTTCACGGTTGCTGCATGGCATTTGTCTGTGGTAGTAAATAGGCCCACAACACTCACAGCCCGTGGATTCATGCTGAGCAGGGAGGGGAGCAAGCCTAGAAAGAGATGCTTCTAGCAGGGCCAGCCCTCCTGGCTGTCCCTGCGAGAGCTCCAGTGACTCCCGCCCGGGGAGGAACAGAGTGGCATTTGCCACAAGCAAACTAGCCTCAGACTAGCCTGCTGCCTCTGGTGTGGTAAGAGATTCTCTCCCTGTTGACATCAATCCAACAGCCACCCAGTCCAGTTTTCTATGTGGAATCAAGTGAAGGCACCATTTCTTCCTTTGCTTCAGGCCAGCCCTGCTTCCAGCCCCTCAGAGGCTGCTGCGTAAACATTTTCTTTAAAGAAGCCAGGCTGGCTGTGATCAAAAATGTATAAGAAACACAGCAAAAAGGGGGCCCACCACAGGGATGGAGTGGTTTTCCACCCAGCCCCATCTGATGATGAAGATTGTTTATTTACCTTGCCATTTAGGAGTCTCCAACTGGCATGGCAAGCCACTGTGTGTGCTCAGTACATGGCCACTATGCTTGGCCGGGACTCATACTCCAGCCCTTAAAAAAGGGAAGTGATTGGCTGACTGGTTCTCCCTCCCTCCCTCTCTTGGAAAATCTCTCCCATCCCTACCAAGAAAATGGCATCCTAGCCACTGGCGTGCCTGACTTTAGGCCAGGGTGAAGGACCTACCTGTTCGAGCCAACCGACCTGTTCCAATCTAGGGCAGAATTCCCCAACCAGGTGCCTGCCAGACATCCTAGATGTGAAGACCCATCAGTCCCAGCTAGCATGGCCAATGCTGGCTGCAATCTGGAAGGCACCTCATTGGGGAAGGTGGATCTATGAAAGCCAGGCATAGTAACACTAGTGGCCCTTAACTGCATTAGTGCACTCAATTTGCTCCCCAGATTTGCTGTAACTTTTCAAGCAACGGAGCCCAAGCATGTGTTGATGACCGCAGCCTCACAGGTTCCTTCCCATTCTGCAGAGAACCTGCTCTCCCAGGCTTTCCCACCTTGCATGGGAATAACCCACCGCCACGCATCCTCGCTGTGGTGCCGTTGCCAAACGTCGGCGCTCTCCGCTGCCTCTTCCCCATGCCGAGCGCGATGGGCCGTGCTTCTGTGTGTGAGCTCTGAAGGAATGCCACTGCTTGTGTGTGATTTATTGATGGCCGGGATGCTAATTAAAGAGATGCTTCCCTCAAGGAAGTGAGCTGAGCTTCTGCCTTTTTCGAGCAGAGGCGTGAGGGGTTCCCCTGGGGGCAGAGGGTCCATCTGCCCAAGCCCCACACTAATGAAGCCCTATTTCTGCAACAATATAACATATTGATCCAAATGTAATATTCACACATCAGGCGACCTTTGTCTGACAGCCCACCTTCTGCCTGCCCTGAGCAGCAACCCAGTTACAAAGGACTCTTTCTAGGCAGCAGGGCAAAAGGGAGGGTGGGGCTCAGACATGGCCCCCAGGCAGTGGGGAGATGTCATTGATTGTGCTGGGACAATATTTGGGGCATCACCCTTCCCAAGGCCTGTTCAAGTCATCAGTTGCCCTTGTAGGCCAGCTCTGGCGCTGCCTCCTTTTGAAAGCAGTTCGCTTTCACACTTAGCCAGAATCCAGAATTCATTTTGAAGCCATTCAGTGCCATTGTTCCTTGAGAGCGAGGCAGTGAACAATCAGCTATAATATAAAATAAACAAACAGACCTGTGCTTTCTCCACATTCCTATCCTCTCACTCACCAGTAGGAATGTATGAATCAGCAAAACGAGCTCACCAAAGTTCTTCACTTGCTACTCAAGGCTTGTCTCTGCTCAAAACTGTATCGGGCTGTTGTTCTTGTTTATTCTGAATGTTGTTTTCACATGAACATTGTTCTGTACTTTTGTGTGTATCCTTGCAAGTCTAAGCATCAATTGCATGCATTGTTTTCCTATCAAGATGCATTTGTGTGCATTTTTCAAAGGTAAGCCTTTGTCGAACGCAGATTTTTGCATGCAGTTAAGCATGGTTTCGGAAATCTCATGAATTACATTGCAAGCTTGGGAATATATCACTTGGATCCCTGTGTCTGAATCTGTGCTCAGTCCAAGAAGGTGGCAACCAGCTAGATCCTGATTATAAAAAATGAACTGAAACAAATTTCTGACATAAGCTTTCTGACACCAGAGCTTCCAACTTTTTTGTGTTTCCCTCTAATCTCCATCCTATTAAGGAATGGCAGGGATGTCACATTGCATGCATTGTGCTACAGAACTACCCTGCAGGATTCATCCAGCCTGCTTCCTTCGCTTCCCCCTTTTCCCTCTTGTTGCTTCTCCACTTCTCTGTGCCTTGCCTTGTAGCTGCCACCACTATCAGCACCAAAATTGCAGGGACCGTATTATGGATGGTGAGGTGCCTGCGGCATGTAACACATCTGAGGAAGCTTATGTGAGCTGCCTTAGGTACCTTGCAAGAAAGACGATGCAGGATGAAGAAAATAGATGGATGGATGGATGGATGGATGGATGGATGGATAGATGAATAAAATTAATAGACCTCAATACCCTGAAAGCGCCCTATCCCATCAGATCTCAGATGGTAAGTGAGGTTGGGCCCTCTTAATACCTGGGTGGGAAACAACTTAGGGATGATGGTTTCTGTGTGCTCTTCATATTGGGAGGGGGCAGAGCTTGGCAGCAGCACCTGCCATGCATGCAGAAGGTCCAGGTTCCACCCTGGCGTCTCTGCCAGCACTGGAAACACTCCAGGTGGAATTCTGGCGAGGCATCACTGCCAGTCAGTAGCCACAACCCTGGGCTGGAGGGACCATTGGCCCCGGGGCAGAAGGAAAGGAGCCTCTTGATGCTAGCACTTAATCCTAATAATGTCTCTGTGCTTAGATGAATCAATGTGTGTGGGGAGGGGGGACGCCCCTGTTTGTTGGGAGCACAGAGCATGGGATGGGAAGGTTTAAGCCTCTTCTCCACTGTGTTCCCAAGCTGCAACTTGTAATGCTTTCCATCTGGGGCCAACAGCAGCTTGAGTGGGGGTGTCTTTGAGATTATGGTGGGGAAAAGAAGCATTAAATCTCCCCTCTCCACATGCTGCAGTCCTGGTGAATATCCTCCCACCACACACACACACACACACACACACAATTCCTGCTGTTCATTTAAAGTGAGAGAAAAAATACAGCCACGGCTTCCTCATTCTCCTGGTTCAGTGGCAGGTTTTAAGATAAAAGGGAGAATCCCTGGGTTGCGGCCTGCCAAGTCTGGGGACGGGGAGGGGATCTTGTGCGGGGTAAAGGGATGCCCGTTATTTCTACAACTCTACTGTTGTGCCTCCAGCTCTTTGGCACAATGCCTGTTAACGCCCCCCCCCCCCCACACACACACACTTCCTACTGGATGAAAGAACAGTAAAAATGAAAATAGGAAGAGAAGGGTTAACCACCCCTTCCCACTCTTCCACTCCCCTCGAGTGCGCCAATTCTTTCCATTGCTCCCATCAGTTCAGTGGTGCATCCAGTAATTGAAAGCCAGTGTCCATCTCAGCAGTCACCTGGCTCTTGGTCAGGTTTGAAGTGATTAAACGGGCTGTGAGGCAGAGGGAGGCCTGCTGAGCAAAGCCAGCTCCGGCTGCAGCGATTGCTGGTAGATAGGCATTTGTCGGCATGTTCATCCGCAGGGATCACTTTGTGTAACATCAAAGGTGAAACTGGAAATCATTAGCATTGGGGTCATATCCTCTGCAGAGGGGGAGGGGAGCGAAGGAAGTCGTTGAGATGCATCTAGGAGAGAAGTGGCCTTGAGAGCGAGAGCGAGAGAGAGCATCCTGGTGGGATGCAGGTGGGCTTTGAGAAAGGCAGGGGGCAATGCACCCAAAGTTGTGAGCTTCTGCTGGTATCTTTCCACATGCTGGTTTAAATCCTCATGGGGCCTTGATCATTCCCGGTAGGCACAGGGGATCTGTATATAGCACGCATGCACGCACGCACATGCAGGGCAGGGCAGGGCAGGGCAAGACGTGTGTTGAGCGGAAGAATATAGAAATTAGAAGGACGAACCTGGGCCACAGCCGCAGCCAATGTCTTTCCCCCAAATGCCTGTGGATCCCAGCACAGTGTCGCCACATTTTGGGCAAAACACAGAAGGGGAGGCAAAGAGCTGCCACTTCTCCTTTCAGGGCTGGTACCTTAAAATCGCATACTCAGAGGGCCCTGGCATCTGTGACTACCAGGTCTGGCAGCTGTCCATTAGCACCAGCATCCGAGCAAGTGTGCTTCTGCTTGGGCAGGATGTGGTTCCCTGGCAGAGTGCCTGCTCTCAAGCACAATCCCCAGCATCACCCGGGAGGGCTGGAAAAACTACCACCCGGAAAGCCATGGACAGGCAGCATTGCCAGGACTGGGCTAGCATGACCCATGGCCTGGCTCAGTACAGAGGGGCAGCCTATGAGGGCAGTGTACCTGTGGGGCCATGCCGATCTGATCCCCCATTTGTGGGCTTCCAGAGGCATCTGGCTGACCCCTGTGGAAGCAGAGTGCTGGGCTAAATACGCCTATGGTCTGATCCAGCATGACGCTGGGAAATGCCAGTGCCGCTAAAATGAGGCAAGAGCAGGCTAGATCAACAAGCAGTCCATCCCAGTGGAGAGCAGCTTCTGAGGGGCTGAGCAAGGCTGAGTGCGGGATATTGGGAGAACACGAAGGAAGCAGTACCACGTGCCCGCTCCTCCCCTAACAAAGCTCCAGTTTCTGCTGTGTCTGACCTGGCAAATGGAGGTGAACTGGACTGGCACCAATGAAGCCTTCTTATCCACAGCTTAGAAAGCCACTGCCCAAATCAAGAAGCATCAGGCTGTTTCGATCAACCCTGACTGGTTGATTGAACAACAACTTCAGCTACCTCCTCTTTTGCTCTCCGCCTGCCTTCCTTGCTTTCACATTCAGTAGTAAAAGACCTTTGGGAATCCACACTGTCAGAGGTTAAGATCATCATAATCCACCTTGACTTGCATGGCCTTGTGGGTAAGTGACAGCCCACACTTCAGAATGGGAGCAATCCATTTTTGATGAGGTGAGCAGAGGTGGGAATTCATCCCTCGGAGCAGCCGGATATGTTGGGGACAAATCTCCAGCAACCCGATGTCTCTTCTGTTTTGCTGGAATAGTAACCTGTGGTGGCATGAAGGGCCTGAACACCTTGTCATGCTCTTTTGTATGCATGCATGATCTGATGTAGCTTTCCAGGCCAAGCCATTGACGCCATCCTGCAGACATTTTCAGGAATGTGATTGTTTTAAGCTAAGTACTTACCTCCTCCTCTAAGTAAGAGGGGAGAGGTACTGTGGTGAGAGTCAGGCATTTTGTGTGAGTTTACATTTGTGCTTTGGAAGAGTTTGGTTGGAGGGATGCAGAGATGGGCCTGCCCTAGGTGGTCTCCATATTTAACCTTTTCCTTGTGTTAGATTGATAGAAGATCATATAAATGTGTGGGGTGGAATCCTGTGGCTCTAGGAGTATTTGGCACCTCAGCTCTGTCCTCAGAAACTCTTTGGGACTTTGAGCTCCAAGCAGCACTCCTACTCCCTCACAGCTAGCCTGGAAACAACCATGCCACTTGCAAGAATGCCCTCAGAGATGGGCTGTTGTGGGCATTTGGGGCAAGGAGGGGAAGAGACCAACATCGCCAGCGTACCTAGTTCTCTGAGGGCACTTCAGCTTGTCCTCCGTGTTCTCTGGGGCGAAAGATTCAGAAGGTCCAAGTCAGCATGAAGGTATTGGTGACCTTACCTCTGCACTCCTTCCACCCTTCACAGAATGCTTGCAATGGTCCATCTTTGGAGGGTTACAAGCAGTCAGACTGGACTGCACTGTCAGGAACCTATTTTGAGATTAATATGGCCCTTTCATCACTTCTCCTGCTGTTTATAGTTTTGAATTAGATTACATTTTATTCTTTCAATATTTGCATGGTATTTTAACTGTTCTGTGGGATGTTGGTTTTTTAACTGTTTGTAATTTGCCCAAAGAGCATTAGGATTACAAATGTAGGGTGCTCATTAGGATTATAAATTGTAATCATAAAGGATTACAAATGTAAACAAACAAACAAGTAGAATATTTAATGTTCTCAAAATGTAAAATGCAACAATTTTTCTTGCACGTGAGTGTGGTCCTCCATCAGCATCCTACTGTGTTGATTCCTGGAGAAGTGTAGGATAGCCCAGAGTAACCTGAGTCAGGCTGGGGCAAAAACAAACAAACCACAAACAAAAACAATCTCCACTTATGTGCCGTTGGGTCCAAGCTGACAGTGGCTGAGCAACAAAGGGATCTTGGGGTTGTGCAGCTCAAGGCAGACATTGTCCCAGGATGAGTTTGCTGTGAAAAAAAAAATACTCCTGTGTTGAAGATTATTTAGAAAGGAATCAAGAGAAAACAGCCAATATCATAATGCATTTATACAAATGTTAAAACAGGACAACGCTTGGAATATCTCACACATTTCTGGTTAAATAGAATCTGGTACCTCTGGAAGAGGTGCAAAAGAAAGACATCCAAAATGATCAAGGAACTAGACCAACTCTCCTTTAAGGAAAGTTTATAATATTTGACCTTTCTGAATTAGAAAAAGAATGGGTAAAGGTGTATACATGATAGAGGTGTATAAATTTATGTTTGGTATGGGGGCAAAGTGCACAGAGACATGCTTTTTCTCATCTCTCATAAGAACAGAAACAGGATGGTGGGAGATTCAGGAGAGATCAAAGGAAGCACTTTTTCACAGAGTGCATAGTTAAACTCTGGAATTCACAATTACAAGATATAGGAATGGTAATTAAATCGGGCAGTTCTAAGGAGGGATTAGAAATATCCATGGAGGAGAAGACTATCAATGGCTACTAGTCCTCATAACTAGTATTACGCCCAGTATAAGAGGTTGCAGAGGGGAAGGGTATTGTGTTCATTCTTGGCTTGTGAGCTTCCCATAGGCATACAAAATTGACCATAAGATCTTCTTTTCTTCTGACCACCACTGGTCAACAGGGTGGAAACCAATGATAAGTCATCCATATCAGTCATTAGACTGCAATCTCAAATGTAGAATGCACCATCCAGTGTTGGTTCCAGCTTTTGGGAGATCTTTGGACAAGAGGTTTCTGGTGCCCACCCCTCTGCTGTTCTCCACTCCTTCTAGATCCAGTGTGTATTATCATTTGCAGGGAGAGGGCAAGGAACATGAAGGGAGGTGCTCTTAAATTCTGTCTCTGGTCACTGCTCGCTCAATGGGAAGCGAGGATGAGTAGCAGAGGACCCCAAGCCCCTGGGGATTGACAATGGGTCTCACAGCGCCTAGCCTCCCACACCAGCCAGGTTCCCATCTTCTCCTTTGCATGCCTCATTCCCCCTTTTGATTCAGGGTTTAGTTTGGCTCAGGAAAGATGCCAACAATGCTCTCCTTGCCTCCACTGCTTTCCTGAAAGACCAGCTGGCCAATCACTTTCCACAAAGAGGTCATGAATGAGCTTGATTGCAAAGCATTTTCCTCCTCCTTAAAAAGGAAAAAAAAAGAGGAAAAAATGCCAGCACTATTCAGCAGCCCTGGCTCTCTCCCATTGTTCCCTGGCTTGTGTCTGAGAAGCCAGTGCAGCTAATCAATATTTTAAGTACACTTTACTCCAGCTCTGGGACTCATGCTGTGACTATCTTACATCCCTGACATCTCCGCTTCAAAGAGCTTTTGTGCATGCCTGGAGAGCTCCAGCCTGTGCTCAAGGATGAGCTTGTTGGTGCTGATAAACTGCTCAGTCCTTCTTCCCCACCCAATATGTCTCTTATACACCTACGGAGAATGGGCAGGCACTGGTCCTTCCATCCTGTTGGTTCACCTGCATGATCATCCGTATTCAGTTGCTCCCTGGGAAATGTTTCTGGATGCATTATCCATCCAGTCCTTTTAGATATGCTTAGTAAACTGGATCTTGGAAGAGAGTTCTCTTCCTCTTCCTCCCCCTGCCTCCTCTTCACATTCAAGGGCTTGGTTTCTTGCTTTGTGATAGGAAACCTCCCTGGGCTCAGCCTCAAGCAATCGAAAGAGCAGAGTCTCTTTTTGTCCCTTACACTTGTTCATCAACTTGGTGCATTTGTATAAGGGGTAAAAAAATCTCAGGCTTGGGGCCCCTGGGCCTTTCTGGGAGCTATCCATGGTCCTGAACTCATCCTTGAACTATGAGGAGCGTGATGGACAACTCCTATTGAGTTGGAGAGAAAAGCTGCAATGGATGAGGAGCTCCAGTGACACAGGAACCTGCAGATTCCTGTGCCAGCCTGGACCTCTGAGATTTCCCAGAAGACCACAAAGTCTTCACCCTTTTTCTAGAGGCCAATCATTTGTGGTTTTCCGGCTTTTGCAGCTCCTTCTCCATTCTGGAAGGTTGAAATGCTACTTCCTTACTGGCAGTAAGATCCTTAGGCTAAAATTCTTATATATTTTTGGCATTCCCCCACCTTCGCCCGTACTCCACCCCAAGGGCTTTGCCTTTATTTGCCTTTCCATTCTGCCTCTGTTGTTCTTACATGCCAGCAAGTCATCTTTGATTTATGGCAACCCTATGAATGGATGTCCTCCAAAAAGTCCACCCCTTGACAGCCCTGCTCATTTTGTCTTTGTCCCCACCCATTACTGGAATGTAGTTCCTGAGCAATTCTCTAAAATTGAATTTAGCCCTTGGGGTGAAGGGGGTTCAAGAGCCCTGTTGATATCTTCTCTTCCTTTCACATTGTGAACTGAACTATAGAAGGTTTTCCAGCAAAATCACCTCCAGGTGTAGAACAAACCATCCCTGTTTAACTTCAACACAGACACCACATAGGGTGGTTGCTTGTAGTTATTATTGGTTTATTAGATTTATATTCCATGTTTTCTTACGGACTCAAAGTGGCTTACACATTCTCCTCCTCCTGCTCTCAGTTGTATCCCCACAACTACGACCCTGTGAATAGGTTGGGCTGAGAACCTGAGACTGGATCAAAGTCACCCAGTTGGCTCCATGGCCAAGCTGGGACTAGTACCCAGGTTGCCTGAGCCCTAGTCCTGTGCTCTTAACCACTACACCACACTGTCTCTCATCTATTTCTCATGGGCAGCCCTGAGGCAGCTCACACAGCAGACCATTCAGCTCCAGCGACCTCTCATACAGCTTCAGCAACAGCAAGAGCCCCTTTTGTGGCAAACATGTGACAGAGCATCACACAGTTAAAGAACCTGCACTGAGCCCTACTTCACAAAGGAGAGTCTTCTGCTCTGAGTTGTCCTCTATCTGAAGGGCTGCTGGTTTCAATTCAGAAAGACCTCTAAAGAAGGAAGAGGGGGGACCTTAAATTGCCCTGAAACTGTTGTCAGTGCCTGCATAGCAGACTGAACAAGCAGGGACACACCTGCGCACACCCTTTTTCAGTATGATAAGATGTATTATGCTTCTATTTGAATTTTCACATTGCAGAGAGAGAGAGAGAGAGAGAGAGGGAGAGAGAGAGAGAACAGTAATTGAAATACTAGAACAAAGCATTTCAGCTGCTGCTGCCTTTTTCATCTGCTCTAATCCAAACCAACATGTTCAGTAGCTCAAAGGGGGCTGACACAAGGTAATGTGATAGTCCAAGGTGTGGCACCTGCTTGGGATGAGTGATGTCAGATTATCTTCCAGGTTAAGGCCACGTGGCATTAAGGTGTTAAGTTCCTTCATCCAGATAATTTCTTTTGTTTCCAATGCATGCATGTGTGCATGAACACACACGTGCACACCCTTGATGGCTGGGCAATTAATTTGTCCTACCTTGAGAAATTCTGGCATTCCTGCAGAATTTTAAAAAAGGGTTAGGATGTTACCTGCAACCGTATGAGGAAGAGTGAAGACCAATGGTTTTTTCCCCTGAGCATTGTACACTTCAGAGAGGTGTAGATGTTGCATTTATATCTCACTTTCTTCCTCTTACAAAGAAACCAAAGCAGCTTACACAGACCTCCTCCACCCATGTAATCCTCACAATAACCCTGTGAGGTAGGTTAGACTAGAAGTGAGCTTCATAGCCAAGGGAATCCATGAATCGCCCAGTCCTCTTGGGTGTCTCATCCTAACCTCACTTTATGAGGAAATCCAGATTTCAGAATGGATAAGAAGACATCCTTGTGGGAGACTTGGGCCAACTGGTGGATGTTTGCTTTGAATTACTGTATTTTTCGCTCTATAAGATGCACCTGACCATAAGACGCACCTAGTTTTTAGAGGAGGAAAACAAGAAAAAAATATTCTGAACCAAATGGGCACATCATCACAGGCACATTCCCCATGGGCTGCACATCTGACAGACTTACTGCACACACACATTCGCTCTATAAGACGCACAGACATTCCCCTTACTTCTGAGGGGGAAAAAAGTGAGTCTTATAGAGCAAAAAATATGGTAATTAGTAGGTGCAGATGATGACTTTTTGTGGTTTTCAGCGTTGCGTGCAAAGTACAGCTGAATGGCAATATGTGCCATTGCAAATACTTGTTACAGTCGAGGTTTGGCCCAGTTTCTTTTACGACGTCCGTCTCTGCTCTGCTATTGGAACTATTGATGGAAGGTGAACTGTTTTATTGACTCACAATTCATGTTTACAAATACTTATTATCTGTGAATACATATGATTCACCAAGTCTGAAAGTCAAATGGAATAGGAAATTAAATGGTCCTGTTTTGGTTAATCAATGGAACATTGTTTTTGCATCTGTGTCAAAAGCGTCTGTGCATCTTACTTTATTTCTTAGTCATTAAAAAAAATCTCTTTTTTATTTATTGGACACCACTATCTCTTTTTACTAACATTTTGTCTAAATCATCTAATTACTAGAGGTGTACTATTCCTAATGCTTTGCTGGCACACATTCTGGCAGTGTGCACTGCTGGCTTCCTTTTGGGTGGAGTTCATAGTATGGCTAAACTTAGTAATAGGGCAGTCCTTAATATTTAATCATGTACACTTTCTTCTAAATTAGTACCTTTTGTATGGACGGTGGATTTTCCATGCCTGTTTGACAGCCCAGATCATGTTATTACTACACTGGAAAGGGAAATGCCTTCTTCCCCAGATTCTGAACAGGTGGTATTTTGACACCACCTGCAGATGAATAAATATATGGCTATTTAGTCCTCCTGTTCTGAAGTGCATGCATAACTGTTTTTATTGATATTTTCATTACTACACATATATTCTAATGGACAAAGATTTCATATGTGCCTATTTTAAATGATTTATTTTAATTACTGTAAATACTTGCATTTTTATTTATAAGGGGTTTTTGTTCTGGTGAAATTCACAGGAAATCAATAAAGCACACACACATGCACGCACACATATAGTTGTGCAGATGTTGTGCAAGACCATTTTTCATTTGTCCTCTTTTTTATGAAGGGCTCGGCTCCCTCTGTTTTTTTTTGGTGGGGGGGGTAGGCAAAGAGCCCCTGCAGGCCATGGGGATATGTGTTTCACCCCACCCTCAGCACCCACAGTTCAGGGGAAAGAGGTCAACACCCAACATGTGGAAGTTGAGTGTGGATCTGGGAGAAGAGGCCAGCCAGTTGGGTAGCCTCACAGCTGCTTGTATCACCTGATGGCCTTTCATGCATCTAATTTGCTGGGGAAGATAATTTCACCACCTTCACACTTCATCTTCAGGTACTCCTGCATGATGCTCAGTCCTTATTGTCATCTCCATGTCTCAGCTCCATGCAGACTCACTCCTTGGCTCAGGCAGCTGAGCAGGAGGGCTAGAAGTCCCAAGACCCAGCAGGATCAATGCCAGAACTGGGATGGGGTGTGGGGCAAACAGAGCAGGGGCACAGCCAAGGAGCAGACTGGTGCAAAGCCCATGCTAGAGGGGCCCCAGGGGCAGATACTCAGAATCGATGCTGCAGAATCCCTCCGAAGGAGGCCCATCTTAGGCAAGCAAGGCAACTGGGCAAGGTCTGAAAGACCAAGAAGGGGATGGGAAGGCAGGATGACCATGGCACGGGGCAGACTGATGGACAAGCAAGGTCCCTGCAGGAAAGGCTAGCAATGAACACCATATCTGACCTCTGCTCATGTTGTGATCCAGATCTGGTCTGGTAGTATTTATAGCCAGGCCAAGCAATGGGGAAATGCGTTCAGGCCGGTGGAACCTTGTCCGAGCGTGGAAGACTATACCTAAAGGATTGCCTTCTCCCATATGTCCTTTCTGTACTATCACAATCATCTTCACAGGAGCAGCAGGAGGCAATCAGGGAAAGACCCTTCCTTGCAATAGCTCAGAGAACTCCTCCTCACATCCTCCTCAGATGCCAGGCTAAGATATCCCTCTTCTAACTGGTATTCAATTTTTAATATGTTGCTCTGTTTATTAATATGTGCGCCGCTGGTGTTTTCATTAATTGTTGTTGCAGGGATAACCACTCTGGGCACCACTCTAATTCCTGCTGCCTCGGGCTCACTGTGAGCCGCAGTTCCTCTGCTCTTGGGCCGCATACCCCTGGCATCACTCCTCTTCCTAGAAATGGGCTCAAGCGGGAAAACAGGCCAATCCTGCCCATTATAAGGAGGTGTTTGCTGCTGCATTTCAGCAGCAGATGGTGACTTTTCCTCTGTTACTTCAAAAGTTTTAAAATAGGGGTGACGAGAGGCAACAGGGTTGTAGGGCCATTGAGGGTCATGGGGGCACCATGGGCCAAGCACTTGCTTGTTTGTTGTCTTTATGTGCCCAAAGCGCTCTCTGGGTGGCTTAGAATAATGCATCGTGCTGGTTATTTTATTAAAGTTTGGGATTTTCTTGTTGTAAATGGTCATGGCTGGCTGGGAAATGCTAAGAATTCTTCCTAGGACATCTTTCCGTCTAAACATGCTCCTTACAATACAGTTTCTCCTCTACTGCGGCGTTGTGTTTATCGGATGAAGCAGGAGGACACAGACCAGACCAGGCAGTTTGAGCTCCCTGCAGATGCCCAGTGAATGCATGACTCGGGCCACGTCCAAGCCTGCTTCCAACACACGGCAGGGCTTTCTCCAGCTGCAGCAATCTGAGCCATGTGGCTTCCAGTTTCACCCACCCACAAGATGTGCCTCTGACCCGCAGCAGTAGGGTGGGTGCCAGCTCCATTTCAGCAGCCTATGCCTAGGCTCAAGCCTTTGCTCAAGGACCTTGTTAAGAACCTTGATTAGTACTTTGCATAACTGACCCTATTACAAAAGAGGGAGGGGACCTCCTTTCTTATGCCCTGTAATTAACAGCAGCTTTGTGTAGCACTTAGCTCTGCTGATCATGGAAAGTCAACCCCTGGAGCAAAAAGCAATTGCTCATGATATTGAGGGGTTGGGGAGGATGCCATGTGCTGAGCTTCCAATCCTCAAAGCACTTATGGAGAAGAGAGGGTCCCTTTCAGATGGGGTATCTCTGGGGACAGAGACTGGCAAAACTTCTAAATTCTCACTATATTTCATAAGAACCGCATTCTTAAATCCCATCCTCTTCCAAGAGACTGTGAATGGCATGTGTGACCTTCCACCCCTCCATTTCATCCTCAGAAAAGCCCCAAGAGGTAGGCTAGCCTGAGAGACAGTGGTTGGTGGATATGGGAAAGGCCTTCTTCCTGGGGCCACGAGGGACAGCTGCTGCCCCTCAAAGTAGACAGCACTGGCAAGACAGAAGGCAGCTCCCTGAATGTGAATTCAGGAAATTCCTGGGCCGAATTTCCCCTGCTAAGAACTCATTTATTAGCTTAAAGCCAGGAGTGACCTAAACTCGTGAGCGGCAATTCATACCAACTGTCACCATAACCTGTGCTAGCACAGCTGATGGGACTTGCAGTCCAACAACATGTGGAGGGCCACAGATTGGCCACCCCTTGCTTTAAGCATTGTCATAGTCTCTTGGCCTCAGTCTTGCCATCACACTTCTGCAATATGGGGATGTCACCTAACTTACAGGCCTATTGCACAGCTTGCAAGAAGAGAATGTATGTGAAGCACTCCCAACACTCCAAGGCTGTACTCATGCTGGATGATGATGATGATGATGATGATGATGATGATGATGATGATGGTAATTCCTTCTGCTCCACAGTGTTCTCTGATTTTAAGCAATACTGGGTAGCACTTCTGCTGGCTGGAAAAAAGCAACAAAGGAAATTGTACCTCACACTAAAGAGAATGTATGCAGTTTAATTGCCTGGCATGTTCCAACAACTGTTCTGATCAGATGTGGCTCTGTTAATTGCGAGGATAGGCGTGTTGTGCTGATCTAGAGAACAGCATGCAGTTCATGAAGCCATTTTTTCAATGTGTGTCAAACAGTCCTGCGGTGTTCATAAATTTCCTTGGATACCTACTCAAGCTTCACCACCCTATCTGGCTTTTCTTCTCTTTTTCTGCCTCTGTGCCAGAAATGGGCAGGCACGTTTCAGTGGCTGAAGTGATACATTTCTTACACAATCTTCTGGTGAAATGTACCATAAATAGAAAGAGTTAGCTGCCCCAAGAGGTGGTGATGGTTGCCACCTTAGGTTCTTCTAGGGGGTTGAGAGAAAGTCCTGGAGGATAAAAGGAGGGGGCTGGTGAGTGCTAGGCCAGAGGGACTGCTCATGCATCGCAGCCCTTGTTTCCAGCCTTATGGGAGCTAAACTTCTTTTGGGGCTAGAGGTCAGCACAATGGCTACCTCCCATAAAGACCATGATAACAGCTGCACCAGGATTACCAACCTTCCTTGGATATAGTACTGAACAACGGCTGTAGGGATGCAGGTGGGGTGGGACAAAGGGAGGCATCAGTGATGAAGGACCATTGCTTTCATGTCTTGGGCTTCCTGCAGACTTCTGATTGACCACACTGGGAAAGAAAATCCTGGAGTTTGCAATAGGCAGCTTAGTCTATTTCCAGCTGCTACCAATTTCTCGCCTTCTCTTCATGCATCTGTTCCATTTTCTGAATGTGTCACTTTAAAAGAACTCTTCATGGCTATTCATAAATAAAGATGTACATACTTGGTATATTCTTGCAAAATAGTCACTTATAAACATCGCATCCCTAAGTATGCATTTCTAGATATATTTTCTATATATCAGATAACAATTTTGAAATGATTTAGAGCCACCAACTGTATCACAATTGGAAAATTCTGAAGGTTAATTACAATCCAAACCAGACATCATTCCCAGAGGCTTGGACTGGCTCAGGCTGCATCTGAATGTGCAAAGTTCAAATATCACAGGCATCCTTAGCTGGAATATGCAGGCTTTGGGTCTGATCCAGGCAGGTTCTTACGTTTTGTTGTGCTGGCCAGCTGCAGCCGGGGTTGCTGGTCTTCCTTTACATCCTTATTCAGCAAATCCTGACCTTTGGCTTTTTCTGTGCTCATTGCCTTCCATTGAGGAACTTAATCAGAAATCTATGCAGACCATGTGGCTGGGAAAGGAACGAATACGCTCCCCTCCCATCCCTGCCATATTCTGCAAGGTTCTTGGGAGCCTTTTGATTCATTCAGCGGAGGGCATGCTGGCATTAATCATGTCAGAAAGGGTCTTTCCTCTTGCTGTGACAGCAAGGTGACACGACCCTCTGAGATTGTCTGTAATTCGGGATAATGAACAATTATAACCTGACGAGGAAGATTTAAGTGTCATAGGGCAGCTGCGTAGATTGTTCGCACTTTGAATAATTCCAGAGCCAGTCTTGGTTTGGCACCCAAACAAGGCAGGGTGACTTGCTGGGATGTGGTTTAGCGCAACAAGGAGGAAACCAGGCAGCATATTATTGGATGCTTTGTCTCAGAGATTCTTCCTCTGTGATGTGGGTGTGCAGAAGCTACGGGGGATACCTGGCTGGTGCTAGCTATTTGCCTGCTCATTAGTAGCAGTTCGGAGAAGCGTGCAAACATGGAAGGAGGACAGAGGGCCATGAATCTTCTGGCGCTGTGTGTCTAGTTGCAAAGATAGGAGAGAATTGGTTCTCCTGCAGTTCAAGGATCTTGCAGCAAAAGTTGGCTAATTAGCTAGGATCTGGAGTGAGTTCGTCTACAGAAGGTCATCCGCAGATGACTCCTCTTCTTTTTTAATTTCAGAAGAAGCCTGGGAATTAATTCTTAATGGGGCAGAACTGTCATCTTGTGCAACTTCCTTGACCTTCAACATTACACAAAGTGTACAGATCTGAGATGGTTCTTTTTGTAATCCATGATTCTTGCTGGGAATAAGAACAAGCTACATTCCCTTGCATATATTCCAGGACGCTGTTGTGATTTTTGATGTCAGGGATTGCATTTTAGGTCAGCTGGGTGTAAATGCTTCAGCACAGCTGGGTGTAAATCCATAACATGGAGAAGGACTGTGTACTTTGCTGTTCACAAAGAAAATAGTTTAAAGCTAAATTCCTATCACACTTTGCTATTAAATTTAATAGGGCTCACTTCTGCATAGACACGAATAGCCTTGCTCTTTAAATGGGCTGAGTAGAAGATGCGCTCACCTCTGCCAAGTGCTGAGATCATCTGTGGACCGAAGGATACAAAATGTCCAGACTGCTTTTCTCTCAGTGATGCCCAATGCAGTTTGCAAATAAAACGTTAAAGCCATCCATAACATCACAAGGAGGCAAACAATAGCCATTTCAGTACAAAGTACAGCTGGCTTTTGGCTTAGATCCTTTTCTGAATTAAGTACCGTATTTTTCACTCTATAAGATGCACCTGACCATAAGACGCACCTAGTTTTTAGAGGAGGGAAACAAGAAAAAAATATTCTGAATCAAACGGGCACATCATCACAGGCACATTCCCCATGGGCTGCACATCTGACAGACTTACTGCACACACACATTCGCTCTATAAGATGCACAGACATTTCCCCTTCCTTTTGAGCGGGGGAAAAGTGCGTCTTACCGAGCAAAAAATACGGCATTTGGTTGCTTCTGCAAAGCCAAAGGCCCTGGGTGTGCAAGGATGGTGCCACCTATGCCCAGATTGCCCAAAACAGGGAGCGGCTTTCGGATCATCTCATGCATCTTCCTAGGCCAGTGCTGCAGAAGCACATTAAGCCCAAAGCAGAGATGTGAAGGCCTGCGGCAGGGCTGGGGGTGACGTGCAGAAAACACCCAGTGGGGAACAAACACAAGGACTACTTCTGTTCCCCCCCAAAATTGAAAACTCAGATAGCTTTGGTTTGTGAAATAGTTTATTTTGGCACTTAAGGCAAGGTGTTTATATACTGATTTCTGGCCTTACTCCCCACAAATAATTTCTAAAAACAGTAAGGCAGCTTCTACAGAATGACTAGAGACATGCAATGTCTGGAAATAATGAAACTATGAGGGACATGGTTTTTATATTTTATCCTCTCGGTAAGATTCTCACCATAATTACTTCATCCATGCTTCGGTAAAATGGTTGATCTAATCTATCTTTTGCTGATAGACATTTAGAGGTGCCCCAGACTTAATTTTCCAACATGGGAGTAGATTCAAAATACCACAGTATGGAAAAACTGTGCATTCTTGATAGTCTGAGCTTTGTTCTACATAGCATTGTGTTTTGGGCTTGTTCTAGTTAAATCTTGTAACCTCATTAAATTGATGTAGTTCTAATCTAAAACCCAGTTGTAAAAGAACCACTACAGATTATCCCTCCATTCGGATGGAACAGCATGTGACTCTTTCCGCATACATCTCATTTTTAAAAAATAACTTCGAGTCTTAAGTATAGAGAACTCACTGCCCCAGTTCTTAATAACGTTCTCAACTAGACCTTGCCAATAGGGAACGCTGTCTCGGCTATAAAAACCTTAACTGTTGCTTATAGAATAAAGCCTTTCTACCTAAAAGAAACCGAGTACCCTGGTTCCTAGGACATAGGCAAGAGACTGATATTACCACAGAGACAGTCTTTCAAAATGAGCAAAATATAATGTGTTCATTAACAGAAATAATTTCCAATGAATAAAACCTCACTCTTCAAATTACAGGTTGAGAATGCTTAAAGGTTCTTAAATTAAATATGGTGGCTGACCATTCTTAATTGGAGTCTTTCCCAGCTAAATAAAATTGCAATCACTTTTCCTTTAGATCAGATTTTGCTAGGCTTCATTCCACCTCAGGGACAAGTTTAGGATTTTCTTTAAACTTCTTACAAATAGGAGTGAATGCTCCACACTAGTCCCCCTCTACCTTAAGCCTATTATATTCAGGCAATAATCACACATCCACTAACTGAATTTCCTGTGTAAATGTTTAAATATACTGATAATCTTACAAGCAAATGAAATTATACATAATATAACTTAAGGAACATAAAGGCTCCTGAAGCAGCCTTCCCTTGCCTGGTCTTCTCCAGATGCTCTGGAGCACAAAAGCCCATCATCCCTGACTATTAGTAATGCTGCCTGAGGCTAATATGAGTTCCCCAAAATATAATGGGAAGCACCAGGTTATGAAAGACTGTCCCAAAGTAAAAAGCAACTCTAGATCCAAACAGAGTGCTTTAAAAGTATTTTTTCCATTTTCCTCATGTTTACCCTCTAGAAAAGTGTGGAACACTTCTTTTATTCCCCATAGCATCGATATGTCTGAAATGTGCATATTTCTAGGCCAATTTATTTATTTGAATTTCCATTTCAAATAAGCTTTCAGGGACTGAGTTTCAGTCATGGGCAAGCTGAAGACAAAAGGTGTGGAGCAACAAGCCACCAAATGGCGGACTATTTGGGATTAAAGCTCATCCTTCCAATCAATAAGCCTTAGGAGAAACATTTCAAGCTTTTCCAATGGGGGTGGGGGAGAATGGGTGAAGCCACATGGCTGGGTCTGCAGGGGAAGGAGTGGAGCCAGGAGGAGGGAAGGAACTGTGTGCACAACGGAGGATGGCTGGATTTGGACCCGAACTGTAACTTAAACAGGGGTGAGGGTTGTGTGTGTGGGGGGAGTGTTTCCTGGAACTTGCGGGAACTGCCATCACTCTTGTTTCGGCTTTGTCACCTCGACACTTGCCTCTCAAAAGGGAATAGTAGGATGTGGGAGGAAATTGGTTTTGTCCAAAACCCATACAAGCTGTTCTGAAGTCCTGTGCATGATCAGAAGCACAAGACCTCCAAAAAATATCCACAAAGTATCAGACTTGAGCTTTTGTTTGACTTGTGTAGCTTCCCAGTTCAGGTTTGCACAGATTTACCCCAATATGGGCATGTTTCCTTCAACAGACTGAAAGTCCTACTGTGGCCTAGATTTTGTGCAAATCTAGACATTGGTGTACATTTGTAAAAAAATTGCACACATTTCTCATTTGATTGGTGCTCGATTAGTGCAGTTTTGTTATTCCTTCAGAGTTGAGCAATGCCAACACCCTGAACTGGACTCAGGCATGAGATGAGTGAGAGTGATGAGGCATGAGATCTTGCAGAATCCCAGCAAATTTTAACCTCACCCATCCACCCCTCTCTAGTGAATGATCATTTCCTGATTAAAGATGCTCTTGCAAAACCATTATCCCCCCCGCCCCACTCACTTGCTCCTACAAAGCAAACACTGGGCTACCCTCAAGCATTTATCAGTTTAATTGGGAGATTAATCAGTTAAAGCTTCAGCAGGACCGGGAGTTCAGCACACACAAGCGTCACCTTTCCCAAGGCACCGGAATGCCAACCACTTCAGTACCGCCTTTCATTCCTGCAGACTTTCCTCATTGGAGGAAGTGTTTGACTGCAAGAATTTCCATTGAAAGCAGTGACTGAGTTCTTTCAACGTTTCCTTCATTACATGTCTGCCCTGCATGTTTCTTCCTCTGCCCTGTTCTCACCCTCTCCTCAGCCTCTCTGATGCTTCCCCTTCATTGTGCATTTGGAAGAAACTGGGCTTGTGTTTAAGGCAAATGTGGGAACTGTCATTTTATCCTGTCGCACATGGAAAATTTGCAGTTTGGAGGTGCTGACAAGTTAATGATGAGATGCAGGGCCTGAAGTGCTGCGGTGGGAACGTGTGGGTGAAGCTCGAAGGGTTTAATTGCCTGTGTTTCAACTGGTATTTTGACTGCACGCTTTCACAGTCAGAGTGGGTTCCTTTGACTGGGCGCAGGCTGTGCGGCTGGCCCCCCTCCCCCTGCAGCTCCAGCTAGTTTACTGCCTCACTCGTGGCCTGGGCAGGGGTCAGGTGACTCATCTGGCTTTGCACGGTCCAGGAGACATCTGTCACAGGTCGTGTGGGGCCGGTGCTTTGTTCGCCACTCTGAGCAGATCGTAGCAAACAAGGGCCGTTGCACCCTCCCAGACAAGCGTCCTGCCTCCGAACATAATGTCAGCCACAAGCCACCCAGGGAGGGTTCCCGGGTTAAGGGGTAACGGCGGTCATTTGCTTTTATTGAAACTCCCTAGATGCCGGGTGGTGGGAGGCAAGCAGAAGCCACTCTTGGAATGTGCGCGATGCAAACAGCAGATGAGTTGAAAAGTATGCTGAGCTCAAAGACTCAAGCCCACAGGTGGGGGCACATTTGAGAACTCCCCCCTCCTACACACACACACAGCCTTTCTGCAGTTTTGGCACTTGTGGTCGTCCTGATGTTCTCACCCACAGCTCTCAACCTCAGGACTGAGGGATGATGAAAGTTGCAGGCAAAAATATCTGGAGGACCCGCAGCTCCCCACCCTGATGTAGGGCCTTCCCAGCACCTGTGCAGCACTTCCTCCTTTGCTCTCTTTCTGTCTCCAAGGTGAACTCATCCAGTGAAGCTGAATGGTGAGTGATTTGGGACATACCAAAGCAGGCGCTTCCACACAGATAGCAAATGACATATTTCAAGGTGTAGCAATGACCATGAACTTGGAAAACTGGATTAGACAAATTCATGGAGGAGGAAGAGGCTATCCAAGGCTACTAGTCATGATGGCTATATATTACCCCAAGTATTGCTCCCAAGTATCAGTAGCAGCATGTTGCTGGGAAACATGGGTAGGAGCGTGCTAGGACACTGTGGATGGTGGGCTGTCCATTGAGGCATCAGCTTGACTGTTGTGTAAATAGAATGCTGAAGTAGACAGGCTTTTGATGTGGGAACTTTTCAACTATGTTGAAGAGGAAGAATGCCCCCCCCCACCACTAACTTCTAGTTTTACTACTACAACTACTGCTAAGTGCTACTGCTACTAGCAACACAGAGAGAGAGAGAGAGAGACAGAGAGACAGAGAGAGACAGAGAGAGAGCATTTGGAGTAGTTGCCTCCACAAAGAAAAAAAAAAAACCCCACTGCATTTTATATCCCTGGAAACCAGAAGGGCGATTCCAGCTCAGACTGACTGCAGTCTAACATGATACAGTCCAGGAACACCTTTATTACCTGGCCTGTTTTTTGTGTCTATAAGCTCTCAATCAGAGGCTAGGTAGTGAGGACATTGTGACGCTTGCCATTTGTGAATGAAAGTCAGGAACAAGGAAGTTTGACTAATGCTTGATCAAGATATGACAATGGCCCCAAGGGGCAAAAAACCTGCTCAGTTTCATATATCATAATATCAGAAGGATTAGATCAAAGGACCCTGAAGTTTAACATCCTGTTTCCCACATAGGCAACCCAATAGTTCAGGTAAGCCTGCAGGGGGCTATGAAGATTTACATCTTAATACTTAAAGGCAAGATCCTATGCATGCTTAAACTGAAAAAGTGTGGCTGAGGAATGCTGGGAGTTGTAGGATTTCTTTCTTCTGCCTAAAAATGCATCAGATTGTTCTCTAATGAGCTGATGTCCTGAAAGATGCAGGATTCCTGGATGACTTCCCCGCTTCTTGGATGAATGGGTGCATGAATGGGTGGTGATTTGCTTTCAAAAGTCTGAGAGATACAAATCCTCTTTCTAAACTGCTAATCCATCAGTTTGTGATCAGAATTTGCCAATTGTATTCAAGGCAGAAAAATGGAGATGGATTCTGCTGGAACATCCTCCACGAACGGCCAACCATTCTTGGGGGATTTGTTTTTTGTTTTTAATTAAAATGGCATTAAAATGCAATTAAAAGACCTGACCGAGAAGAAAGAAAATGGGCACCAGAATAAACCCATCAGGCTCTTGAATGACCAGGAAGATCTTGAAAGGCCTCCATAAAGGGGGCTCTCTTAACCTGATGCCAAAAAGAGGGCAAACATGGTGCCCTCCAGGCCTTTTGGATGACCACTTCCAGGCTTCCTGGCCAAAATTCATGCTGGCTGAGGATGTTGGGACCTGAGGTCCAAAGTATCTGAAGAGCACTAGACTGAGGAAGGAGAACTATGTGACCCCTCGCTGGCTTTGTCATGCAGCCAGTAAGAAGGGGGAATCTTCTTCATCTTAACAGCAATACATTTCACCAAATTAGTTATCAAGACGGAGAGTAAACAGGAGCAAAACAGGCAAGGTCTTTCAGGGAAAATGTCAGCTCCAGTGTTTTGGGAGGCGTCTCCAACTTGGCCCATAGCAGTCAGGCTTCCAAATGGGTGGGGTGAAGCACCATCTCTTGCACCACCATTTTTCCCCTGCCTGCCCAGCAGATGCTTCTCTCTGCTTCAAGGGCACCACCTGCAGGCCTTCAGTGAGCTGGCCTCACATGCTGCTCCCTGCCCAGCAGGTGCTGTAAAGCTGAAAACCTGCTCCATCGTATTAGCAGTTTCTAGCCGGCATAAGGGCACTGCCTGAGTTCCTGTGGATATTCGTTCTTGTTTCATTTTGATGGATGTGTTTCTTGATCCTGTCCTCTGTTGCTGCCTTGGAACTTAACTCTTGCCTGTTGTAGCCGAAGCATCCACTTCTGGCCAGGCTGGATTGACAGCCTGCTTTGCATGCCTGCAAGAAGTCTTGTGGGACCTTTTGGAAGGCTAAGCCCTCATTGGGTGGGCAGTGGGACATGCGCTCCACCCTCAGCTTAAGCAGGAGCAAGGGAGCCTCCGACAGACACTTGGACTGATGACATTGGAAGTGCAGTGGCTGCTCTGAATAAATTACCTTGTTGTCCTCTTGCGCTTTCTTCATAAGTGCAGTCTGCCTAAATAATGGGTGAAATACTGGTATTTATATTGCTTTGCTTTGCTGACTACATATAATGACAAGTTTGCCCTAAAGGGGTTTGCAGTCTGAACACCAGTAATCAGTTTGAGAGGCTGAAAGGCAGACCAGAGTTGGGGATAGGAATGGGATTTGGGTGATGCACGGCTAATGGGATCAAATAAATTAAATGTGGCCTGCTACATTTGGGCATGGGCTGCAGAAGACCTGGGAGGCAGAAGAAGGGTTGGGATGGAACAGAGGCAAGGATTCGATCTAGCGACCTGTATCAGCAGGAGAGCAGTGCATTGCAACGCACTGAGGCAACCAGTGGCATGTCCTTTGGGGCGAGGGCTCCTTTTACCCTTGCAGAGGCCGCAGTGGTGAGGGACACTGACCTCTTCCCACCTCTCTGAGGGGCAGTGCATCCTTCTCAGATTGTGCATCGGGTAGTAGCCTGCTCCTGATTAGGGACTCTACATTTGGCATAGTGTATCAGGTGCAGCAAGGCTGGCCTTGCCAGGGATCAGCATGGTCTGGCACCTGCCAAGTCCCGCCTTCCAACAGAGAGACCACTGCTCGGACCCCCTCCCTGAGTTCCTGGCCCTGAACCAGGAGCCAACCTCCCTCCCTCCCTCCCTCTCTCTGCCTGTTTATTTGCTCCCTCACATGGCATGAATGTTGACAAGGAGTGGCACCCTCCACTTGTGCTGCCTTCTTGCTTGGATCTAGGTAGCGGTGTAGGCTGGGGCTAGAGGAAAAGGGGAAAGAAAGTGGGTGGTGGAGATGCAGCAGATGGAGAGGCGGATGGAGGGGCTTGCACTGGGGCCCTTGGCTAAGCCACCACCCCTCCATAGCCTTGGGTTGTCACTGGGCTGAAGCTCCTATGACCATGCTCATGGTGTGTGCATACATTCTTGTTTCTGAAGGCCTTCTCCCCGTGTGGATGGTGGGCACAGTCTCACTGTCATGGACCATGACCCTGAGCCCTCGATCTTAGAGAAGCCCAGCTCCATGTCCTCAGAGGAGGCTCCAGAGTTAGCAGTTTAGAAAGAGGATTTGGCCATGGAAAGGTATCTCAAGGCTTCTATCCTCTAGCTTCTGGTTCTTCTTCGTGGTCTCTGTGCAATCACACATGTGGGCTTTGCTGCGGAGTGCAAGGCCTCGATCGGAGAAAACTTCCAAAGCTCGGTGCCATGGAGTGGGTGGGAGCCTGGGTCACCCCCTGTGCAGGTAGCATAAAGTAGCGGGGCTCACACCCAGTCCCTCAGTTCCTTGTCGACTGCACTTCAAGTTGCTTCGGATCGAACCTTCTGCTTGCCACTTACCTGGTTCGCCATCTTTTTTTTCTCTTTCTCTCCTTGCCCTCTCTCTAAAAAAATAAAATAAAAATAAAATAAAAAATCTTACCCTATCTCCTCTGCTGCTCAGAGAGAAGCTCGCTGACTCCTTCTGGCTTAATGCCCCCTGCTGAAAATCTCGGCCTTTTCCCTGCTTCTCTGCCATATCACTCCTGCTAGAGTCACATGACTGACTCGGTTCCCGACAAAGATCTTCAGGGCCAGCTCTCCTGTGTCTGGAGGAAGTTGCTTGCCATCTTCAGACTCCGAGGGCTTCAGCCATGAGAACTTCTGTCTGCTGCAGCCACTCCAGTGTTGCCACAGACTGAAGCTTCTGATGTAGGGCAGGCCCCTTCAGTCAGTGTATAGGTGCAGCCGGCCCTCCTAGAGCAGCCCAACTGCTTCTTAAGGCTCAGACTTGCTCTGCTCCTTGCTGGAGCAAGGGGAGATGCCCATTTTTGGCTCCCAGCTCTGGTTGGAGCTTTTCATGGTACTGATTCTATGCATCTTGCTTCCCTGTGAAACCTGATGCCATTCTGCTCCTGCTAAAGACTGAGCCCATGGGAGAAGCCTGCAAGCCAGGTTATGGTACAAAACATTTATAGAACCCATGTTCTGAAATACTACTCTTTCTCTCTTCCCCTACACACACACACACACACACACACACCATATGCATAAGGATACATTTTCAAAAGCAAGATATTCTCTCATGGGAGAGCCATAACCTTTAAAATAGTGCCATTTGGCTACTAGAAAACTTAATGGACTCATCATGTTATATATCTTGCTGCTTCTTGTCACTTACGATGAGAACATAATAGTAACACTGCCCCCCCCCCCAATGAATGGACACACTGGAATCATATATTTGTTTGCATTTTCCTTTCTGTTTTGTTTCTTTGGGTTGAAATGCATTTTATTCACTAGGATCATTAACACTTTTAAACCATGGCTTCTGGCTGGGTTAAATGCAAATGGAAGTTGTGCATTAGCATGCACAAAAGCGGTGTTTGAAAATTGTTTTAATATTAGTGAAATAAAATTACCTTAAACACATCTGATTACACATTAAGGCAAAGAGCTGAATCCAGAGGTAGCAATTAAGGCAAAAGCTTTTGTGCCAGCAGCAATTCTGAAAGCTCTGGTGCTTGAGAAGAAAGAAGTGAATGCTAACATTCAAATCCATTGTTTGGAGAGTCAAACCATGATGATGATGATGATGATGATGATGATGTATTTCATTTCTATCCTGCTCAATAACTAAAAAACTCTGGGCAGCTCACAGCAATTCACAAAGCACAAAAGACTGATACAATAATAAAATACAGCGTAACTATGTGGCAGGATCTTTCACTCACTGTACTTAGGGATGTACGAGGAATCTGACGGGGGATGAAAAATCTCCACTGCTTTATTTGTTAGATCTGGGGTGCAAGTGGAACCGAAATGTAGAGATGGAGCATATTTGCATTTTTTTAAAACTGCCAACCATATTTGTACAAACGAGCACCCTAAACCTATGTCATTGTAGCACAATTTGTGCAGAATTGGCCAACTTGTGCAAATTGCAATTTTGTGCAAATCTCATCTTGCGCAAATTGACCGATTTTGCCCATGCAGATTTTGGATGCTTATCCACACACAATGCATTCATTCATTCATTCATTCATTCATTCATTCAGTGACCTGACTTTTATATTTCCTCTTAGCATACAATTGTCTATCCAAGATGATGTACAAGGTTTCATAAAATGCAATATTTAACAAGGTCAAGCAATAAAGCTGCACTTAAGGTGGTTGTCATGGTCCAATTAAAATGACATTACACCTCCTTACCACACCAACAGTTACCACATCAACAGCAATGAAAAAAAGCATCAGCAATCAACAAAAAAGCAGACTGAAGTAAACAAGCTTTTGTCATTTCTTAAAAGTGTCTTAAAAGATGGAGCAATTTATATTTCTTCAGCACAAGTTCTGTAAGTGTGAAGCTACTGTTGAAAGAACTTTTTCCTTCATACCCATCACCCTGGCAGCTTCTGAATCATTGTAAAACCTGAGTCTTCAAATAACCTCATGTCCATCTTGCATTTTCCCTTGGAGGAACTCCATGGGCAAGACTGGGTTTTGCTGCAGGCCAGATTAGGTGTGTGGCCTGAACTCCTGCTCTCCTGACGTAGTGGCACCCTGTCTTTTAGATCCTGAGACACCTTCCATCTCTATAATTGTATTATTTAATAGGCCAGATTGCCTTCTGACCTACTCTTCTGGGGATGACGTGCCCCAGATACTTGTGAAGATTTCTGCTAGACCAGTTCTGGCTGCCACATCCCTTAGGTTGCCTTGCACATATGCAGGTAGAGTGATACCTAATTCCTATCTAGTGCCTACAGCAACTAGGTGTTTTAAAAGAAAAATGAAGTTTGCAGTAAGATCTGCACTGCGGTCCTGTCCATGTCTAACATACATGGGAACTGGCTGCACATAATACATTAGCAGTGGACTCCTGGGTATTTTCCTCAGTAGTATATGCTACTGAGGGGTTACACCCTAGTAGGCATGATTTAGACTGGACATTGGTTGTGCCAAAGGGTGGCCTACAACAGCCCAATCTGCAATTTTGAATATATATGGATCCTAATTAGCAGGTAACCTGAAGAAGCCCACCCAAAAATAAAGAAGGAACCCTGCAAAAAGAGAAGGGATATTTTGAATGTTAACATCGTTTATAATAAGTGAAATCGTAGCATCTGTGATTGAGGTATATTTAGAAAAAGAGAAAGTTGGGATAATGAAATGAACTGCAGCAATTACCATATCCAGAAGCTTTTGTTTCATTTTTTCTGAATAAGCTGCAAAGGATGGCTTGTATCTTGTGCGGTAAAGTCTGGATGCAGCTGAACTGTCAGCGCAACATAGTGCATTGCAGGTGAAATCCTTGCTTGTATGACAGAGGACCTCCTCCTCATCTCACCTTTTGCAGTCTGTAGGACAGGCTGAGAGCATGTTGTTAGTGCCAGCTCCATGCCAAGCCTGGGCAGCAGCAAGAGCAGCAGAGGGAGGGTTCTGGATGGGTGCCTCACAGCTATGAATGCCTGGAAAGGTGCCAAGGCTGGAGCAGCTTTCCAAAGCCAGGAGAAGCCATTTTATGCCAAGGTTGGCTTTCAGGCTCATAGGTTAATCTGGCAGGGGACAGTTTCTTTGCTTGCTTTTGAGCTTCTCTGATGTGTTTGAACTCATTTCTTTTGCAGTAAAAATAAAAGAGCATTCAATTAAATGGAATAGTGTGGCTGGCGAGCAGGGGAGGGGGCTCTTTGCAACCAGAGCCATCCAGTTGGGGTGAAGGTATTTTCAGAGGATGCTTGGAACTGGATGTTTCTGAGTAATGGGAATATCTGACAGCAGTAAACTCAAGACGGTTTTGCTTTCCCCTTGGTTGACTGGTGCGTACAAGGCCACTGTTGTGAACAAGAATCCCCCACTGGCCCAGGTGGGCCATTCAGGTGTCTTCCTCTTTTCCAGCCTCATCAGTCTCTGTGAATAATCTTATCCTAGTCTGGGGCAGGAGAGGCACAAAATCCATCACCAAAAGAGCCTTTGGGGGACTTGCATTGTAGGGAGACAGACCCAATTTAACACTTCATTAAGAATTCGCCAGCCATTGATCTAGATTATCAGGGTTACTGCCAGCTAATTGCATCTTCCTATACTTATTCATTATATTTGGAGAGGAAGAAAGGGGTGCTTAGTGCCTGCCTGCCTGCTATAGTTAGAAAAATCTCCAGCAGAGATCCAGTTATGGAACAGATCACTCACTGGCACTAAGCAAACTACTAACCCTTTCTTTTTAACAAGGATGAAGTGTTCGGAAGGCTCCTCTGTTATTCATAAACAAAATATTCTGGATTACTCCCCATTCCAGGAAACTAAGCAGGCCACAGGTTTGAAAATGGCATGATGGAAGTGACCTGCTACCACACCTGCTATGAGAAGTGACAATTCCTGGCAGCAAGAGCCACCCCTTTAATTAGGGGACACATGTATGCTCCATACACAGGACAGAATGAGATGGGCCATGCACCTCTTCCATTTGCAAGTGGGGGCTCACATTCCTAAAAGCTCTCTTACTTTATCCTTTAAAGGAAGGAGCCTGGGAGCATGGAAGAGGCACAGTTCCAAGCTAGAGAGTTTGCATGCAGCATAAAGAAGAGAAGATGCAGACAGAGTGCAGATTGGGACTGGCAGATGAGTAGTAAGGGAAGGATTCTGCACCGAGAGATCAGGGCCATTTATTTGGCCCATCTGTGAGTTAATGGAACGTCCATGCAGCCTTGACTAGCTCAGTTTGCTCTGGCAGAGTGATCACCAGAAACATATAACTGTTCCGATAAAGGTGTCCTTTTTTAACATACAAGGGTGCAGAAGAAGAATGGATGATAGGATTGTAAGGCCAGAGATGGTCATCTGAAAGCCAAGGAAGTTTGAGATAATCTATGCTTAAAATCCGAACTCTGCTGCAAGAACACAGGTTTTGGGCTGACTGAAACCCAAAGTGGAAGGTGGTTTTGAGAGAAGTCCATGAGAGGGGATGGCTAGAAACAAGTGAGCTAAGCTGTGGGGAAGTGAATTTCTGGGATAAGAGCAGTGCAAAAGCTAACTAGGGAAGTGTTGGAGTGTTTTCGATTTTGGCAGCACAAACTGAAGCACCCTTCTCGTGGAGGTGTACTGCCCACCAATGTGGAGGAATTCATACAGGGCCCAGATTTCAGCAGTATGAGAGTCTCACGTTTGAATGGGAGTTTCTCGTCCTGAAGAAGGTTGCAAAGCAAGGGGTCATTGCTCTGTTTAGCCCCTTGACTGGAAGAAACCGTCTGTGTGGGGTCCCATTTCATACTCTGAGGTGATGAAAGCAGCAGTTGCCATTTTAGTTAAGGGACACCTTGGAGAGACCCTTGCATTCCTGTTTGCAGTAGTGCATTCTCCTTTTTTAATGCGCACAGAGGAGGCAGGAGGCTTCCTCTGTCTCTCATCAACATTTTAAATGCAGTCGCTTTCCTTTCTTGGGTGGAGGGAACCACATTTTGGAGCTGAAACCCAAACTGAAGCTTCATAGGTTCAATTGCCAGATTTAGACAGAGCTCTTCAACCAGGAGGGGATGTATGTGTAGTCTAGAATCCATTCTGTTTTGTGGATGGTTGGACACTTTTTGTTCTCTCATTGGCTCATTGACAGAACCAGAGTTTGTGCGAATTCAGGGTAGCACAAGTTTTTAAAAGATGCAGAAAAGCTAGAAAGGGTACAGAGGAGGGCAACAAGGATGGTTTGGGGACTAGGGGCGAGGCCCTGTGAGGAAAGATGAGCATCTTCCATCTCAGGAAGAGAAGACTGAGGGGAGATATGATAGCCCTCTGCAAGTACCTGAAAGGCTGTCACAAAGAGGAAGGCAAGATCTCTTTTCATTCATTCCAGAGTGCAGGAGGTGGAATAATGGACTTAAGTTGAAAAAAACCAGATTTAGACTAGATACCAGGAAGAATTTCCTGACTGTCAGAGCAGTACGACAATGGAACCTGTTACCTGGGAAAGTTGTGGGCTCTCCCTCACTGGAGACATTCAAAAAGCATTTGAACAGTCTCCTGAATGGGATGTTCTAACTTAGTGTCCTGCAGTAGCAGTGGATTGGAACTGGTGGCCTTCTACCCCCTGCCAACTCTACTTTTGTATGATTCTAGGATTCTAATTTTATACTTCCTAAAGTGCAAAAGTCTCCCCTCACCCCAAATTCACAGATGTCTGAAAAATATGTATTTTCATGTATTTGCCTTTGGGAAAATGTACATTTTGGTCATTTTTTATTTTACAAATTTTCCTACAACGAGATCTGCATAATATAGCATTTGCTTAAAAAATGGTCCCTAGGTCTGTGAAATCTATTTGACTTAGGAGAAGTCAGTCATCTTTGGAATCTATGCTTCTGATTCTTAGAAGTTCAAACTCATTTGAGGAGTCCTCTGGCATCTCTCCCTAAGCTGTAGCTCCTACTGAGAGCACTGGCTTTGGGGTATCTCAAGAAGCCAGACCACAGAGTTGGAATCTCACTCTTTTCCCCATGTGGGCCAACTTGATAGTGTCCTGCCTTTGTGGGTATAGAAACGCTGGGGGAAATGGGGTTGGGAGACCATTTGTCAGATCCCCTCAGTACAGTCCCAACTCGATCAAAACATCTTGTGGGTCCTTGACCACAAGAGCTTCTTTTTCTGGGACTCAGAAAGATTTTACAGCTGTCTCAGCCTTCACTAGTGCTTGACACCAGAGCATCTGGAGTTGCTGTTCAAGATCTGGGTAAAATAGAGTAACAAGAACCATCTCAGTTATCTAATATAACAAGAGTTCTCCTTCCTGTTTTACTGCATTGCTGTGCTTGGTTCTTTCCAAAGGCAGCCATCTCAGTAGCTCTCTTCAGTGGCAGATGTAAATATTTAATAAGCAATATATCTGTATTTTATTGCTCATTACCAGCAAGATTATTTCTGTATATTACTCTTAGGTATGAATATTTATGGTGTATTACTTGGGTTGAAGTTAAATGGCTTATTGACACTCCATTAATGCCTGGTAAGCAGTAGCTAAAGTGCTGATGGTTGGGGCAGGCTCAGAAAGCCGTTGACATCCTGGTGTGCATGTTTCCTTATCCTGAAGGCAAAAATGAGATGAAGAAAAAGTCAGGCCAAGGAAGCAGCCTGCCCCTAAACCCATAGGAGTAAGTTACACAGAGGCTTCTCTGGATGAAAAAATAGCAAGTAATGGCAAGATGATAGCAAAGGCAGTACTGACATTCATTAAACCTTCAAGTAGAAACCTTTCCACCTTTTAGAAAAGGTGGGGGGGCAGGCACAGAAAGGTCAGGAAAGCAGCCAGTGTTTGGTAATCAGGGGGAAGGGGCTTGAGACCCCAAGGGCACCAGATCTTGCTCCAGGCATAAAGTTCTGTACTCTTGATTTCAAGCTTCTCTGTGCAAGAGGAGAAGCTTGGAGCTCTCCTGATGTGGTCCCAAGCTTGGAGCATGGCTTCCATGTCAGCAGGGCAGTGTATCCACCCTGGGCAGCCAGTGGAACATTAAAACAACTGTCTATGGTTCTGAAACCAACTTTGCAGTGCGGTTTGGGGCCATGGGTAGTTCCTTAAAAGTTTGGGTCAAAGCTCCATGTGGACCTCTCCACCTGCTGACACTGGAGCTTTGTCAGAGTTCACAAGCAGTCCTTGGTTCCCATTTAAAAGCTACGTTGGAGCTGAAATGTATGAAAAAGTGAGAAATCAGACGAAGTAGATTTAAAAGAAAAAAGGGCACAAAGCTTTCCAAATACCTTATACTTGGCTGTCTTTTAGAGTAGTTGCAACACTCACATGTAGGTTATGTGGACGTTCCAAGGTGCCCAACCATGTTCAGTTGTAAGCTGGTGCAGTGCAGCTGTTTAAAGCTCAGATCAGAGAAACCCAGGCTGAAATCCTTGCTTACTGGATCGTCCTGGGCCAGTCTTTACCTTTCAGGCTAGCCTATCACCCAGTACTGTTTGAAGGGACATGTAGAGAAACCTTGAGTTCCTTGGAGGAAGGACAGGAGCAAACTGTAATAAATAAATGATCAAACTATCATTAGAAAAGCAAACTAGGATGGAAAGAATATACAATTAGGAAATACAAATACCTTCCCAATATATGCAGCACATAGCCAGCTATCTGTCTACAATCCACATGGGTGTAAATTAGCTTGCAAGCCCATCCATCCAGAGCAGAGCTGATCATAATAGCAATGCAAGTAGAGATCTAAATCTTGCATTTATTTAGAATATTAAGAAATATCTCCTTGATGCTGATGGAGTTTTGAGCCTTGAAATCTCTGGTGGCATGCTGCATCTCCTTTGTGGTATTTGCATTTCCATTTATTAAAAAAGAAAAAATGCATGCATTTGACATGCATTTGCTGTCTAGTATGATCACTGTGGTTTGTTTTCCACACTCAGACATGTAAGACCAGCAACCAGAGGTCGAAGTGTCCATTCCCCCTCCCTCCCAGTTTTTGATCTCTCAGCCCCAAGAGTCAGTGACCTTCTGTGCTGGCTGAATATGTTCCATCCTCACTAAGCTGTTTTTACCTCCTCCTTTTAGGGTTTTGCTCCTTAACTCATTTTGTTTGCACTCAGCAAAGCTTGGCTACCTCTAGGCCTGTTGATGCTTCTCTGTCATGCATGAAAGGTGCTGTTCTGGCTATAAATGGTTTAGCACTTAGAAATCTGTGCGTGCAACTAGCACACATGGCTATGACAACACAGTGTTATTCTTTCTGCTGTTGCCACCACTATTCTCACATATAATGCTAAATCAGGGTTTGTGTTAACCATGGTTTGTTGCTTTCGCCATGAATTGTCTTGCAGATGGTCAATCAAACTGTGGTTTTCCCACCTGCTTTCTGATGCTCTTGCTGGGCACTTCTATTTCAAGGTAGACTGTGGTGCAAACAAGTAAAGGACAAGCCATCATTCCATGTTCAGATAGCACAAGCAGCCAAGGTTTGCACATGGTTTACAGACTGTGTAAGCCGACAACACACTGCATCTTCTTCTTTTCACTGGTTAAACCATGGGTCATTTGTAGGGGTGGGTTCAGACACAGCACCAAGCCACATTTCAACAAACTATGTAGCAGTTTAGTGTATGAGGCAACTGACACCCTGGTGCAGAGGTTTTCTTGGGACTTCAAGGGCTTGATAAACTTCCTTCAGGTGACAGGGGTTTTTTGGTGGGGGAGTGGGTTGTGTTTTTCTGTTTTGCTTGACTGTGTGTGTGTCTGTGCATGTGTGTATGTGCTGGAGTACTTGGAGGGCCACAATTCGTGGCAATGACAGTCAAGATAATTTTGTCATCTAGACAGTGGATCTGCATGCCCTGGGAAGGGCAGGCCCAGGCTCTACTGCACCATTGCAGATGGTCATCAGGCACGACTCTTGGACAATGTGCTTCTTCGTGGTCTCTGTGTACCACATATGTGGGCATTCCCGCATAGCACAAGGCCTGGATTGGAGGAGAACTTCTACAGCTAAACATTCTGGAGTGGGCAAGAGCCCCTGCTGATTCAGCATTAGAGTCACTCTCATTTGAAATTTGCTGGTACGATGCCTTGTGAAATGAGAAAACCCAAAACCAGGTTGTGGATGACTTCCAGTGGTTGTATTCCTCTCCTGTAATCCTGCTTCCCACAGTGGCCATCCAAATTCTCCCATGAAGCCCAGAAGCAGGGCATGAAATCAAGGACATTTCTCCACTGCTTGCCTCACAGAAAACTGATATTTCTCAGTATCTCAGGAGCCACTGGAATGCAACTCCCAAGGACTGCTTCGAAATGGAATCTTGGACCGAAAGAGAGTCTGAATCCCTGAGCCACACTCACTTCTCCAACCAGACTCTTTCCAGATTAGTTGTGCTGCTGTACTCGTCATCTTGATGCTCTATTTACACCAACATGTTCATTCAAGCTTTTTTATTTTTCTTAGCCGTAATTTATTTCATTTCTATAGTTCTCAAGCCAAAGCTCTCTGAGCAGTTTACAATGTTATGCACTGACTTTACTTACTGACTGAGCATGCAGATGATGTGTGTGTAGGGGGAAGTGTGAATTGTTGTGCACTGGTGGCCAGGGGGCTAACTCTTGTGGGCCGTAACATGTATACACCTTCTCTCATGTCTGGCAGTGTCAAATGAACCTCCCTTCTTCAGGAAACCCAGAAGTTCAGCTTCTTCATGGGTGTGTAACCTGCACTGCGTAAGAGTTAGTCTTTGAGGATGTAATATTGCTGAGATCTTTATTTGAAGGGGAGGTGCTGAAGAGAAAGTCTTGGCTGAATTTTCTTTGGCTCTAAACAGTGCCTTGGAGGTGCATAAAAAGGTCCATTGAAAACCTCTTCCCAAGTCTGCTGCTTCTGTTTCCAGCAGCACCTCTTCTTATTCCTGCCAGTGACTGCACACTTCAGTGTAGTTAGGAACCATTTATTTGCTTTAGCTGTGTCCACAAATACTTTTACTTTTTAATTTTTGTTCTACACACACAGGTCACCCCTGCAAGGGCAGGATAGGATAGTCTGATGATGTCATGATGACAACTGTGTAGCCAATGAGGCTAAGTAACACGATGTCTGAAGATGAATCTCAAATACTTTGGCCAGCTAATGAGAAGGAAGGGCTCACTGGAGGAGACCCTGATGCTGGGAACGATTGATGGCAAAAGGAGAATGGGATGGAAGAGGTTGAGGTGTCTAGATGGAGTCACTGGGGCAGTGGGTGTGAGCTTAAGTGGACTCTGAGGGATGGTGGAGGACAGGAGAGCCTGGAGGAATGTTGTCCATGGGGTCATGATGGGTCGGGCATGACTTCGCAACTAACAACACCAACAACAACACAATGTCACATGAAGCCTGTGGAGAGCAAGGGCTTTCTGCCCTCTTTCTCAAATTAAAATTCCATCCAGTGCCACTGGGGAATATAGTTACTGTTGCCAGAATCACATGAGGGAAGCATGGCAAGATCCCTTTAAAAAGGCTCATATGTACCCTGACCTCCCTACACCATTTTGCATGTGTGAACAAGATGGCAAAAACAGGGTGATGCTGGACTCAGCCATTCCCTCAGCTATCAGGCATTTTCAAAAGGCTACCCTCTGCTAACAGATCCTTCGTGTTGCCCGTTTTTCAATCTGCCAGGGCTTCATTGGACAGTTGCCTTCGACTAACTCAAGCTAGGCTGGTATATAAGAAGCTGAGAGCAGCATGGTCCACCCCATTGCCATTGCTGTGAAAGGGTCCCTTGATCAAGTTCCCCGAGATGGCACGGCTTCTCAGTGTCCAGCGTGCAAGAGACTAACTCCCCAGGATGGCAAGACCAAGTGGGATGAACAGTGGCTCTGGCTGCCTTTGTGGCAATGGCTGCTTCTCCGATGCATTTTATGGCCAGGGAAGTTTTCCCGTCATGCCATAAATAGCCTCTGACGGCAGTTGTGCAATAAAGTCACGGCATTTCTCTGTAATGGATATAAAATGCTGAATTATTTTGGTGAAGAGCGGCTGATTAGGGAGCCACTCGGAGAGAGGGATAATTAGTTGTGCAGCGGTAAATACAGGAGGCAGCCCAAGAGGTGGTGAGTTGGGGGTCCTTAATCATTCAGGGGAGTTCTGTGGTGGGAGCCATGGCAGGGCAGAGAGCGAGCCACAAAGAGGGGCATGTTGAAAGGGCTCTGCCAGTGGGAAGGCAAATCTTTCAGACAGATTTGCTGGTGGTTGCCATAAAAATATGCTAGTCCCACTTCCTGACCTGCAGACATCAACCATCTGGAAACCCCAATCTGACACCCTCCAGATGTGTTGGGCTGCAGCTCCCACCATTCCTGCCTTCCACTTCCTGTTGCATGTTTCGCAGTGGTGACCAATTCGCAGTACTAGATGCTGAGGTTACAGATTTTCAGTAGCAAGGCTTGCAAGGTTTACTCAGCCTGGGAACTATCATGGCAAAGGAGAATTAAGGCTTGCCAGCCCCAAGATTCTTCCCTGGCTTACCCCTAGAATGAAATGCTGCTGCTGAAGGAAGAAAACTGCAGCCCCCATGGGGAGCCCCCGAGGTCTCCACCAGAGCCTCGCTTTTGCCCTGAACAGCATTCCTTCCCACCTGCCCACCCTGGTGCTTCAGTGCAGAATCTTCTTTGCAATGCCATCCCCCCACAGAAGAGTGTGTTTGTTTGTTTAATTTAGAACATTTTTATCTCATCCTAAACAATCCAATTGTCTCAGGACAGCTTGTGATATAAATAAACAATAAATACAAACACTCCAAGAATACAATAGCAAGATAGAATGCGACTGAGAATATTAATATTAATAAAGCCAGATTAAAATTATTTAAGCTTTAAAATGCTGGGCAAATAGAAAAGGTTTTTACCTGGTACCAGAAAGCATATAACGTTGGCACCAGGTGAACCTCTCTGGGGAGCGCATTTCACAGTTGGGGTGCCACCACAGAAAAGGCCCTCCTCCGGGTGTTCACTCTCCTAACCTCCTTCAGGGAGGATTCCCAGAGCAGAGCTTCTGCTGCAGATCTTAGGGCACCCGGAGGGCATGTAGGAAAAAGGGGTTGTTCAGGACTCAAGCTGTTAACTTCACTCAAAGTTAATGAATTTGAATGGATCTGGAAATTAACCAAGAGCAGCCACTGTTTCTGACAGTGACTATTCCCCCACTGATGCCTTAATGACCTGCTAGTAGGCCCATCACTCAAAAAGGATCAACAAAGGTGGGAGGAGATAACAACTCCCATGTCTAGCATAGCTTAGCCTCAGGGAAATGTGAAAAAGGTAGAGAACACTGAGAAGCATCCACTCCGTATTTAAATGTGGGAAGATTGCATTGCCAAAAGTGGAGAGATTGTCTCCCTGCCTTTTGGTGCACTTACTCCATCTGCCTTGCTGCTGAACTACACCTATGGGTCTCTCCTCTCTCTCTTACTCTTGTTTCTGCCCCTGCCCTTCACAACGGTGCTCAAGTTAGCCAACAGGCAACCTATCTTGTCAATCTCCCAGTACTTTGCCTACTCCCCTTGCTGCTCCCTTTGACAGCTGAACCATGCGAGGAAATTAATCAGGAAACACTGCACATATTAGACAGTGGTAAGTGTGCTCTTGTGAGACACTGACACAATAACAACAGCAACAGCAACGAATTATGAGCATATTTGCATATGCCTGAAGCAGGCAAATGAAAAGGGGTAGTGATCAGAGCAAGGAGGGGGTTGGGGCAAGGAGACCAGCTCAGTTCTGCTGCAAAGGTGCTGGAGAAATAAATGTCTTGGAGGCCACTGGGAGACTGAGGAAGAAGCGGGAGGAGAGGCTAGGGCAAGCCTGATCATGCAGCCCACTGAGTCAGCAGGGTACTCACCAGGAACTGAGCCCTGTGCGCAGCTGCTGCTGGCTGCAGTGGATGTGGAAGAAGGTTGGTTGCTGGGGAGGGCAAGCTTGGTGCCCCACGTGCCTGCTAGCAGAGCCCGTCTTCTGCATCCCGATGGTGGAGTCCACAAATGCTCACAGACTTCCTTTTGTCTCAGCTTTCTTAGCAGGACTGGGATGAGGTCAATAAGTAGTCTGTGGATGCTGGATGGATGGATTCCAACTGGGCTCATCCCAACCCTCATTTGGACTACAACCACCATGGGTCGTGCTGCCTGGGGGTGAAGATGATTGAAGTACAAAACATCTAGGGGGCTCCAGGAATGGGGAAGGGTATATACTGATTATCAGTGGCTGTCCGGGTTTCTTGACAAGGTCCGAGCTTGGATTCGGACCTTCTTTATGCAAGTCAGCTCTCGGCTACTGTGGCCACGTGCATGAGAACTCACCCAAATGCCACTGGGGACTGTCCAGTTCTGCACTGGGAAGGCTACAACTGGGCTTGCATGGTTTGCCTCCGCCCAAGTGCATGTGGAACTGAAGGGTCCAAAGAGATGATGCTGGTGAAGAAACTGGCATGTTGCTGCACTTGGCAAGGGTGAGGTGTGTGTTGCTTGGGAATCTCAGTGCCTTCCTCCAGACTGTATGGCAAGGCTGGCCCTACCAGGGCATATGCTGGATAGCAGAGGGAGCAGCTGTCAGGCTGGGTGTCGTTTCCTGCGTAGGAGATGCTAGTTCCTGCCGCCCTTAAAGCCATGGCCAGAGACAAGAGAGGAAACGAGCCAGAGGGAGGTTGAGTACAACGGACGTGTCCTTTGTGGGTCAGCTATTCAGGATATAGCAGAAAGTCTTGCACTGACAGAACAGGTCCCACTGTAGTCCTAGCTTTGGGCATTACACCGGTTTGGAGTCCTGGCATCTTAAAGGGATACAGATCTTGGCGTGTGTTTTGCTAGATGGAAAATTGTATTGGTTGTGTTCTCTGCCTGAGCTGCCAGTATGCTGCTTCGTTGTCATTTTTCAAGATTACAATGCTTTAAGGATGCTTTCCCTGTCCCTGTAAAGTTAATAGCCCAAGATGCTACCTGATACAAATCCAGAAACATGTGAGGGCAGTGGCCCTCCAAAGCTGCAGGCGGGGACTTTTCTAGCCCTGCCTGGACCAGGCACTGTGCTGAGCTGATCAAGAGAAGCAACTTCTTTTAAGACACCAAATCACTGCGGATCACGCTCCATATGGCATCAAGGAAAGTGGGAGCATTTGGGCTATACTGTTGCGCATGGTAGGGCGATCACCACCTGACACCAAGTCAGGCCAACACAGCACCATCTCCATGGACCAGCTGTGGCTTCCCCACATTTTCAGACAGGGATCTTCCCTAGTCCTTCCTGGAGATAAGAGGGATCGAATGGGACCTCCTGCATGCCAAGCAGGTATTCTACCACTGAGTTATGGCTCAATGCAGTCCTATGGCACAGGAAGGAAAGCCCCAAAACTGATTGCTGGTACCTGCTCCACAGCCTCCCTGGCACCTTACAGCCAATCATAAGAGAAGCTATGCTGAATTACAGCCTCGTGCCCATGGGCCAAATCCTACTTCCTGTAATGCCTTAGATGCTTCCTTTCCCTGACCAGAGCCCTTGTCCCTGGCAGGCTGTCATTTGGCGGTTTCCCAGCTTTCTTTCCATCGCCATTTTAAAAGGTTGAAATGTCTCTCCGAAGGCATCCATACTGGCAGTGACAGCTTTAAGTAAAATGTGCAAGTATTGCTGGTAGTTTGGCCCCATCCCCTTGGCCTTCCGTCCTTCCCATCAGCACCGTGCAGCTCCTGAGAGCTTCTCCAAAAGGGAAGTCAGTCTTTGGGCTGGTTCAGCACAGGTTCCTCTTCCCACAACCAGCAGGTGGTAGGAAGCCCACGGCTCTACAGAGGGCAATCAAGACCAGGCATGGTGCCTTTGACACATCGTGGCTGGCAAGGCTACAGATTGGTCTCCCCTGGTTTTGCTGGCTTCACAGATTTTAAAGGATCCATTCTGCCCTCTGTAATTTCCCTGTTGCTGCACAAAAGACAAGCGTCAATGCCACTGGCAACACCATCTGAATTTCTTACAGCTAAACCAGACGAGCACAGGAGTTTTCCCCCTCTGGTATAAGGAGGCCCCTGAGAACCGCTGACACAGACTGAAGCTAAATTAATTCCATCTGTGAACACTGGCATTTTGCAGTCTGGTGCTGCAGTAGTCAAGGAGGAACAGCAGAATGTCTGCAGGTGTTAACAGCAGTTCACATCCCTGCCTCTCTCTCTACTGCTTTGGCTACCCCCCTCAAGGGCTTGCTCACACCCTCTTCTCTTTCTTGTAGTCCTGAGAGATGACTTCCGACAGGCTCCCAGTGATGTGGTTGTGGCTGCCGGCGAGCCAGCTGTGATGGAGTGCGTCCCACCAAGAGGACACCCAGAGCCCACAATTTCCTGGAAGAAGAACAATGTTCGCATCAGTGATAAGGATGAGCGCATTACGGTGAGCTCATAGGAGAGAGCCACATCTTTGGAACTGGAAGTGATACTGTGCTTTCTTCAATCAGAAAGATGTCTGTGCTTGTGACTACAGCAGGGGTGTCCAACCTGTGGCCCGTGGGCCGGATGCGGCCCAGGATGGCTATAATGTGGCCCAACAGAAAATTGTAAACTTACTTGAAACATTATGAGATTTTTTTGCAATTGTTTTGATAACTCAGTTGTGTGGTTCTTGAGCGTGAACTTTGTAGAAGACAATGTTGTGTCACAATGTCCCATAAAATAAGTGTATGTGTGCTCTCTTAGGATTGTTATGTGAGGACTTTTTTGTTTATCCATGGTGGCAGATACCACAAAAATTATGCACAGACCTTTTTCTTTGCTCATCAGTTTTCATTAGTGTTTGTTTATTTAATGTGCAGCCCAAGGCAATTCTTCTTCTTCCAATGTGGCCCAGAGAAGCCAAAACACCCCTGGACTAGAGTATGAGTCTTGCTGTACTCCTTTTCAGCCAGTCACTTTTTAGTAGTGCAGGAAGGGAAGCAGAATTATAAGAAGAGCTGGGAATAGGCATGTTCCTCTTACAGGCAGCTGTAGTAAACCTGCAATAGAGTAAACCATCAGGTCCCAGGAGCATTAGAAGCTACACGATAACAAGTGAAATCCATCCAACTCTCTATCACTGATTATTAATTTATTTCGAGCATTGTTCTTCTGCTCCTTGGGAAAAAAGTCTTGTAGAGCAATCAATAAAAGCAAGACAAGCCATGTCTGCCAGTTTACAAGAAACAGCACAAAAGGAAAAAGTAGTACAGAGGGTAGAGGGGGAAAAGAGGTGGGTTGGACACCCCTGGACCAGAGTATGAGTCTTGCTGTACTCCTTTTCAGCAGGACTGGTGGAATGACTCTGCTTTCAAGCTCATCTCTCTTCCCTGCAGCCTGCTGGAATGGCTGCCAGGATGGCATTGGTGGGAAGAGTGTAAGACAAGAGGTGGACTCAAAGATGGGTGCAATGGCCCTGCTTCTCATCTAGTCCATCACTCTCCACTCTTGACAAGCAGCAGGGTCCTTGGGATCTTAGGCAGAGGCCTTTCCCATCGCCTACTGCTAGAGATAATTTGTGCTAGAGGTATTCAGGACTGAACCTGCAACTTTTCACAAGCACATGTGTGCTGTGCTGATCACAGCAAAATATTTTGGAGAGCATAGAAGGACTGAAGACAAGTGTAAGCACAGAAAGGCAGCATCTTGGGCTGCTGGTCCAGCTTTGCCAGAATTATACTGAAGTCCAAAATGCTGCTGCAGGAAAGTCATGCAGCACTGTCCTTAAGTGCACAGAATGAGTGCATCTTCTGGAAACAGCCACTGCAAAGGCTTCAGCCTGGACTGGGCTTGCAACATGGCTATGCAGGGGGCCTGGCTCTTCCACACACCCCTTTGTGGCCTCCGTTCCCCGGGGCTTGGCATGGAGCTCAGTTCCTTACACATGCCCGGCAAGCACTGGGAGGGCTTGCCAGGAGCTCAGGCTCAGGTTCACTGCAAAGTGGGCCAGAATCCAGGCAGCCATGCCCAGGGAATCGGACAGAGTCCCATCCCCAAAGGGGATCCTTGCACATCCCTAATCACAGCCCAGATCAGGGACCCCTCCACCTGAAATTTGCAGCATCAAAAATGCCCCCCACCCCCAAAGGCCTGGGATCTTTTTCTAGCAATGTGAATTGCTGGCACCAGAGACTCAGTCTGAATTAGAACTGCAGAGTTGTGTGGATAGATGGATGGGTGGGGAATGTTAAAGCCACCCCCCACAAGCTCCATGCCAGGGTCCCAGTCCAAATCCAATCCATACTAAGGTCCCAGTCACAGTGGCAGTTAGAAAGCAAACACATGGAACCCTGCAAGGGAGAAGACTCAGCCCTCAGTGCCGCTTCCCCAGGGATGAGGTGCAAAGCTCCAGTTTTGAGGCATGTCCTTGAGGAATATCTGGGCAAGGTGAATAACTTCACCATCGTGGGTGATGCTCCCTTTGGGGTGCCTGGGGTGCTTTCTGAGGCAGCCCAGAGCAGATATAGACCGGTGGACCTACAACAATGCCTTTGATGGTGCCCAGCAGTGTGTGTGCACGTGTGTGTGCATGTGAGACTGAGAGACAGAGAATGGATGGTGATCTAGAAGGACAGAGAAAAAGAGAACAGGAGATGTGTTTGCTAGCACAAGGCCTGGGGAAGAGAAAAGTATGCTTTACGGTGAAATAATTATGGAAAACTGTCACATCAAACAGTTGTTTTGCACTTTGGAGCTCAGATCACACCTGTCAATCTTTTGCACACCATCTCTTGAGCAGGTTAGTTGTACCTTGTGATTTACCACAGCCAATCTGAGGCAGTGACCAGGATAGGTTCTCAAATTGCCAAACGCGCCTGCAGGCCCCAAAAGCTTTGCATACCCCTAGTCCCAAGTGTCTTGGCATTCAGCAAAAGATGAGCCCAGGCAGGTGAATGTGTGTGGATATTTAAACAGAGTTTCTTGTTGGCTTTTCACTCTAGATCCGAGGTGGGAAGCTGATGATGTCCAACACGAGGAAGAGTGATGCTGGCATGTACATCTGTGTGGCCACCAACATGGTGGGTGAGCGGGACAGTGAACCGGCCGAACTGGTGGTGTTCGGTAAGCCGGAGCTGAAGAGCTGGGATTGGGGGGAGGAGGAAATGTAAGATGGTTTTCTCGGGGTTATGTTGGCCTGTGGGAATTTTGTAATAGGATGGGCGGGGGTGGGGGGAGAGATTTCCCATACACATTCGCAAACTGTTATGTGAACCAACATCCTCTTCTGAATTTTTACTTCTCCGAATTTCGTGACACAGAGCTCCAAGCAAAGACCGACGCGATGTACAAAAATGCATCAGTCAGGGAGAAATGTTCAGCTGTGCATTCTATAAACAAAGTTGCAAAAATATGTGTATTACCTAAGAATGCAGATATTTGGAAAAGTGTACACAAAAGTATTTTCATGTGAGCTTTTTTTTTTAGAGTCGCAAACGTCAGGATGAGCCTAACTTAAGACTAGAGAAATTCTCAAGATTTAAAACAAGCCAAACTTAATACTGAAACACTTTCAAAATGCAAGAAAGTGAAATTGACAGACTAAACTAGTCCGAAACAAGATAGCTTGTGACTTTTCCTTCTCTCTCCTTCTGCCACTCCCTTTGATGTATGCATCCATCATCTTTCCTGGACTGCTTGGATGGCAGACACAGGCGTCAATGCTGGGCATGCCCTCAGTTTTAATCCCCTGACAATATTCCTGTTCTTGGCAGAACGGCCCACTTTCATCAAGAGACCCATAAACCAAGTGGTGCTTGCTGAGGACACGGTGAATTTCCACTGTGAAGTTCAGGGGGATCCCGTGCCAACATGCCGCTGGCGCAAGGAGGAAGGAGAACTTCCACAAGGGCGGTAAGTGGAGCTGGGGGGACCCGGGGTGTGTGCATAAGTTCGGGATGTGTAAGGAATTTGTTTCAGGGTGTAAAATGTTGGAGAGGCTGGGCTTGGCCCCCAGACTCTGGCCTGCTTCGCAGCAGACCCGAATCTGAGTTCTGTGACAGTGTGTCCCATGTCCATGGGGCACTCACAGGGAATCTATGTGCCGCACAAGCATCCTCTCTCTTCCCCACCTCCTGCAGCCACCTTTGTGCTTTTGCACCTGAAACCAAAGAAGAAGGTTTCCAGTCACGCTCTGCTTTGTGAGCTTCTGCCCTGCTTGGTTCACTTTGCAAGCCTTGGCTCACTTTGTGTGGACTTCTGCTCTACTTGGCTTGCTTTGCAAGACTGAGCTGAGCACAAGAGGAAGTCTGTGACTGCTAGAGGAACACATTCCACTAGGGTTCATTCCAACCCTATTCTGTTCACGTGCGTGTGTGCTTGGGCAACTTGCAATCCAGGCGGAAATCTATATAGCAGGTTCAAGACTGGCCCTTTTTAAGCGTGCATTTCCCTATCCATAAATAAAGGCTGTCAAACACTTTGTACTCCGGAAGAGCCGTGGAAAGTACCATGGAAATTGCAAGCAGTAACAGCAATGGCTGGAAAGGATCCAGGCCTCTAGAGAAGGCTTGTTCTGATCTGTGGTGGAGCCTGAAGAGGTTAGCTGAACAATGTCAAAGTGGTGACATTGTTCAGATACCCTTGTCTTGGTTTCAGGGTGACCAAGAGCAATTCTGCTTAATCCCCTTAATGGGACATTAGGCACAATGGGGTTGTTGAAAGATATCATCGCAGGCAAGTGCACAAGTCGCTATGCAATTAAGGAAAGCTGTCTTCATCCCCCCCACCCTAGGAAAACCTTCCTTCCTTCCTTCCTTCCTTCCTTCCTTCCTTCCTTCCTTCCTTCCTTCCTTCCTTCC